>JAODKM010000126.1:15892830-15910612 GCA_026780845.1 Petrocephalus sullivani | reverse complement strand
TTTAATATTATTTCAATGATGAATTCAGTGTGGGGGCGGCGCAGTAGCTAACTGATGCTTCATGCCTCTGGAGACCCGGGTTTGAGACCCTGCCCCAGCATTGCATGTGTGGAGTGTGCTTCATCTCCACATGTCGTCGTAAGGTTTCCTCCGGGTTCTCCGGTTTCCCCCCACAGTCCAAAAGCATGCTGCGCTTCTGGGATAGGCTCTGGACCCCTGCGACCTTGACTAGGACAAGCGGGCACAGAAAATTGATCTGGTTTTAGAGCAGTGCTGGTTCTAGAACCATCTGGCAGATAATGTCTGTAAAACATCTTTGGAATCAGTAAAGTTCTCCTTAATCTTATTTTGGTGGCTTTGTGGATCGCATAATGACCTCCCCCCTACAGGTTTAGGATTTGAATCCCAACCCCTGCTTTGTGCATCTACATGTTCTCCTGGTATTACATCACTTCCCTTCTGCACTCAGAAAACTTGCTGTTAGCAAAATTGTTGTTAGAGCAGGGGTGCCCAACTCCAGTCCTGGGGGGCTAGAATCCAACACAGTTTGCAGATTTCCCTGCCCTGACATACCTACTGTATTAAACCTGGTAATTAGCTGAGTAAGATGTGTTTGAGCAGAGAAATCTGTAGACTGTGTTGGATTCTGGCCCTCCAGGACTGGAGTTGGGCACCCCTGTGTTGGAGTATTGGTCATAGTGTGCCCGTGTGCCCTGCGGTGGACTGGCACGCCGTCCTGGGTGTTCCCCTGCCCCGTGCTTCCGGTGACAGGCTAGAGGCTGACACTGCAAGCAGTCCAGGAAAATGGATGGTCAGTCACGCTCTGTGACGTGCCATCTTAATCATCGCCCGAGACTAATTATCCGTCTCACCTGTGTCCCGGGAATCTGCAGCCATTTCAGGCAGCAGAGTGACCCAAGCCACCTTACGTGCTTCTGCGTCTTCGCTGAGATGTTTCCTGAAATTGACGTTGCCTATTTTTAATCTCATCCCATTAGACATAATGTGCATGATTTATTGTGGCAGAAAGCAGCCCGGTCTGGAGGTCTGTTCTCATCCGTCTAACAGCCCCTGCTCCTCCTCCTTTTCTGGGTGTTTCCCCTCCTCAGCCGGCTCCAGCGTGATCTCCTGCGTCAGCTGCTTCTTCCTGTCCTTCGGCAGCAGTGAGTCGGCCATGATTGCGCTGCTCTGCCTTTTCGGGGGCATCAGCATCGCCTCCTGGAACTCCCTGGATGTGCTCACGGTGGAGCTGTACCCCTCGGACAAAAGGTGATCCCAGAGCGCTGCTCCCTTGCGTTTCTGCTGAATGTCGGGATAAGGTGTGACGTGGGGCGCGGCCCGTGTTCCCCGGGTCAGTCTCGCTCGGTGATAGGTCAGGGCTCGTCTTACAGATGTGGCTTTTCTAATTCGGGAAAAAATCTTGCAGGATTCCTGCAGGCGCCTCCCAGAAATATAGTCTGTCCTGTTATGCAAGGTCATCCCTATTACTGAAAAATACACGTAGATGAGTGACATGCTTCTTTGGACTTTGACAAAGTACCTCATCACCTGTTTTCCCAGGCCCTGGTCCTCACACCTACTTGTGCGTGTGCTAGTGTTTCATCCAGTTGATCTCTTGTATAATTTGGCTCTATTAATACCTTACTTGGTTGCATTCCAGGAATGAAAACACGTGATAGAATGTGCCTACAAGTTCTTACAAATTCCGCTACACATTTGCAAAAAACTGCTACCATAAATTATTATTATATTGGAAGAACAATTAGACATCGTAGTTTTCTATTTATAAAAAAGTTGGTTTGATGCAATTAGGAGATGAAAGTGGGTCCTAAGGAAATGCATTCCGGAATGAGTTTATTTGAATTAAAATGTGATTTGTTCATTTAGCTGCTCAGTCAGTTGAGGGAACTGGTGGATGAAATCAAGTACCAGTCCTGATGTACCCTGATGTACAGCAACAAGTGTTATAAAATAGCTCTTTGGATTATACCACCACCTTGTGGCCAGATCCTGCTATTGAGATTCAAAAAGATTCAAATGCAATTAAAAGCGGTAATGTTCAAGCTTATTTAAGTGACTGAGCACAATTAACATTAATTAACAGTTGACGATGAGTCCTGTGAAGTAATGAAGTATAGCCCCAAAGAATGCTATTTCACACGTTACATTGCGGTTGATGCAAAGTAGTCTAGGACACACATTCTAAAAATGAATTTCAATACATTTGAAAGGAAAATGCTTGTATATATGAGTATGAAAACTGCACACAGAGGTTTAGGGACCTGTGCTCGTGTTCAGAAGTTTGTGAGTTCAAATTTCTTGGCCAGCAGAGTATTCAGAGTATTCAAAGAAGCAGAGTGAGGCCCTTAACCCCAACCGCACCTAGGACACTGCCTGACCCTGCATTCTCATGCTCACCAAAAGCATCTGCAAAATAAATAAAACGTGACTCAAATATGTCGCCTCTTTTATACAGAACAACAGCCTTCGGGTTCCTGAATGCCCTGTGCAAGCTGGCAGCTGTGCTGGGCATCAGCATCTTCACCTCCTTCGTGGGCATCACCAAGGCTGTGCCCATCTTGTTTGCGTCGGGGGCTCTGGCCGTGGGCAGCTTCCTGGCCCTGAAACTCCCAGAGACGCGTGGTCAAGTGCTGCAGTAATAGGGAGCCGTCAGCAGGGGCAGCGAGGAGCGTAAGCAGCCACATTGTGACTGGAGCCAGCGAACCTTGGCCCAAAAATCCCAGGTGACTGCATATGGTTGTGGATAAAAACACAGCCCCTAAACCATAAAATACTCGTTGCCATCATATAATATTGAATGGGTGTACAAGCAACTTTTTACTTTGATTTTCAGCTGCCCTTTCAAAAAACACTGAGCAAGGTATTTGCCGCAAAATGTTATTAAGCATCTGTGACTTCTTCACACCTGGGGGGGTTCTGTTTTAGAAGAACATGCTTCTGGTGTTATTTAATCTCACCTCACCGCATCTGTCAATAATATAAAAAAAAGAAAAAATCAGGCTATAAAAATGTGTCAAAATTACAATATTGGTCCTATATTATGTAAGCGATGTCAAACATCTTAAATGTTTGGTTTAATTATGCTGTATAATTACGATGATAATTTTATCTACTTAGAATGCCATAGAATGTCTGTTGTGTCTACAGTAATGTTTACCTAACTTTCACTAAGCTAAGATGCATTGTGTCATACTTACAGCACAATTTCAAGGGACAGTAGGGGCAGGGGTTCAAGGCGCTTTCTTTGGGCAAGATACTGAAAGGTACAGTAGGAGGTAGAGTAGAAGCTGTCCCCAGGGATACGTGGTGGGGTTAGCTGCTTTAACTAGGAGCGTTACCACTTTTTAACCTTGTCTTGGACAGCTAGGGTGTCTACAGCTATTTCTTATCATGGTCTTTTAAGGTTGTTAACAGCCAGAATGAGAACACCCCGCTTTTGATGGTCTAACCAGATCATCATGCATTGAGTTCTTTCCATAATCACTGGGATTGCACATATTCAGACATGGAGCTACCCTTTAATTATCCAGAACATTCCAGACCCACTCTTCTGCTGCATTCCTTTAAATGTATCCTTGCTGAACTGAAGACTAGATATTAATGGAACAAAAAAATAGTTTGAAGGGGTTTTGCATTGACTGCTTTGATTTTTGTTGAGCTCTCAAAGTCACTGTCACCTGTCTGTTTTCCATCCTCCCTCCATGCCGTCACCTTCTTGAGTACAGGGTATGCAGTCATTGTCAGGTCACTGAATATGACTCTTTGAAATGTCACCAGACGTCACTTTTAGATCATTTTAGTCTATTGTAGAATCACCCTTAAACCTATTCAGTTATATTTCTAGCGCAGAAACTGTCACATCAGTGCAAACTAATGCATTGTTTGCTGCATTAGCAAAAGTACAAAACATGAATTATCATGTAAATACACCTCAATTAGCCTATTTGAAAACGATTCCTGCATGTGAAAAAAGTGAATTCAGGAAGCGTCTAAAAGGCACCACAAAACCAAAGGCACGGATGTCTTTGGACTTGGCAAGGGAATAGAATACAGTTTTATATTTATATTATATTACAGCATTAGTGTCGTGATATTTCAACACCCCCCCCCCAAAAAAAAAATAATAAATGAGGGGAAGAGTGACCCTGTCTTCTGATTGCATCTGTGGCTCATCCTTCTGCAAAGGGGAGGGGGACTGTGGCTCATCCGTCTGCAAAGGGGAGGGGGATTGTGGCTCATCCTTTTGCAAAGGGGAGGGGGATTGTGGCTCATCCTTCTGCAAAGGGGAGGGGGATTGTTTCATATAAGTCGAGATGAGAAAAGCACAGCTATGTTAAAGGACCATTTTTAAACAAGTTCAAGGAAAATCAAAATTCAACAAAATTCAAAACCGAACACTTCATTGTTCCATTCATGTATTGTAGTATTCTGAGACTCTTGCAGGTTTTTTTTATGTATATATTTTGGCTAATTTGATTATTTATTCATAATTTAAAAAGAGATATATTTTACTGAGATTCCATGCTATCATGCATTTTGAGTGTTTGTCCTTGTTGAATATTCTGTGCCAAAATAATGCAAACACGAGACATTTATATGGAAGCATGCGTGTGGTGTGTATGTGGGTGTGTGTATCCAGTACCTTTGAGCGTGTTCTTTATTAACTATATTTTTATTTTCTTATTGTCTTAAATTATCAAGCCGGTTTGGTAATAATCCGCTTGTTACGCCGCGTCATTTCTGTAAATGTACGCAGTTTACGTAAATCCAGCGTCCTCGCTGTTTTAGATGCACATTTTTTTTTGTTTTTAATGTCACAAGACCGCAGACATTTTTAAACTCAAAGATAGGCATCATGGACTGAAAGAGGCATCAGATGCGATGGACTCTGTTTGTGATTGCAGAAAGACAGTGTTTTGCAATGATATTGTGCCATTGAATAAACTTAGCACTTTGCCGCTGTAAAAATACATGCAAATTTTGCAGTAGATTGTTCTCGCACTAACGGAGTCGTATTTCATTTTAGTTGGCCAATCAAACAGTCTGAACCCTATTTTGTCTCTTGTATCACATCCCCATGTAAAAGTGCACCAAAACCAATGGAAACAGCTTACAGCCTTATTTGTATTTATTCTTATTCTGATTCTCCTCCAGCTGACACCATTGTACAGCCAAAAATGGCAGAGGCAGGCGTTTCTAACTTGTTGTAAGGACCGCATCTTTTTCTACCTGGAAAGATGTTACATAACTGTGGTGCTGTAGGAATAAGGTTGGTATTTTCTTGGTATGTCAGCAAGAAGACTCCATCGTCTCCATTCTTAATCTGTGAACTGCCGTTAAACAAAAAGTAAGAGTTTCTGCACAGAGTCAAACAAATATACCAGTGAAAAGCACTTCCGCATGCTGTGCCAAGTTATCGTTATATTTACTGCCAAGTTATAGTCGGATAGTAGCCATATAGCACCATATCAAGCAAAAACTAGAGCATTTTTTTGACACTTTAATTTAGAAAATCATTCCAGAGCATTTAAATATAACTGGAAGTCACACATAATATCGAAGTGGCCTAAGGTATTTTGCAGGGAGACAAAGCACAAAAAAGAAACATACAGTTAATTTTACTCGCTTTTTTGGTTAGATCACCATAGAATAGGCTGAGAATCACTGACATTATTTCGGACCTTACATTCATACAGTGGTTTTCTAAAGTTTTACCACGTCAGTCTTTTACAATATCACATTTCCGCAGAAACACAAAGACACAGATTTGAATATCAGCATGACGACACCAGTTGTGTGTTGGGTCAAGACCCATTGAAACACTATGCTCTGTGTAATGCATCTACCAGATCTATGGTCCTTTTGCGACCTTGTTGTCTGCCTTGTGCTCTAGACTATTTAATGCATGATGAGCACAGTACATTAAAGATGTAGTGATTCAAATGAGTTATCTGGTCTTACTTTATGAACTGTATATTCAGTGAAACCAATGAATTGTGGACATCAAAGTTTACAAAAAGAGAGACTACCACCTGTAAAGCATTTGCTGATAACAGTTCGACAAAGTCTGATTAAGAAGACTTAGCTACCAGGACCACAGTTAGCATTAATGCATGTCTCAGATATACTGCTACATTTTCTTTATAACTCTGCTTCAGCATTATGATGTCATAAGTTTTTTTTTTCGAACTAAACTGATATTGATCAAATACCACTGAACTGAGCATCCGAATTAGAACCACATCTCGGTTCTCTCTGCACGGGACAGAACACAACTAAAAACAAAAACGTTATTTTCTAGACAGATTTGTTTCATTCCTTTTGTCTTTTGATTTTCCTTAAATGTGATTGAGTTTTAATTACAGGTGCAAAATAATTGAAGCAATAACCACGGAAACACGTTGTTTGCGCAGCACTGCCCAGCCAGCTAACAGAAGCCAAACGCGTTGCCAGTTTGCGGCTCAGCCCTGTGAAGCTGTGGTCCTTCACGATGTAAACGTCCAGCTAAATCTCTGAGGAATGCCGTGTCTGTGTCAAATATGAAGCATTACCATTATTTAAACATTCAACTTTTAACTTTGTAATTGTCGTGTGCTGTAGAAATTGTGGATGTTTATATGTAAACATATAATATGTTCAAAAACAACAAAAATACAAAAAGAAAACAACCTAAATGACTGAATACTATTGTATGTTGTCTTTAATTTTTTGTGTTTTGTAAAGGACAATTTAAAAATGTGAATTATGTCAATGGTAATTATTACTGGATATGAAGACTATGTTAATGTAACACCCTCCAGTTACTGTACATTGGTTTATGTGAGAGTTTTTTTTTTTCAGCTTAATTTTGTTAATAAATCAGGATTCTACAGTCCTTACTATAATGTCAGCCTCCCACTACTGCAACGGAGTGAACAATACACATGGATAACATACAGTAATAAACATTGAAGAAACTGCGATTTGCACCATCTCACTCTGTTATCCTTTCCTGTGTTCTGCATTTACACTACATTTCTGTCTATTTAGCACACGCTTTTATCCAAAGTGACGTAGAATCAAGGCAGAGCATACATCAAATTTAACGCTATCATGGAGCCAACTTAGGTACAAGTACTAGCAGGCTAACAGGATTGCTAACTTTGGTCAGCTGACTGGCGTGAGATTTTCAATTTGAGACATTTCTGCACACTCATTTACATGTAGGTAAGAGTTGTATTACCTTGTAAATAGTCTGCATGGTTTGTAGACCACCCCAATGCATTTAATGTAGCTAATTTTCGGTTTATAATGGAATAATATATATTTGCTGCAAGATTTCTTGTGTCAGCATAAAAGTGAGAAAGTGTGAGTGTCATGCCAGATGCGTGAGAGTTGGTCTAACCCTGGTCTAAGCTTCCAGTAAGTGACAAAGGCATTTCTATGTGATACACCACGCTGGAACACTGTTTTTTTTACTTTTTAATACATTAAGGATTATCCAGTTTCCTCTACATACATTAGTTCAAATATGTAATTTGGTGTATTGGCGAGTTTTTAAAGTTCCCATTGTGTATGTGTGTGCGCATGTGTGCTTTTGTACATAACACACTAGTCTGGCATCCCATCCGGGGCATTCCCCTGCCATGTGTCCTCGGCCTATATGAAGTTTGCTCAGAGTCTTACCCAGTGCTGGAATGGATGGATGCAAATGCAAGGTGATATTATTTTACATCACATTTTACTCCCAAAAGGTATAATATACACACTGAATTCCGTTTAGAACAATATGAACTTAAACAAAGTTATTTCACACTATTTCATACTCATAATACAATAGCTTGGGGCATTGTGCTAGCATCGAGGTTTGTCATTCTCACAAAACTCTCAAAAGTACACATCATACAAAAATGCCAAATTAAATTTACAGTACTGCATTTTAAATTGTGTTATTGCCATTATTATAAAAGAGCGCATTGACCAACTAAAATTCATACTGCATTCTTATGAATCACTTGTAGTTTGAAGACGCTTTGCCTCGAGAACTACAGTCCCCAGGATTCAATGCGCTCGTCCTAATATGCGCATGCGGTAAGGATCCCTAGCATAGGTCGTCTTTCAGCTACGGTGAGACCAACTTTAAAGGGTATTTTATATTGCAATATGACTTGAGTAAAACTGTAAACGTTTATTATTAATATATAGGAATATCGCGAGATCACATGTGTTTATTCATTATGAGTAGATGCGAAATAAATAAGCCGGGCTAGCTGCCGTGCTAGCAATGTCGCCACTTAAAGCATGGAGTATTTTTTCGTTTTTGATGTTTCCTCTAAAGTAGTATTGCTTGATTACTAATGCTACACTTTTAAATCAAATAATAGCTAGAAGGGTTAACAAAACATATGGCGAAGTCCATGTGACAGTGATATTTTATAAGCACGTGATGTTGCAAACGCTCCGAAGGGCTCTGTGCAATGGTGCGATATTTCACTGCTTCACTGATCTGATTTTCATTCGGGTTTGAGCTTAGATTTGAAGATGGTTTGGTTTCATGTAATTTTCAGTGTTATATTAAGAGTCGAGTGGTTGAAGATACCAAATACTTGACTTTTAACGTTGAAACTCTGACCCAGAATGTAACTGCTTTGTTTCCCTGGTTATTGCTTTTCGTAGGTTTGATCTTCAGCCGTGGCAGATTGGATTGAATGGGCTGCCCAGCCAGTATCTGCTGATGCTGCACAGAGTCCTCCGTAACGCTCGTCCCCATCTCAGCACTGCCTCCTTCACCAGGCACATCGTCCCGGCCCGGTTTCAGATGGACACCAGCCGGCCGGTTGAGCGTACCATACGGGCCAAGCTGACCCAGGCCCTGGATCCGAAGCACCTGGAGGTCCTGAACGAGAGCCACATGCACGCAGTCCCTCCTGGGTCCGAGTCTCACTTCCGGGTGCTGGTGGTGAGCTCCCGCTTTGAGGGGCTCTCCCTGCTCCAGCGGCACAGGCTGGTCAACCAGGCGTTACGAGAAGAGCTCAGCAGCTCTGTGCATGCACTGGCCATCCAGACCAAAACACCGGAGCAGTGGGAGGAAGAGCCTACCCTGGCCGAGAGCCCACCATGCCTGGGAGGCTCCAAGCATGACAGCAGCATGGCGGAAAAGCTGAAAACAGCTCAGGACTGAGCCGGGACCCGTCCCTGCTCGCCGGTGCGAGCGATGAGAGACTAAATCGTTAGGGTGCCATCTTAGCAGTATGGACCTGAGCTTTTTCAGCTTGTTACTGTCTACATGTCTGTTAGGAATCTCTAGTATATGGGAGTTCGAAACTTCTGTTTCCTGTGAAACATTACATAAAAATTTGTCACCACTGTTGTGTAATAACCAGCTGAAATGTACATCCACGACATTTAACAGTAAGGCCTTCTATTATTCACAATGCACCCATTGTTTACTTTACTTGGACACAAGATTTACACTGTGGTGAATCCGGATGTGTCACTGATTATTTTCTGGGAATTTACCCAAGTGGACGGCAGATTGATAGCTTGGTAGTGCAAACCGGTTTATATTTCAAAGGTGTCTACAGAAACTGTTCTAAAAAGTATTATGTCATATTGTTTCCTAATAATTTAAGTTCATTTCTAGTGTTAGAAATTTACGTTAAAACCTGAACAGTGTACCTGTCATTCAAGACATCAGATAGTTTATTTGGCTTTTGTGAAAGACCGAACTTTGAACATATCATTGATTGAATATAGATTAAGGTTCATTTTAATTCTAAGAAAATATGTCAAGTTGCATATGAAATAGGTAATAAAAAGAAAATAATTCAAATACTTACTTTTGAGAAGATGTTTTGCACTTTGACCACATGAGGGCAGTAAACATTTACGTCTTTGCATTTAAACTGTAAATTTGTAGTTATTATAATAAGCACAACCGTTACAGTCAGGAAACTTTTTTTTAGGCACACTGACATAAAGGAGAGTCTATGATAAATTCAGAATCAAATGGTGATGACTAATAATTTACTGGGCTGGTATTAAAAATCAGCACTAGGCTGCAGCCACGCAGGCCCACCTCACACACGGCGCTCACAGAAAGTCCTTGCATTCTTGCTTAATTCAGTTATTAATTCATATGTTTTCAGTTTTATAGCAAAAATCATAACTTTATTTGTTTACAAATAAATATATAAAATTAGAAACAACCAGTAGTTTTAAGTAAATAATTTAAGGAAATAATACGTTGAAACCCAAATTATACTACTAAAAGTAAAAAATGAGTAAAAAATTATTTGACAAGCAGTCTCATTAGATGATTGATTAATAACACCTTTGCAATGGCGTAAAACACCAAATATTTGTGGGCATCCCTTTGGTAGCCAGTGAGTACAATTGCAATTAATGCAATGTATATGCAATTTTTCTGATTACTGGAGAAAGGGAGGTGGGGTTCTCCCACAATGATTTTTTCTGAGCACGGTGCCCCATCACAACATATTTTGCTGGGCCACAATCCCAGGGCCCCAACAGGAAAGTGCCCAGTGTGTCAGGTGGCCAGTCCAGCCCTGCTCCTTACCTCAAGTAACATGGTGTAACCATGGACATGAGAAAGAAAAAATCTAAAAGAGGTTGTCACCCGAAACACTAAAAATAGGATTATCTATATTAATAAATTCTTTACATGAATACAATGTGATAATTTAGCATCCTTATGTAGTAAATCAGTTGTGCTTGGGCTGTTCCGGATTGGCTTGGACCCCAACCCCCCCATAGTCCCAGCAGTACCCTTTGGCAACTCTGAAAGCCCCCAGGGTGTGTGGTCAGGGGTGGTTTGTGCTCTCAGGGGTTTTACTGCTAATGCGGTTAGTACGTAGCCAATCCCTGCCAGTCATTCAGATACCCAAAATTCTGTTTCTCATGCCCTCATGTCTTTTTAAATCTACATTAGGACACATTGGCAATGCATTAATTCTATTTTGTTTTTTTTTTCAGTTTCTATGTCACCTGAAGAGTTGACTGGCACTTCTTTGAGTAAGCGATTATTGTAGTGGAACGGTCGGGTGGTTTCGAAGGAGTACGCCTTTAATACCAGCGTCTGTGACGCCAAACAAAAATGTGCTCAGCATGTCGATTCTGTAGAAATGTACGAGCCCAGATACATTTTCAGTTGCCCGCGTTGTACTGTATAATTTTCATGCATAAAGAGCAGCCAAAAACCTTCACATCTTCTAATAATAAATCACCATGTAAGATATTATGTTCAATATATCATATAAGAATTTTCATAAATAATCCACTCATTCAGCACACCCCATGGTAATACAGTCAGCACATAGCCAGTCCCTAATAGGGGTGTCCAAATTAACACGTTTTAATACAACAAATCATGACCCATTATACCTTGAAATTAACGCTAACTCATTAATGTTGCCATTCCTACATACGATTTCTTTCCTAGCCAGTAGTTTTTGGTCCTCGCCCTTTGTCTAAATGACTCGCCTCGGGCAAGTGGGCAAGTTTAATTTCCAGCTCCGTATGTGATGTGTTCTCCTGCATGGGTGTGCAGGGTGTGCAGGGTGTGCAGTGTGGCTCAGTGGATTAAGGAACTGTATCAGTGACTGCATAGTTCCTGGCTGAAATCCTGTTGTTAGCAGAATGATGTCACCACTGGGCCATTAAGCAAAGCCCTTTGCTTGGAGTTTGCCGCAGGGACTGTCCGACACTGCTTTGTCAATTATATGTCACTCGTTAAAGCATTTGTTAAATAAAATGTAAATTGCAGGTAATAATGCAGCTCAGTAGATTATTGAATGAAGCTTATAGGCAATATAACGAACCCTCCTGCATTAGAATTCCCCTGGTTGCTTGGTTTATGGATGTTATTCAAACAAGATTTTGATAGTCCTTAAGGATATTTGGATAGAAAATATTTATTGACCGAATACATCATTTTTTTTGGCCAGCACTGATTGATGTCCTGGTGGGGACCTTTCCAAAGGGTCTCTGCTGTGCCCTTGTGACCCAGTCTGCAAGCATCTCCAGTGGGAAGTACTGCTGTCTTGCGTCAGAGCATTGTGCGTGTTGGGAATAGCCTTGCTGGAGATGGCTGGGACGCTGGGCTTCTGTGTGTTCCCGCGAGTGGCCTGCGGGTTTGGCATGCTGGCTGATTTATACCAGTGTCCCAGAGAAGGGCTGCACAGCTCAGCTGGCTTCTCCGGTGGGGTCTGCCTAGTCATGTCTGTTCCATGCCTGGCCCTGTCACTCCAAACAGATCCCAAAGGAATAACGCCGTGTCCTTGGGGACTTGCATGCAGTCCACGCTTTTGCCCCCTCCCAACTCCCAGTAGGGTGCACAAATGTGGACTGTCTGGCAGGGAGCTGGAAGGGAGCAAAAACATGGACCATCTGTGAGTCCCCAAGGTTTGGGGTGGGAAACGATGGAATATTGCATTCAACATCAGTTTGGGTGATTTAGCTCCAAAAACAAAATCTTATTTGATGCACGCTGCAGCTTTTGTTTTGTCGGGTTTGTGTTTTACTGGCATTTACTGTTTAATTTAATTCTTAAGAGAGTAATTTACGTAACATGTCTTCTTTGAAAAAGTTTGCAAGGAAGATGTCTAGATTAGTGTTTACCAATCCGGTCCTAGGGGACCTGCGGACAGTCCACGTATTTGGCCTGGAGCTGAGCAGGAGCAAAAATGTGGACTGTCTGGCAGGGACCTGGAAGGGAGCAAAAACATGGACCGACTGGGGGTCCCCAAGGACCAGATTGGGAAACACTGCTCTAGATAAACTGATTGCCATGGAAATAATGAGACACACAGGAGGGAAATGTGCATGTGCTTTAGTAACACTCAGTAGTCCGAGGATTTAATGCAGGAAAGGATCAGCGGGGATTTGGGGGGAAAATACGTGCAGGTGTGAAAAGTTAACATCACATGATTTATCTGGTGGAGGCATAAGGAAGGTCAAATGTTTCTTTTTTTCAGTATGACCATAAAAATCTGTTTGATTTAAATCAATCATTTGGGACTGTTCTCAAGGAAATCATGCCAATATCCAGTGTAAAGTTTAAATGAATACTTTTCTGCTTTATTCCATATTTATTTGGCTAATTGAATTGTTGTGAGTTGTGCTTTTTTGTATCTGTGTCTTGTGAGCCTCACTATTGTGTCTGTAGTGATACATATGCACACATTGCGGTATTTTTGTGTCCAGCGATTAGCTGTGGCTTCAGCACATGGCCTCTATCAATCTTTACTGCTGCCAGTTTCCACAAACACTCGAATGGTAGCCATTCACCGCCGGCTAGTTAAATATTAATGAGAGGCATTATAGCTGTGGCACTTTGTTGAGGGCTAACAAAACAGACAATAAAGTGGAAGATCTAGTTTGGCGTTGGAAACTAGCTCTAGGGGGACAGCACAGTGGCACTGTGTGCAGCATGGTCACCTCACACCTCTGCAGACCAAGGTTCAAGTTTCCACCCCAGCTCTCTGTGTGTGGAGTTTCCATGTGCTCCCCATGGTCATTGTGGGGTTTCCTTTGGGTTCTCCTGTCTTGCCTACAAGTTGGTGCCGTGTCCTGGGGCATTCCCTGCCTTGCACCCATAGCTTCTTGGATAGCCCCCTTCCTGTGACCCTGCATAGTTCACATGGCAAATTGCGATTGGTAATAGAGCTGAATGGAAAATTCACAGTTACCTTGCCATGGCGACGTTATGAAAGTCCATAATAAATGCACGTATTTCCCTCTTTAATAACTGGAGTATGGCTGGGGAGAAGTGGCCAGTGTCAGAGAAGACTGGCATGCCGACAATTATGGGCCGAGGAGATGAGAACATTCAATATGGGAAATGAAGTTTCAAGATGGAGAAAGACAGAGAGGTTCGCGGTCCAGCCGTCACACGCATTCCTGCTGTAAGGTCACATGTGGGTGGGTTGAAAGTCCCTCCAGGGCCCCTGTCATCCGTCACCCACGTTTACTTTACAGGAACAGACGCAAAGCCGCTCTTGCTCAGCCTAACCCGATTCAGCAGGATCTTTGCATGCTCACCCCACTGGTAACCTCGACCAAATCGTTACCAGTCAATATCTCCTCGATTTTAAGTATGGAATCAAGGAATAATTAGTGCATCCAGGATCATGAGCAAACAATGCATAAGTGCTGTGTGGAAGCTGATACCGCAGTAACCGCCCGGGATAAGTGGAGTGGAACTTGGAGGGATAATAACAAAGTAGCAATAGATTTACTGCTATAAATCTTTTTTCAGCCGTGCACTTGGGCCACATCTGGTCGGCCCGGTTTCTCATGCGCGCACGCTCAGTCAGCGGACAAAGGCAGGCCCTCTGGAGCAGAAAGGCAGCCGTGACCCCCCGCTGCTGGAAGGTCATGCATTCCCTTTTGCCAGAGCCCAGCCGAACGGGCATCTGCACACAGATGTTCCACAGGTAAAGCTTGCACATCTATCACCACCCCATCCCCCAGAGCTGCAGTCAGCTGCACCTTGCTTGTTAACGACTGAGCTCCTGGTGCCTTGCTTCAGGTGTTGTAAACGAAAAGCCTAGATGAGAACCTCAACAAAGCTCAACAAATTTTTTTTTTCTGTTCTTTTTTCCACTACAAGCAATATTACAGTGTTCACTGTCCAAATCCAGCATTGCAGTGGAAATTAATGCATGCAACCTTGCTAAACCAAGAAGGGCCGCTCGGGCCACGCTTTGAACAGGAAGTTCGGCCAAAAGGGAGCTATTCTGAAATTTTCCAAGTACAAAGAAAGCAAATCAAAGCTACATGTTAAAAATAACAAAATGCATTAACATACAGGTGTCAGGTGATTTGATATATTTGGGCTTGTGCTCTCAAAAAGGTCTTTTGATTTTCTAAGTGCCACTGCTCTTCTGCTCAATGATGGCTGAAGGACTTCTGACGCCATGCCATGTGACCTCTTTTTTTTACAGCCTTTGTTCAAAATGACCCCCGCTCCTGTACCCCTCTCTAATCTTAGATCTTCATTTTTAACCCATAAAGAAAGGAGGCTCTCAAGTTCATTTTATGAGTGCCTTGAATAGTTATTAGCCATTACAATTATGCTCTTACGCCAGAGCAAATGTCAGAGTAGCCAAGTGCTTCCATTTGGTTTATATAACACAAGTGTATCACATTTCCTTTGCCTTATTTGGGTAGGATATAGATGGCACTGTGGCTTGCAGTGTGTGTGATGAGCCAAGGACACGAAGTAAAACAAAAAAACTCTCTTTTTGCCAAAAAAATAATATTTTGATTCAAAACTTGTTTTTTTCTCTCTTTTTTTCTTTTTCTTCTCCTGATTTTACTCTTATCGTGTGTTGATGTTACCTTTGCAGGATGGCTTCTGTCTCCCCTTTCCATCCATTACCGCGGGCCGCGATTGACTTGGGAGTATTTACAAAACAGAGAAGCCCCTCTCTGAACCCACTTCCTGCGCCCCGACACCCTGCATCCGTCTCTCATGCGCACAAACAGACATCTACACAGTTCTTTGTTTGGGTCCATTTGACCAGAAAACAGCCCGAATCTACTTGTTGGAGATATATCTCATGTGACTGGCAGGAGCTCTAGTGCTGATGCTCTTCACGGAGCATTCCAGCCTGTCTTCTCCCTCAGGTCAAAGTAGGGAATACGACAAGCACCCCAGGAACAAAGAAGCTGGCCCTTTTATGTCATATGAAGTGCTGCAGGAATCACATGTTTGATGACACACATGATTTACAAGGGTTTACTGTTCACAAAAGTAAATCTTAGCACATGTAAGAAAGCCCTCAGATATAGAACATTATTGTTAATTTGTAGTTGTGATAGAAATGGTAACATAATTATACCTGCCGTTTCATTACCATCTTAATCTTTACATGTGGAATAAAAACATTGAATGTCGAAAAGTTTACAATCGATACTGTAGCTTTTCAATCACAGTTAAAGCATTTTTTCTGAGACCAATTTTTGGGCAATGCAGTATTAGCAGTGATATTCATTTTGTAATACAGATTGCAATGTCAGGCTATACATGTATTTCTATTAGAGTTACAGTCAAACATCTGGGAAGAATCAGTGCGTCTCTTAAAATCTGATATTAATTAATTTATCTTGTAGCCGGTGAGAAATGCAGTTGAAGATTTCTAATTTACTGGTGTTAAAGTTTCTTCTGATTTGTATGGCTGCACAAATTTCTGCAGTGAAAGAAGTTTCCATTACATTCAATCAAGCTGCAATATTTTTTGTTTTGAAAAATAACAATAAAAATATACACTTTAAGGAAGTTTGACTACGTTATGGAGCAGCCTGATGATATAGAGCTGGACGGTGTATGTGAACAGCTCTTGGATGGCCAAGTAGGTCAAGAGAATGAATGTGGGGTGAAGGGGCTCACAAAAGCATGAGAAGAAGGTCAACCGTAAAATCCCCCCTACCCCCAGGGTAGGACCCTGGGACAGGAGACACTGAGGCTGCATGAGAGGGCTTCTGCTCAGCTGTCCACTAACCCCCCCCCCCAGCCACGGGCCATCATTACTAACATTGGTGGTGCTGTTGTGTATTCTCCATCCTTCTCCTTAGACTAGCTCTTCATACATCTACAAAATCAGGAAAAAGGATGGATTTTACTCTATGACTGTCATATATTCATGGCGATGGAGAGGTCTGGGAACAACGGGAGGAGACGAGTCTTGGTAAATTCCAAATCAGCTTACGGCTTCACAAAGCACCCAAATGCAAAAGCCTGTGGGCCCGGGGTCACCAAAGTGTAGCAACCTCACCAAGCTGCAGGGAAGAACTTTGTGCTCCTATTTGTGCCAAAGGCGGCAAAGTATATGGGAACAGATGAGCTTGTTTGTCTGATTATCGCTTCATTTGACAGAGACACTGCATACTGGTAACATTTTCTGTAAACATGCCAGTTAGTCAAAAAGCTAGTTTTCATCTGTAGTCCCTACTCAAGTGATTTAATCAAGTATTTTATTTTCCATTGATTTCACAGTCACAAATACTCCTTTGGATTCATTAGGCAGCCTAATGTTGATTGCAGACAGACGTGCATAGTGAAGGTGTTTGCATTGTATGTAATTACGGGAAGACCTGCTGTGGAAGTCCTCAATGTGCGAAAACAAAACTTTCCATTATGTTTTGTTCTGACTGGGCATTTAAGGCTCTTAAGGAGCTTAACAGTGTTTGCCGTAAGCATGCTTGATTGCTTCAGATCCTCTCTGTATTGGGACAAGGAGACCACCAGCAGAAAAGCAAAAGAAAATGGGTATTATGGTGTTTCATTTACCAAGTTTTTGTACTGATCGAGTAAAAACTATGGGCCCGTTCTAAGGAACCAGAACTACTAATAAGAAACTAGCATGTACTGTAACGAGGATCCGCGACTCCAGGAATGTGGGATGCGGTTTTCAGAAAGGGGTTGGGGTGGGGGGACGCAAACAGGGGGTGGAGATGGAGGAGCAGGGGAAAGGTGGTGGGAAGGCAGGGCTCCTCCCCAAATCGAAGCGAGAGGATGAGAGCTGTCATTAAGAAGGTGAAATGAAGGGGGTGTCCCGGCGGGGTGCCATTGTGCCAAGGCAGCGAGGAGGGTCAGGTCCCTGTGCTTCAAATAACATAGCTTGGCACATTGTGTTTGGTCTCCTATTGTGGTGAATGGGACAGAGGGGGGGCAGTCAGAGGGAAAGGAACTAGTGGGCTGAGCCTCTGTAGGGGGGCAGCAATCATTTGCCCCCCCCCCGCCCCCCCCCCCCCCCCC
>JAODKM010000126.1:15869648-15892730 GCA_026780845.1 Petrocephalus sullivani | reverse complement strand
CCCCCACCCCCCACACACACACACACCCCCATGTTTTTTTGTAACAGATTCTGACTCTGTTTTTTGTTTTTTACAAACTCTTAGCACATGAAACATCCACCCTCGACCAGAAATATTTCAAATTGTGGATTTCAGATTAGATTTTACGTCCGTTTAATGCTTTGAAAGCTATGACAGCCCACAGCATGGCCAGCTGAAACTTTCACACGTGAGAGCAATCTCTCATGGTACTCCAAGTGGTCGCCGTGTTTGAGAGTATCTCCACAGTTCTGAGGATCGGGCGGTCACCCATTCTTCTACCTTGGTGAATGTCTCGGTTCACTGACTGGCCATAGAGTCTAAGTAAGTGGTTATTAACCTTATTATCTTAATCAGGAATAATAATTTCTTTTAAAAGGTATTACTCTAAATCCTGCTAAGTGGCATTTGCCCAGTTTAGCAGGCAATTTATGGGTTAATATTCAGTTTCAAACACTTATGCTAACACATGATACTGAGTAATAATGAGTCAACAGTGTTAGAAAAACTTGGTAACCTACTGGCTTCCAACCATCAAAGATTCTAGAGCTTCTTTTGGGGGACAATAGCTACCGACTTTTATTTATTCCAGCTCCCCTGAAAAATCGGATACCCTGCATTTCTTCAGATTGAAACTGGCAGTGCCACGGTGGACAGGACCCCCCTGCAGGTCAAATCCTAGTCAGCCCTGGTTCCAATGGAATCCCCAAGGGAATGGGGATGGGTTTGGAACAAAAGATGAAACATTAACACATTGACACAATATGGTTTCAGAAGTGTTACCACAATTTGCCCAAACGTTAATGTTAGCGCAACATGTATCCATCCTCACAGAAGTTTAATTGTTTTATTCTTGCAGTGTTTAATAAGAAACTATGTCATTTATCAGACACTTTTTTTGCCAAAGTAACTTTTGGTTGAGGGAAAGGTTGCAATTTACATGTGTTCCCTAGGATGGGAACTAAAGATATGTGCAGTGGGAGCACATTGCACCACCAGTTGAGCTACACTATTCTTTACCATGAGATAGTAAGAAAAGAGCCAATTACGTAAGGGAGAGACAACATGGGAATATGCGTGGCAGAAGGAAGCGGGTATTTACTGAGGGTAGGAGATAGCCGGAATCTGTTTTTGGTTTCAATTAGAGGGGGAAGACAATAGATGCTTGTGGTGTCAAGGAGAAATAGATTATTGCTTGCACAAAGGAGGAGGGGGGCTAATCACTTTCCCTGGTGACTACTCAGAGGCTAGAGTGAAAGATCACAGCACTAGCAACAAGGCCTGCCCACTCTAGTTGGCTGCCCATCCCTCTTCCATTCAGAGACGCCCGGGGCGGCTGATCCCGACCGCTGGGCTATTCAGGGGTGATGGATGGCTTCATAAACCCTCTCGCGGGTGGGACTCCAGTGGGAGAATGTGTCTGACGAGCCCTCAGGCTTGAGACAGATGTGTAAACCTTTCATTTCTTGGATGTCCGATATTTCCCCCAGAAGAGCATAGGGCAGCTCTCAGCCAATGGGTTGGTTGAACCAGTTTTGATTAAACTCTAGAAAAGAACAGGGCAAATTTACAAAAAAATGTAATCAATTAACTTTTACTATCCAAACAAATCTATAAGTATTTCTTCATTAGACACAAAAAAGACATTTTAAATAAGAACTCAAAGAGTCTGGGTCAGTTTTGACAATCCACATTATAAAATGTACCACATAATGGCTAATTTGTTTTAGTCCAAAATACAAAAAAAAAATCTGCCTGTAAAATGGTTTTATGTTGCACTGTAATTTCATGGTTACTATTTTCACATTTATAAATAAAACATTTTGCATGGATTTAATGTCAGTCTTTATGTCAAAGTCAATCAATCTGCCGCTGTCAATGGTTAAAATACTTAACAATTAAGGACAATTAAGCCTTTTACTTGTAGAATTGATGATATGGTACTTTGGATCAATAGCATGGTTTCAGATATACAACCATAACTAATCCAAGTCACATGACAACTTCAGAAACCCACGATAGCACTTCAAGCTCACTGAGCATTTTTGAGTGTGACCTGAAACATTGGCGGACATGTTGCTGTTTGTTACAGACAGAAGCAGGATCTGCTTGAAGGAAAATGTCCAGCTCTGAACAAGGATCTGTCTCCAAGCATCAGTAACACTGGAATCATTGTTGGACAACAGCACACACACACAATTCAGAAATGCTAGTGACCGGCTTTAAAAAAAAAAAATAATTTGACCTTGTTCCCGGGCAGCGGTTTGAAAATGAAACCTGCACACTCTACACACTCTAACCATTGCCATTGCCTTCATCTTATAGGGTTGGTACCAACATATGAAGAGGCAACTGTGGTCTGATGGGAATTACCTAGCTTTTGGTTTAGAGACATCGGAAACATAAGTTAGCTACAAGCGTGTGTGCATGTTTTTCTGTGCATGGTGGAGGGGTGTGGTGCTATAAGAACAGGAGATTTTTTGTGTTGAGAAAAAGAGGCCCAGACACTTCATCTTCTCTTCTCTATGCTGCCAAAAAGGTCAGGGGTCAAATGTCAGGGCGATTGAAGAATTTCGAGCTGCATGCCGACAGATGGGGTTACAGGGCTGGGGGAGGGTGGCGGTCTGTGTGTGTGTGGGGGGGGAGAAAGGTGCTCGCTTGTGTGTCGGTGCATGTGTATTTGCACGTGTATTTGCACGTGTGTTTGCACGTGTGTTTCCCTCAGTCGCTCTACTCTTAAGGAATTTCTCCTGACTAGTGACATAAACATGAAATGAAATATTCAAGGTGTCAGACATGCTGGCGTAGGAGAGAGTTTGATACTGGGGGTGGCACAACTTAATAATTTAAATACAAAGGTGTGTTTACTGGGGGGTGAATGAATCCAAATTAAATATTAGAGGGGGACACGTCCCCACCATCCCCGCTGGCTTCTAAGCCCCTGCATTAAGGTACCTTTTTATTATGGTATGTGCACCTCTCTTGCCATGTCGTCAAACAAGGGAAGTCTTGGCAAAGGACTGAGTCTCATCTTAGATTTAGTTTCGTCACGAGTCCATTTCAGCAGAATCATCTGGAAGGAGAATCTGTATAGTGTGGCTGGGGTTCTGCTGGGACTCAGTGCTCAAAGAGCTGGGGTCCAGTGCAGAGGATTCCACATATGGCAGGATCAATCACTTTCAGAATACCTCCTTCATGGCTCAGGAGGGCCAGCAAGGAGCAAACGGACCCAGACACCAGTGATCTGTTTTCCGTTTCTAACATATGTGATAAATCATTAACTGGCATATGTTTCAAGCCATTTAAAACCACGTGCTTTAAACTGATCCGTTAAATAAATGGGAAAGGGCATCCCCATTTAATTCAAATTACTCAGAGCCCCAAAATAACACTCTGGATCTTGACTGTGATATATATCCCATATAAAAGTTTTACTATCGTTTATAATTAGTTCTCAACCAGTGATGCAGTTTCATTTCAATATGTGGAATAACTGACCTAAATTGTGTAATAAAGTGTGGTATAATTCATAAATTGGAATTTCTTAAATGCAATCCTCATGTTTTGCTCCCTAATAATTGTTTCTTGTGTAATTCTGAAAGGGCCCCTTTTCTACTGTGGTTTCTATTGAATAAATGCTAATAGCTGTATGCAGCGTTTCGTTATGGTGGTCGATGGAAGGATTTTCATGTCATTCTTCTGAGCCTCTATAGTACTGTTTCCCTCAGATGTTCCAGTAAAGCTGACGCTCCTCAGTCTTGGCAGGGAGAACAAGACGGTTACACAGAGGAGCCCAAAGGTCACGTAGGAAAGGGCTTTCTCTCTTTTACAATCAGTCCCATGTCTTGGCGGTCCAGACGTGGCCTGAATGGAGGCTCTTTTCTGCTCTTTTTACAGTATCAGATCTTTCCCGTCTCGTTTATGCTCTGAGGCCGAAAAGAGGGAGCCGGAGAGAACCTAACAGGCCGTTGATTGGTGAGTGTTGGGCCCAAAACTCGTAGGTTAACACTCTGCCCACTCCCTGTGAGTTATGTGCTACCCGGGTGCGGTTCTGACTAATGAGCCTCCTTGTTGGGGGGAAGGCTTTGAAGCCGGAGTCCACAATATACCCTTTCTATGGCTGGGGTGAGAACTGGCCAGCGGGAATCCAAGAGAAAAATCTAAATCCTGGATTAGCTGGACTAATGGCCTCTCGCCTGTCGTTGATGCTAATTAGTGTTAATTAAGACCCCCCTTCGTTTAGCAGGCTGAGGTCTAGGAGATGGTGCAATTTGGAAAGCTGCCCCCCGCCCCCCCAAACACTCTCCTAAACACCGCAGCCCCAGCAGCACTTGTGCGCTGACAGTGTCCCTCTGTCAGGTCTTCACTCGTTGTCAGAGTCGATTCGCTGCCACCACAATGAATCCCATTCAGCCGGCTTGATCTTCACAGCTATTCAAGGATTGCCTTTTCGAGCAGTTAAAAGCTCAGCTGCCCCTGCCACCACCCCGCTCCTGACCCCACGGCTCTCGTTTGTGTTTTTCACCGAGACAGGATGTGACTCGGGAGTTTGGATCTTTGTGCATCCCCCATGTCGCGGGGGGGCCTGCCTGCTCTCTTTCGACAGGTTCCTCGTCCACTTCGAGTCATTCGTTTGCAGTCATCGAGCAGGGCACCGGATTCCTCGCTGGGAGTGACGGCCCGTGGGCTCACAAGCTTTTGTCGGGCGGAATGTTGGGTGCTTTTCCCGAACTGGAGACTGGCAGCCCAGGTCCTGCTCTGATCCAGCTCCCGCGGTGAGAAACAGGAACCCCGTCGGCAAGGTTGTGAGCCCAACACCTGGTATTACTTTCTCAGCCCTAATATTCCTCGACCCCCGCAAGGCGGGGAATGGCGGGGCCAATAGGGCAGCCCCCGGACACCGCAGCTGTCTTTGAAGGGAGGAGTGACACCCCATATCAACCCCAGCAAAGACTTTACTAGTGCTGTGACCCCTATGACCCCCCATACCCTACCCCCATACAGCTGCTGCCTTGGATTGGTCACCGGTAGGTCCCCCTGGTAAGGGAGAGAATAGAGCGGGAACGCGAGAGGTCAACCGGTGGTCACAAGTTTTATTGGGACTGAGAAGGAGGGAGAATGCGTTAAAGACCACCGTCTGAGATTTTAACTGCGGGGATTTTTACCCCCCCTTCCTTGTATGAGTGAGGTTTCGGCAGGAAAGCAGATTTTAGCATTGAGTGTGAAGCAAATGAAACAGCAACCCCAAAAGCTCCTAATGGTCCAAACCCTCCAGCAGTAGCTAGTAATTTACCACTTGGCCAGAATCTGATTGTTTTAACAGTGAGGTGAAAAAGGCAGAGGGGTCAATTACAAGTACGAGTGGCCCGGACCGCAACAATGATTACGTTCATCACCATCACACTGATACCTCCATCTGTCTTCACTGTCTGACGTGCGATTAGGGAAAAGGTGTCTGAACATTTCAAAGCAATGGCAGGAATTTGCACTCTTAAAAAGTAATTCAGTAATTCGTTAAGAAGCCAGAAAATTAAAACAATCACTTACGTTATGATATAACTAAAAACAAACGCTGCCCGTTTCATCCTGTTCCATTTCCAGTTGTTTGTCAGTCATCCTAATGCACAATGGGGGCATTTGCTGTATAAAGAAAGTCTACCAGGAAGCTACAATGTTTAGGCTGAGCAGTACTTGTCAGGCTCTCATGCTCAGCCAGGCAGTACCAGGCAGGGCATGGCCCGTCCGCACCTGTGCTGGCTGGACAATCAGCACTGCAAGGAGTCACATGAGCCGTGAGATGATTTACTGCCACATAACAGACGTGCGTTTGGGCTATGACTGACAGTATACTCTGCATTAACATGAAGAGGGCGAGCAACTTGGTTTCGTTTACTTCTTAGTTACACTGATCACAGTCTCTATGCTTAACAATTAAGCTGAATAAATTATCTTTATTTTTAACATCACAGCTTATTTAGGGTGATATTTATTGTTCTATCCGTTTTGTTTTACTGCTTATCCATTGCAGGGTTATGGCGAGTCCAGCAAGACATTTATCATGTGTGTGAAGTCAGTATTAGAATTATTAACTGATTGCCCGACTATCAAAGAAACTGGAAAATGTTTCTCTACATTTAAAATGGATGTTATTCAATATTGGCTGATTTCTACAAATGAAATGGTTTAAAATGGCCTTTATTTGTCAAAAACATATGTTTGAACTTGCAGTATTTTTACAATTCAAAAAATTGAATCACCCAGTTCTAATAAAAATGATATTTATCCCACATTGTGATGTATTCTCAGATGGAAATAAAATGGTGTGCACATATATTTTACTATAAGGTAAACTAGTACCTAGCACTGTTCTTCAGCATTCCCTCAAAAAGATCCTTATAGGCAACAATTAGTGGATTGCAGACTGATGTATATACAAAGAACAAACATCCAATCAACACTTAGGTGAGGAATCTTGGTTGTGGATCATTTACTAACAGTAACTTCTGGAGAAGCTGTTCTCTTCAAGTCAATGATACCAGAGCCTATCATGGGGCTTGATCCAATTTGGCCGTTACAGTACCTGCTCCTACCACCCATACCAATGATACATGGGTCAGCAGATTAAAAACCCCTCACACGTGTAGTTTAAATGTTTTTGTATATTTTTTATGCAGATTCAAATCATGCTCAAATCATGTTGCCTACTTGACAGGCACAGAAATGTATAAAATCAAAGTACTAGCCAATAAAAACAAAAGCTGAAGGGTTTCCAAGTAGGGCACGGTGACCTTTAGGTGGCAACTTGCAACTTGCAGCTTCTCTCTCTCACCAGTAAGACCGTCAAATATTTAGGTCATGAAGAACAAATTGATATGTACCTCAATGCAAGTCACTGTCTCCTCACAGTATGTACAAAGTGCTTTCTCATGTTCACGCCCTTCATGCAGGCTCCTGCAAAGGGCTACTTTTTTTGATCAATGGTAATGTCCTAACAAAGGCCCCGGGTCTTTTTATATTGCTAGTTGTGGAGCCTAGGTGCAAAGGTTAAACACACCTGCAGCTTCAGGTTATGGCATGCCAGATTAATCAAGTTTCTTAACTCCGTAATGCTTTAAGGATAAGGCCCACGCATTTTCATTAACTCCACTTGTTTACCAAGTAAATGTGTCCGATAGCATAAATCACTCTATTGAATTTTATCATTGACATTAAACTGGTGCAACTTGCTGTAGAGGGAACAGTTACAGTGAACGTGTGCTCCTCAGATCTGAATCCAGAACCTGCGTGCTGTCAGCACGACGCTTTGCTTGTTGAGCTATTACGTTGCATACGACACCGTGCTCTTGTCTTGTTTCATATTTCTCCACTTTCTACTGCTTCTTGTTGTTTCTCCAGGTCACTGTGATGAACTTTCCCTGACTGCGTGCTCCTCTGATTCACTCCAACGCCATGCTTACACTGATTTACGGAACGCTGGGCCAAGTGACAAACACAAGTGACGAAGACAGTAATATGAAATAAACATTTTAAGTTGTCTTCAAGTAACGTTAGGTACATTTTCTACTTTTTTTTCCAGTTTTCCAATTCAATTCAGTTTTCTCTTCAAAATCACTGAGGTCTAAGCTACGGTAATATCTAATTCTGTCAATAACTGGAAAATAAGATCTACAGTGCTGAGAACAAGAATGAAAAATGGGTCTCAAGTTCACAAACAACTAAATAAAGCCAGAGGGTCTAGGGCTCAGAGAAACTAGTCCAACGGGGTCAGTGAAGGAACAGATAAATCTTGATTTAAGATGCCAAACTCTCCAATGTTTAACCTCCTAATTAACCCCAATTGGCTGTAGGAAATAGCACACATACAAAAGCAGTATGAAATGGTCACACTATAAAGTATTCTGACAGAGTATTAGGGCCACTAAAAGACAACTACACCAATCAAACAATACACAATCCGTATAGGCCTATCCAAATAAAAGCTGAAATACCGCAAGGTTAAAGACTGATGTTCCACTGATGTTGCAATAAGCTGATTACTGCATACATTGTTTTAGTTTTGGTTCCTGAGCAGTTAAAGTAAGTTGGGTGTTACATGCACTTACTTTGTGTTGGGAAGTGTTTTTGTGGTGCATCAGCCATAAGTCTGGATGAAGCTCCAGAACTGTGAGTTAGCTGTAGAGGTCACATACTCTAATTTGCTGACACTCACCTTAATAGCTGCAGATATTAATCCACTAGAAAGCTGACTTATTCTGAATTGACATGTGAAACCCCTGTCCCATTGATGCACCTTAGGGATCCAATTTTCATTTAATTAGTTAGTAGGTCTACAATATCATCTATAATGTTGTTAAAGGTACAAATTGAGGTAACTAATAAGTTTAACAAACTAGTAATGATGGTAGATTTTTTTTTCTTTAACATACAGATGCAAAATGAATGTTGTGACTAAACTGCCCTAAACTTTTTGTACTCCTTTGAGTTTGTGATTTTCTGTATTTTCCCATATATTGGCCTTATCACATGATTGTGAGTGTGCATGTATGTGCCCTTCAGGGGACTGACATTCCGGCCTCGTGTCCTTTCCTTCCTGGGATGGGTTCCAGGCCCCCTGTAACCCTAACCTGGAAAAGGAGTTAGAAGACAAAGTCAAATGAATCCAAAGCTAACCATGAAGAACTCAGCATTTAGTTTTTCACTGGCAAAACTCACTACAAGTCAATCCCACCCTCATTCGCACAGGTGCTTTGGACCCGAACGTCAGAAATGGAAGCCTGGTGAGACACGATACGTTGAAATTTGTTTCGGCGGGTTTTCAAATGGCCGTTGTTTGAGTGCCCCTCCGAAGCAAGCTGCATTTAGGCGCTCAGAAAAAGAGCGTTGCCATTGTGGCTCTCGCAATAAAACAACCTCCATAAATTATAGACCAAACTAACGGCCCCCGCCTGTCTGGGCCACACCGTGCAGCTGTGTTTGCCCCCACCATCCTTTTTCAAATTTACTCTCCCAGCTGCTCTGGTCCTCTGCAAAGGGGCATGCCGTCTATCACCGTTATTTGGTAATCTGCCGATTCTACATGCTCCAGGTGAGAGCATTAGCAGAATGGTGTCTTGGCTCACGGTATTTAGTCTTACACTCTTAAAGATATTTATCTTAGGAAGATACAGTGTAATTGTTGTACTTCTGGTACATCTCACACTCCCTTACACCCTGCATATATCTGATGCTATCTGAGCCAAACGCTTAGCCTAATCCTAACCCCATTTACAATGCCACTGTTTGTGGGTAATTGCAAGTACCCTCCTTCATAGAGTTAGACTAATGGTGTCATTTTTGAACATACATCTTTAACAGAAGATAAGGCGATTTAGCAATGAACTAATACAGTCTCAAAGACCCCCAGGGGGGTTTGCAAAGGCGCTTGCTGTACATGTTGAAATCCAAACAAAATCACTGATGGATTGTTTCTGTGATGAGTCTGTTATAAGATGATTGGATCATCGTGGTATTCTCAGAAAAGAGGCCACATAAAGAGACAGAATTGTGAAAAAGGTCAATGCATAAAAACCTAGAAAGACTGACAACATAATTTACTATTATTCCTGAAAATGGGTAAGGAGATCATTTGTCTTTCAAGACATAGAATTCTAACATGCAAGTCCCGTTAAGGAATCTTTAATAAGGAGAGACAGATGTAGGGATTCCTTAGTTCCAAAGACCTTTTTATAAACAGCTGAAGGCACCATCACAGCCTGAAAGTAAACATACTAAGTATGATCTGGCTGCAGGGACAACTGTGAATCACAGACACCCATCTTGGTTCTGACAGGTTAGAGGGTCCCATGGTTCTGCATTCTGTGCTTCATGGAGATTTTGCTATGTGATTTGAGGAGCTACTCTGTGACATTATTTTCGCCCTGGTGGAGTTGTTGAAAGTGTAGAATACAGTTGCGGTTTTCATTTATTTGTTAATAGTTAATAATATTAAACTGTTGTTTGCAAGATGTCAAGGAGTTATTGGGACCTGTATAAGACAGGGGTGTCAGGAGCATTTTGAGCGTGGGGGGGGTGTTACACACTGGCGGGGTGAACCAATATTTTATGTTAAATGTGGGGGTGTCCAAACGAATAATTATGAAATGTGAGGGGGACACGTCCCCCCCAAATGTAATGGCAGTGATGCCCATGTGTGTAGCTAATAACTGGTTATTCATGGGCAGAAGTGGCCCAGCACTGGCCTTGCAAGGCAAACGGCACAACTGAAATAAGACTTGGAGAGCAGCTATGGTTGCATGTGTCAACAATTAAGCACAGGAAAAAAAGCGAATTTTCTCCCCAGGAGCACTTGAGGCAAACCATACATCCCGAGTAATTTTATTGCCATGCGAAGAAGTTTGGCGTGATGTGTCCTATTTTCGGTGTACCTTCGCCATTTTCGTCGTTTTATGGACGGTTGTGCATTTCAAACTAATTTCACATTTCAGAGTTACTCAGCATTTGATGATAAGCATGAAAGACAGCTAAACAGAAATTCCATTATTTTGCTTTTGACCTGTAAGTCGATTCAGGTAGTTTGGCCTGCAATAAAAAAAAAAACATCGTGCGTGACCATCACGAAACAATAAAACTATATTTTAGTAATGCGATTATACGACATCGACTGAAATACCGCCATATTAGCCTTACACATTGGATATAAACGCAGTGTAAATAAGCAATCGACCCTAAATGTTTTAACAGGGTAATGGAATCTCCATTCACCGCCGCGTAAGGAGTATTTGAGCGTTTCGGTGGTTACTGAGCAGATGGGCGACATCCTGGAAAGTCAATCAGGAGACAATTTGTTAGATGATGACTGGAGAAGAATATTATAAAATCACCAGTAGTGTCTATTCTCACTCTCCCAAACGCTATTCTGTCTTAATAAGTCAGAAGTAACATTTCAAGAGTTTCTCTACATATCATTAAAAGAATGATGATCTGTCCAATATATTATGACAATGTAACAACATTTTCAAGAGCAGTGTAAAAAAATGTTTTGTAAAAGGTGATTTTTTAATTCATAAACTGCCCATACGTAGATTAATTGCCAGTAAACGTATTAGTCTTTGGAGAACATCAGAACAAATGGTTTCCTCGCTAGTACTAATGACTCAAGTAATACATCTGCAACACTGTGGCAGAACATCGGACACTCAGATATTAGTCTTAGTGTACATCTTTTGTCACATTAATCCTAAATTTATTACTTGCTTGCGACATTTATCGGTCTTTTGTTTCAGCTGTAATAATCTGAATAGATTTAAGATTCATCGGAATTATTTAGAGGTTGTTTGCTAATTTATGTAAATCAAACTTCTAATTTCGGTCTTATTAAGACTTAACTAAGTATCCTCTGTATTGTTCTTTTCTCTATTACTTTAAGTTAAGTATTTGAGATGTGTTATTAGTTGTATCCATACATCTGGGTTTTTTCGTGTTAATAAAACTTTTATGACACTTGAACGTAATGTTAACAGAACATTAGTAATTGCTAGTGTGTAGCCTTTTGTGAAAAACAAAATGGTGACAATTGAGCAAACAGAAACACGTTAAAGGGCGGGTAAAGGTGACAACTTTCTTGTTCATCTTGGAAATCATGTTTGCATCCCCTTGTCCTATAACCGGTCAGCCTGAAAGACGCCCATATATCTTGTAAAAGGAACGAAATTAAGTCTGTACTAGCTGAGACTAATTAATTCCTGAATTTCTATGTGTAGATTGACAAATAAATTCGAAGCAAATACTCCGTATTTGTGAGCAACCTTTGGGTAAATTAATCATGCCATATATGTGTTTTTTCCAAGTATCCTATTATGAATTCCACAATGACACTATTGTATTTCGTAATCAGCAAATATGCTATGTGCTGATTATCCAAATTAATGAAAATGGCGTACATACACTGCAAACCGAATATGGTTTCAATCTGCCCAGTGCAGTACTGGCCCCACAATTTACTACTAAATATTTCCTAGATCAATCGGGAGCAAACAACTGCAGCGATCTGTCCAATTGGATAACAGCGTTGCCACTATGTTTTGCTACGGCCAATTGGGAACGTCCTAGAATTTCCATCTTACGTATGGAACGGACTTCTTATCCTTATATGGCAGTTATGTCCTAATTAGGAGCGCGCCCTCCGCGCTGGGCGCATGCACGGCTGTTCAGTGTCACTTTCAGCAGATCCTGCCCTGTATTTCTCGGAGATGGGACCTACAGCCTACGGATGAAATGGGACTGACTTTCAGTTTTCACATCTGAACCACTCGTATTACGGACCTGGGAATGTATGGTTCACAGGGACGCATATTTACGATTTTCTACCTGTAGTTTAAAGGTCTCCTCATACGGTGAAACTAGCAAAAAAAAAAAGAAAAATTAGAAAAAACTTTCTCGTTTGCAGCCGTTCTTGGTGTAACTACGAGCCTCGACAACTGTTTTGAAATCTCTTGACATATTTTTCACGTGTCAGTGTGCTGAAAGTTTATGTCATGAATAATTTTTGCTGGGTTTAAAACTATGATCCTCAATATATCTGCAAATCAGAAATCCTGTCAGACAACAAGGAAAAATCGTGCAAGGAATTTCGGACATTTTTTACCCGAAATTCTTTCATTGAACTGTTTCCCGTGCGGGACGGGACCTCTTGTATCGATCGCTGTCTGAGTGTCTGGGACTCCCTAAGGTAGAGCGCTTAGGAACTTTTTAGGAGCGTGTTTCTGCTTGCCTGATACCTTTCTGAAAGTAAAGGAGTCGCTCTGGCTTACGTAACACCCACCTTGCTTTCACGAATATTCTGAAAGGACCTAATACCCCCAGATTCCTCGCTACAGAAACTGTTATCATCGCCACTGCTATTATAGCACACAAAAATTAATATCTCGTATCTGGAAGAAGACGGGAGCGTTTTTCATTTATTCCAATTTGGTAAGGCGCTTCAGAGCGGATCTACATCTCCCCGCGCTTCGGAGTAAGACTGCATTTGTGGGAAAGTGCTGTATGGTAGCATGGCAATGGTAGTAAACCAGTGGCAAGACAACATTTCTGCAGACCCCGGGTCCCAGCTCCAGATTTGCGGTCAGGATTCTGGAGGGACACCGGGAACACCGCCTGGTTCCACCGCAGGTAATGATGCCCTATCCGGAGACAAAATCCCTAATGTGGACTGCATGGTGTGCGGGGACAAATCCAGCGGCAAGCACTATGGCCAGTTTACCTGCGAGGGCTGCAAGAGCTTCTTCAAGCGCTCGGTACGGCGAAACCTAAGTTACACCTGCCGGGGAAATCGAGACTGTCCGATCGATCAGCACCATCGGAACCAATGTCAGTACTGTCGCCTGAAGAAGTGCCTTAAAGTCGGCATGAGAAGGGAAGGTGAGTGTTAACCGCATTTCTAAGAGCGCGCTAAAGACATAATCTCCGTGAATGATATCAGTAATATAAAATGTTTGCTTTATAATGCGATTTAGTGCCATGTGACTGGCTTTCGTAGAAGTGCCAGCACGTCACGTAATAAAGTTTAAAGATCACGCAGAGCTCTACAGACGGCCATGTCAAGCGATAGAACTGGACATTTTCTCGTCTAACATGTACGGCTTGCTTTTAAATGTGCCTGTTATGTAAAATAGGCCTACCGATTTTTTTTTTACGTTAATTTTGTCTGATTGCTTACTAATAATGCCACGTTTCTAGAAAAAGGCGCTGCGTTTCTAGTGCCGTGTAGCGCCAACATTAAGAAGGGCTCATTAAGGCTGCTGTTGAGGAAAAGCATGCATGGCCAACCTCTAACTGGCAAATTAAGGCTCAATCAGCCAGAACTCAGCCGTGTGCCAACATCGGTCGATACCTTGGCTAGAGATGAAGCCAGCGTGGTCTTGAATCCCTATAAACGAACGAATACGGGACCGATTATTTACAGTACTGAAAGTTACTGTCACTTTAGTAAACTGATCGGTTTTTAATGAATGAAAGGCTCCTAAAATATTGTTCAGACGTCAATTGGGTCTGGTCCTCAGCCACTTTACAATTTGCGCTCCGTAAAAATGCTCAATAAAACTCCTCGGATGAATGAACCGGTACTACAGGGTGACAGCTATTTGTATAAAGGACTAAGTGATGTTAACATATTATTTACCGCATTATTTAGCATTTTCAACAAAACGCAGAATCTGCCACTAAAGAAAGGAGAACTAGGTTATTTACCTATGTAATTTCTTCTTTTAAGTATAGGCTAAACATTGATATACGTTCTACATTACTATGGGCATGGATGCACTTTGATCACTATTATAGTGAGACCAAAACATGGTGGTAGGCACTGTAACCTTAGGCCTAATTGAGCGCAGATATGCGGATTTTCCCGGGGCCAATTCGGCAATGCAGCTTTATGAGCGATGTCGCGTGACGCATGCATGCTGACCTTTAATCTGAGTCGACATGACCGTATCTGAGTAGAAAATCTGGTAATTACGACTACAGGCGGCTTAAGAGTGACCATGGGCATTCCTGAATAAAGTGTTTTTCACAAGAAACACAGGCCTATAAAACATCAGCAATTTAACTCTAGTAGGCTAACATTTTTGTGAACTCGGGAAGGGTAAAAGCTATATAGGCTATAGCTATTGTTGTGTTATTTGAACTTAAGCAATAACCCCCAGGACTGCTTCGTATAAGTGTATTTGCTCTTCATTTTAAATTTACAAACATTTGGTCAGTCTGATATTGACCTTTGTATAGCCTAATGTGCGCAATGCCTTTATTACATAGCCTAAATTATGCATTCGCCAATGAAATGCCTAGTACATGTCAATATTAAATAAATGATTTAGACTACTATCTTGTGACTCAATACACATTCTCCTTAGCTTTGACGAATTTATGATTGTTTCTGTTTGGAGAAAACAGTTTTCAGTTTTAGTTACTAACAAATAAATAATGTTGTTCTAAGTAATGCATCGTGCCATTAAAGCTGGAAACCTAATAAACAGGAGACTTGTGTGTTTTTCCATTATATTTGGAACATTTAAATTGAAATATTTTTTTAAAATGTTGATTTTTTTTCTGCAGTACCTTTAAAAGCATATACCTTTTGGCGTCCTCTGAACAAAAAGCCTCTTACACGGTTGGAAATACACTTAAAGCTTAATTTGGTCTTTCTTAAGAGATTATGCATTAGTCATAGTCTTTTTGGAATATTTAACGGACCACCTGACAAGAAACAATGAGCGCTGCGATTTACTCTAAGCCCTGTTTTAATGTTTGTGCCTATCTGTTTGTTTTGCCAGAATCGTTATATATTTTACGTCTAGACCTTGTAAAACACTGCTTTAATACCTTATTTTTTCCACTACTGGTTTAGGTTAGGACCTCAAAGGTACTTACCGAATGCATTTGTGATTTGTGTGTTTTCTAAGATGAAATAACCTGTAAGCTATATTTAATTAAAGGCGCGACGTTAAGTATGCTGTGTTTATTTACTTTAACGTGCTGCTCGAGCGTATACTATTAATGATTCTACCAGCTCATGAAATGTATTTTTGGGGTGAATATTTAGTATGTCCAGTTGTATATTATCTGTTTGGGAAGTACATTCATTGAAATGCTAACATCGCTGGTGCTCTTTAGTTTTATGTACAGCAATTGTCAAAATACAGTTTCATGTTTTTTTTAATCACCTAAAAGCAGGATTTTTGAGAAATATAAAGAGAGGTTCCGTTTGGGCTGCCAGGTTGACTTAGAATCTTGTGTCAAAGTTAGTTTCCTAAAAATCTGTTTTAAAACTTTCGATGTATACTCAGTATATGTATGACAGATTTATTATTTACTATGGATAAATCAAATATAGAAATTTGACAAGTAACGGGATTTTTAAATATATATTGCAACTCTCATTGTCTATGTGGATCTCAGTCCTTTGTAACAAACATTACTTGTTGTAAATGTTCACATTCATCGACAGTTGCTTTGTAGAACAGAGGCTACGCTACCGCAAAGTGCGTAGGTATTCTCAGAAGTTAAGAGAAACTTCTGCAGAGCTGCGGGTCGCTGCCTAGAGGCACCAGCACCAGCCCCAGCTACCTTTGGACATTTTCTTCAGTTCTTTGACCTCGCCAGCGTGTTACGGCTTTTCGCATGCATGACTAATAGTGTAAATTAGTCAGAGGAGAAAGTGTAGTGAACTAGCAGTTCTCTTCCCTGCATGATACAGCCACTTTTACATAATGCACATCATTGGTTTGAGTCTGACTCTGCTTCTCCTCGTGTGTTATTTGTCCTAAATATAACCTCATTACCTTTCTTAAAAAAAAGCACTGGAATCGGATAGGGCTTGGCAATTTAGAAAATACGCAATACGTGACGAAGCACCTTCTTTATGTGGACACTTTACCTAAAATGCCGCCTTTTGTTCGCGATCCAGGGCAGCCTATTCAGTTAGTGTGTGTGCCCCATTCACACGCCACACGAGCCTTTCCCCCAGTGGCGCTAGGCCCTAGCGGCGGAGCGGCGAAGCGCACAGTCCCGGGGGCCGCCAAAGTCAGCAAAGGGAAGCCCATACCGCGGCCCTACGACCGAGCGCGGAGCTGCCCGTCACAAGGCGCTCAATCGGTCAAATGCACGTAACAGTCCATATCCACGCGTGTGGGGCTACCAGGGAATTCGTAGTGATATAGTGATGTAGTGTTTCATGTTGCTACCCTAAAGATTCAAGTCAAATCTCAGTTAATAAATGTATACAATAGTCAAGGCGTAGTAATAATAATCAAAATGCCTGTTTATATATGATTCTTGACACTTTAAATCCCCGAAACAGTGATTGTTGCTGCTGTTTTTTCGGTAAAGTTGCTTGCAGGGATATGAATACGGTAATAATGGCATTTACTCTAAGATGGCCAGACGTGTCATATTTTATTCTACATACTGTAACATTATTATTGTTGATGTTGTTATCCCCCGTGAACCTGTACTGGGTATTGAACTGGAAAACAGGTGAGGGTGGAGGAATAATAATAATAACCGTAATAATAAGTAATCATCATCAGTGTTGTGGTCCTTGTTCTTATCACCGAATATTCGCGTATTTAACTGCCAGACTGCTGAACAGTAATTGCAGATATTAGTCTACAGATGTAGCTGGGGCTCAGTGGGCAGTAAGTCGCAGGTACGAAGCGTCTTCGCTGCAGCAGAGGGCTGATTGCCCGGTGTGGGGATGTTCGCACCGCACGCCGCGGTGCCCGCTGACACGTAATGGCCCCGGCCAGCGCAGCGGCACCACGACCGCCGATCTGCCGCGACCCAGCCTCGGCACGATAAGAAATGTAGGTCAGGGGAAGCCAAACATGAATAATGTAACTGATGGAGGCAAGGACCAAATGTGACGGAGGACTGTGACACGGGATGGATGTCTCTGTTCTCCTCTAAGGGTGAGGAGCTGGCTACCGATTAATTCCTGCTAATGTTTTAGTGTGATTGGGTCACACGGGGCCAGCTTGCAGTCTCCCTGCGGTCTCTGTTCTGTTTATTTCTGTTTAACATTCCAGCATCACATCACTTCATGGTGTATTAGGTATGGCCAGGTGACATATTCTGCTTTAGATTTAGGGGTGTTTTTTGTTTCAGTCTTTCTTTTCTCTATTAATGGAACAAGAAGAATGTGCACAGAAATGTATTTTTCAGTCGCGCTGCATTCTTTTGTGATACGTGAGCTGTAAACATAGGAAAAACACTGGAGTATGTTTACGACCGGCTGTGCTTCAGACCACATTCGGATTTCCCCCATTCTCCCACTTATTATGCATTTTATATCATGAGGGAAATTTTAGATTTTTGGTCCTCAGCTGCGTCTCACATCTGCTTAAGCAGGAGGGAACCTAAGTTAGAAGGAATCTAGAAGTATCGTCATAACAACCATTCCCGGGTGTATCAGAGAGATTTTAATTTTATATAGATTAGCGGATGATGTTGTGGGAGGAAGCAGCCCGTGTTTATGCTGCTGAACACTCATCTGCAACACTCTGGGCCGTTTATGCTTGAAGGGTTTGCTTCAATTAGAGTTTCTTTTTTGCAGGGGGGGGTGGGGGGGGGCTGGTTCGCGCTGGGTAGCAGATGTACTGGGGTAAGAATAGAGCAGGAGGCTGGGAAGGCAGCGTCCGCGTTGCTGAGCGCACGGGAAAAGCTGAGGTTTTCAGACAGGCAGCTTCTGCGTCATCAGCAGATTGGAGGTCCCGGCGGTGTTGGCCGCGGGATCACATCCCGTGTCTGTGCAACACTCGCTTCAAAACAAAATCAGCTACTCGGCTAGCATCCTGTAGCATGGCATATCACGCATTGTCAGCCTGGTATGACTGGGTGTGTCCTCTGCGTGGATAGGAGCAGTGCATGGGATGGAACAGGTACAATAATCCCTACTTAAAATTAGCTCCAATCATAATGACTTTGAGTTACATAGAAGTGATTTTTGATGGGGATATACCCCGAGCACCCAGTCAGCATTGGGGCCTATGGCTTTATGCCTCGCGGGAGGTGAGACGGGGGTCAGACTCCTCACAGTATCGAAACAGGCTAAAATTCTCCGCTAAATGACATCAATGCACCAGCAAATTGCCAACCTGGAAAGAAAGACCACGCAGAATGTCTCAGCTGACATTTTTTTAATTAAGTAGGGGAATCACCTCCTGTCACAGAGCTGTGTTCTTTGTGTGGATGAACGGCTCTTTTGTGCGCCTCTTGCGGGGTGAGTGTTGTGCCTCTGCCCGAGCATAGAACACCAAGACAAATAAATGACGGTTTTGGCTCCCGAGGAGGGCCGGCGTGCCAGCGTCGCTGAGGTGTGTTGCTGTGAGTCACTTGCTCTGAGTGCTCAGAAACTCCCCTGTACCCAGGCTCCAGTCCTCACCCTATTCTCCCACGGAAATACTGCACTTCTACCCTTTGTTGTTGACTTGTACCAGTAGGCCACTGTTTACAGACAGCTACTGATCTTGTGAGGACAGGCTCCCTCTTGACGTCCTGTCCTTGTCCTTTTCTAATAATGCACTTCTTGGACAGCAGTGTGGAAACCAAGGAAGGCTTTGTTGCTAAAAGCAGTCAATGGTCAAGTCCCCACTCACATGAAACCGGAAACAAAAAGGTCATTTAAAGTTACGGAACCTTAACTAACAATAACAAAGTCACATTAGTTACCAGCTGGCCCTGCTTATTCTTAGCGCTCTCATTCATTCCAATTAGGGCTAGCTAGGCTTGATTAATTGAGCCTTCTATAGGTAGAAGGCTGGCTTGGTGCTGCCATCATTCAGGCAACACTGTCGAGGCTGCCTTCAAGCAGTCCGCAGTATGTTTATCCGGTTTTGTCTGTCAATTTGTAAGCCACACGTGTCGTCTTTGTCCTTCATGTAGACCCACTTTCAGTCACTGGATTTTCAGGCTGCACAAATTTGGCAGCACAACATTCGTTGCTTGGGGTGTTTTGGGTCCCTGCAGTGTTTTCATATAAGAGGCTTATTGTTTTGGTTTAGCTCTTGGGAAAGTAAAGAGCGATTACCCATTTTAAACGACAGAAATATTCCTCGCAAAATTACTTTCATTTACAGAAGGTTTATAAATGAGCTGACTAAGAAAGTAAGACAACAGAGAATTTTAAGTATTTTCAAATGAGAGGCTACATTAGTTTACAGGCAATTATTTTGTCAGGCAATCTGCAGTATCGGGTGAGAATAGCATTCATCCATAAGCAGTTACGAGGTGAGAGGAGGGATTTTTGCGACGTTTGTTAATGGCTGATTGGAAGCTGTTCATTTGCCCGTGCAGGAGCACACAAGGGTTTGTGTTTCTCTGAGTGGCAACCGGATGCAGATCACCTCAGCTTGGTTCTGTGCCAGATTCTGGGCTGGTCACAGCAAGCCTTTGTACCTACAGGAGGTGTCCTTACCATCTCTGAGGGATGTTTGACCCAGAGGTGGGCATTATTGGGACAGGACCTCCATGTGTGTCGTCCACAGGGCATGGGCATAATGCAAGTAGAATTAAATTCTTCTTGTCCTACAGCCTGAATTTTGAATGATGTATTTAATACAGGCTCCTTTGTCTTCTTGTGCATGATGCGGATGTTTTGATTTTGTGGTCAAATGGGCAAATGTGGCATAAAATAATGCAAGTTTGTCATTAGTATTTTTTGAATGTCTGACAAGAGACGTTCTCCTTCCGAGCGCGAGCGTGCATGGTTCTGGATGAATGGATGATTCGTGGCTGGATCTGGCTCTTCCAGGTTTACTACAGTTCAGCAGACACTTCTAAATTTCCCGGCTATGTCAAGCCTTTATGTTAAAGGTAATATGTCACATACTTCACATTTAAACCAATTACCAATTTGATATTCACAATTATTGGCTTAGGCGGGCTGAGGAGGAGCCCTCAGGCCCTTAAAGTGGGAGCAGGTTCGGGCTCGTGTGGCTGGTTCACGAAAAGGTCTTCTGACATTCCATTCTAGGTCCATTCCTCTCCCCACACAAATTCTTTGGCTTTTAAACTCTGGCAGGAACTCTTCTGAATGAGAATCTCGCTTAAGCACTGGTTTTAAAAGTGTCCAAAGCCTTACGCAAATCAGTCCGCATCTTGCATTTCTCCGCTTCTCAATAAACCATGCAGCTGGATATATTTAATAAAATGGTGTTGTATTACATGTGATTTATTGAAGCAGTATTATATGGTGACCTTCAGCTCTCAAATGTAGGTCCTTTTTACTAACCTGGGGCACTGCTTCATATTTTAATTCAAACTCTCGGAATATAGAGACGTTATAACTGTGAAACTCCTTGCTCCCCCTGTCAGCTGTCCAGCGAGGTCGCATGTCCAGCTCGCAGTCCAGCCCAGGCCAGTACTTGAGTAACAGCAGCGAAGCCTACAACGGGCAACCCTACCTGTCGGGCTTCATCTCACTGCTGTTGAGGGCGGAGCCATACCCAACGTCACGGTACGGCGCCCAGTGCATGCAGTCCAACAACCTTATGGGCATCGAGAACATCTGCGAGCTGGCTGCCCGGCTGCTCTTCAGCGCCGTGGAGTGGGCCAAGAACATCCCCTTCTTCCCTGACCTGCAACTCATGGACCAGGTGAGACCTACAGCCTTCGCACGTCATAGACATGCAACCTGAGAAATGCATGCTGACAAATTCTCAGCAAATGTTTTATGCGAGTGGCTGGGCTGTGATGATCTAACCATGGTCACAATCACTAAGAAGCATAAATTACAACAATAATTAACATTGAGCAAAACAGAATGTTTATCTACATCATTGGTTCTGAGTTTCGGTCCTAGTGGAATTTAACTAGATGCGGGTGTTTGTGTCAGACTCAGCCTAGGACTGAGCTGCTGATGAACAAAACAAAATGTAACCGTGGAACCAAATGCCTTTGCTGCTGTCTCTGGCTAATATTTACCCATAATTCTGTAAGCTGAGGCAAAGCTGCAAGGTTATGTGCATTTCATGCATACCTCCTAAAATATACTCCAATTGTTTGATGATTTATAAAATGTAAGCAATTTGTAATAAAAAAGTTCAAAATAAATTCATAATAACATCAGTCTAGGTCTTAATTATCGAATTGTCCAGAGGCTAATTTATGCCTCAAACGACACACATTTACTTACACGGATGGAAAAATTGTCCACAGCTGACGTCTCCCACTTAATGTGATTTGAATCATGCATTAGCAGCTCAGTCAAACTGGCAAGAATGAGAGGCTCAGTGCAGCATTTGATTAGTATATTATGATAATACATGTCCCTCACCCAGAAATGAGCATTTATCCATGTCATACACTTGCCTTCTGACGTCTCCCTACAGGTGGCGCTGCTGCGCATGTCGTGGAGCGAGCTCTTTGTGCTGAACGCCGCCCAGTGCTCCATGCCCCTGCACGTGGCGCCCCTACTGGCGGCCGCCGGCCTGCACGCCTCTCCCATGTCTGCCGAGCGCGTGGTGGCCTTCATGGACCACATCCGGGTCTTCCAGGAGCAGGTGGAGAAGCTGAAGGCGCTGCAGGTGGACACGGCAGAGTACTCCTGCCTCAAGTCCATCGTGCTCTTTACGTCCGGTGAGTACTGTGGCGAGAGGCTTCCGACACCAACAGGATAGAGCAAAGGAAAACTAAGCTGTCGACCAATCAGCTGAAGTTCCCAAATTCGCTAATAGCCTAAAGTTCACCAATGATTGCTAATAATTGCATACAAATGCTAGTAATTACTAATTGCCAATAAATGGTAATACTTAGATAGGCCATATACCCATCGCTTGCTGTTTACACAGTACCCTGTATGTTTTTATTTTTTCTCCCTGGGTCATTGCCCCCGTCCGTCTTTGCCACGCTGAGCTTGTCAGAAACACTTTATCAGCTCTTTACTCAGATCGGCACTCTGCCCAACGGACGCTTGCTTCCATCTCCCCTCGGTATTCTCCGATCGACATGCTTCGCTTCCATCTATTATTGAAGCCAGCCAGCCAGCTCCTTTGCTCTCTGTACCACCCGCTCCCCCCAGTCATACTGAGCCCCTGGGACAGAATAATGTATACCGAGGAAGAGCCTGGCCCTGACCTACATAACCTCTGTCGCCCGGGGCGTCTATCTGATCCTGCCTTCTGTCCGGGCCAGGGCCTCCTGCTGTGACCCGGGAGCGTGATCTAACAGGGCTGGACAAGCTCGACCCGGGGCTTTGGCTCTTCTGTCCCATTGCGCCACATCACGGCGCCCGGCCTCCTGCCTCTGATCATTTTACCCAGAATGCTCCCCTTCCTCCCAAAGTGTCCACCTTCCGAAACATGTGAAGGAGGGAGAGACCTGGTGGAGGGGAGCAGGGAGGTCGTTATTCCTCCGAGGGGGGGCTTTGCTTAGCTTTTACACCGTAGCCCAGAGCTGGGGTAACTTCATATCCAAAGGATGACAGGTGTCGGGTGGGGGGGGGGGGGGGAGCACGGGATGGTGGTTTCTCACAGGGGGGTTGGGGGAGAGAGAGGGGAGAAGCAATCAAAAGCC
>JAODKM010000126.1:15840312-15869548 GCA_026780845.1 Petrocephalus sullivani | reverse complement strand
CCGTTTTGAGCGTTTTCAGAGCCTTCTGAGCACAAAAAGTCAAAATAGTGATAACTTGAGAAACTTGAGTTTTTCACCTTTGATTTATCAAGCAGGGTTTATGCATGAAACAGAGATTAAGAGACAACAGCACAGTCATACGGTAAAATCTAGGAGACAGCTGGTTCTGAAGCTGAAAAAGTAACAAAACTCTGGTAAGCCAACAAGAGGGCCTTGATTTTGAAAGCCTTAGATTCCTGTTTGGGTACTGGCCAGCATCATGGGTCAGCATCATGGGCCAGCATCATGGGCCAGCATCATGGGCCAGCATCATGGGTCAGCATCATGGGTCAGCATCATGGGCCAGCATCATGGGCCAGCATCATGGGTCAGCATCATGGGTCAGCATCATGGCTGGAGTCAGTGGCCCAACCGAACAACGCCTCTGGGTCAAGGTTCTGACCCAAACTCATGTGTGAGTCTTGTCTATCAAAGCGCCATGAGGGAGAGTGCTTAAGGCACATGCTGGATTTCCCTTAACTTCCTCAAGAATCCTAATGCCTGTATTATCGCTGCTAAATCTATATTGCATTATTTAGATTTGGTAACCTTGGGTTGTCCCCCAGCAAGAAATAAATTAAAGACATGAAAAAGATTTATGGCCAGGTACCTTAAGAAGTGAAAAATAAAACTTTAATAAATTATAGATACTGTGTCCTCTCATAACCCATGGGGCATGTAGTTAAGCTAGCAGGAGTCTCTAAACTGCCTGTAGCATATGATTGTGTGTATGCATGTGTTTGGCCAGTGATGGACTGGCTTCCAGTTCAGTATGTATCCCAGCTTTGTGCCCTCTGCTGCCTGGGATAGGCTCCAGGCCCAACCATGACCCTGTCAAGGATAAGTGATTAAAAGACGGATATATGGATAATAGATACTGGCATCCCATCCTGGATTGTGATAGCTGCTTCCTGGGATAGGCTTTTGCTCCAGGCTCACCATGACCCTGTACGGCAGTGGAATTCTAACTGTGGGGCGCACCCCCCTAGTGGGGCATAGAGGAATTGCGGGGGGGATAAAGAGAAGACTTTGTGGGGGAGTTCAGATGAGGGCAGATCTATTTTGAAATTGCAGCCTTTAGAAATATTAAAATTAGAGAGACCTGCAGTGTCCAAAATGTCACTGTGTGTAGGAAAAGCGGCCCATCCTTCCCATCGAGTTGCAAGGCAAATTTTATTTAAAGTTTGTGTGTGTGTGTGTGTGTGCGTGAGGTGGGGGGGGGGGGTCGGAGGTCATGGACGACGGACGGATGGGAGTCACAGACCGGATGCTGTGTGACTCTGTGACGGGGTTTGATTTGTCCTGAATTCGTGCTCCTTTTCTCTCAGACGCCATTGGCCTGTCGGACGTGGCCCACGTGGAGAGCGTCCAGGAGAAGTGCCAGTGCGCCCTGGAGGAGTACGTGCGTAACCAGTACCCGGGGCAGCCCAGTCGTTTCGGTCGCCTGCTGCTGCGGCTGCCCTCTCTCCGCATCGTCTCCTCGCCGGTCATCGAGCAGCTGTTCTTCGTGCGCCTGGTGGGGAAGACGCCCATCGAGACGCTGCTGCGGGACATGCTGCTCTCCGGCTCCAGCTACAACTGGCCCTACGTCCCCATGCAGAGGGACCGGCCGCTGTCCCTGCACTACAACGAGAACGGGCCCTGAACACGTCCGGCCCCGCTCGCCTCACCCCGGTGTCTGTACCCGCCACTGCACCGCCCGCTCCGATGACTCACTGGCCCCACCCTCCCCGGGCGTCAGCCCATGACTCCCAGCCATCAGCAGGAAGTGACACGCCAGCCACATGCCACTGGCGTGTTCGACTCAGATCAGAGGCAGGACACTGAGGAAGGTTGGACAGACAGATGGGACATTCAGAGGGTGGACGCCACCTCCTGAGATGCATAGACTGCCTTTGTTTGACTTCCAGATTATTAGGATATGTGGGCCCCATTAGTGCAAGAGAATGCGCTTTCAGAACCTGGAGTGGTTTGAACAAAACATCTGTGGCCCAGGAAGGTATTGGGGGACACTTCCAGACTACGAGAGGAGGAAACCTGATAAGCTAATGTACTACAAACATTACAGCTAGTAACTGTAAACACAGGCCTGCATTCTTCATTTGGTGACATGGCGGTTGCCAAATGGGCCAGTGCTGTTGTGCATGAGGCCAGGAGCTCACCATGCTTTCGGGACAGGCTTATCTACGGCGGGGCTGTAGACATGGTCTCCGTCTGTGGCAGGGATGGGCCGGTGCCACCTGGGGAGCATGCTCAGATACTGCCCCATACTGCTCCATGAAAGTCACGCTCTGTGTCTCAGTTTTGCATATTACAGCACCGCACATCAAAGGAGCCGCCGGCAGGCGTGTCCGCGTGCAGCGCTTGGCAGCGAGGGTGCTGCCGAGTACGACACCTTTACCTCAGGGTAGCTCCTACCCATTTACCACGTTCGGTATTTTATTTTTGCAAATTTACTTAAAGCTAGTGTTTCGCCCAGTGCCTGTTTTTTTATGTTGGCTTCAGACGCTATCTGTGGCGAACAGACAGGGCGTGAGGAATCACCAGGAAGGCACAGTTACTACAACCCTAGCACAGTTACTACAACCCTAGCACAGTTACTACAACTCTAGCACAGTTACTACAACCCTAGCACAGTTACTACAACCCTAGCCCTGCTAGCTCGTCGGCTGTGTAAAAATGGAGGGAACTGTGTAGAACTTTTCCACACGGGATCAATAAAGCATACCTATCTATCTAGTGTTACGATGTTCTCTCGTCATGCTGCAGTGTGGTCTGCCGCTGCCTAGTTCAAAACTTAAAATCCAAGCAGAGTCTGTGTAAAACCATGCGAAACACCTGGACATGAAAGACATACATTGTAAGGTACATTTTTGGATGGCACCTGACATGCTGACACATATTTCATTTCCATTGTTACAAATTTAGCAGGTCAGGTCACTGCTGCCAAATTATTTGAAGCTAAACCAACTACTTAATTCTCTGGTTTCCTTGGCAGCACCTAAAATTATATTAGGTACTGGGCAGGATCCACTTTTGCCTCAAAACTACTTCAAGGGTAGGTGAGTTTTATGTTCATAGATGCCTTTTTGCACACCGCTGTTGTCCTGAGCTGTTACTTTTGCACTTACGGCCTTCCTGTCAGCTTTAACAAGCCTGGTCATTCTCTCTCATTAAGGTGTTTTCAGCCTCAGAAATGCCATTGACTCGGTTTTTGTTCATCACATCATTTTTTGTAAGCTCTAGAAACTAGTACATGAAAATCTCAAGACGGTGGCAGTTTTTGAGATGCACCAACAATCATATCATGTTCAAAATCGCTTCGATCAGGCGTTTCGGCTGTTCCAGTGCATAGTCAAAGAGTCACTGAACTTCTTGACCCTTGCCAGTGTGCTGTATGTTTTCAGGTGCAGCCATATTATTTTTTGTTTGTAGGAGAAGGCCGCTAGCATTAGCAAGCAGGTGCACAGCAGGTATAGCAATATAATTTTAAAATAAATTTCTTCTAAAAAATTGAAAAAAAAAAAAAACTGCTTAAAAACTGAAATCAAATTATGGTATAGAACATTCGACTTGTAGTAAGGTTTTCTAACAACAATGGGCAGATGAAATTAACTAACAAATAAAGGGTCAGATTTATTCTCCATGACTCGATGCTATCTTTAGCTAGCTGAATGCATTTGCACACCTGAATGAGCACCATTAGCGTATGCACTACCACATCTCATTTCGTTTGGCAGTCGGTATGAGGGCAACGCTTCCTGGTGAGCTGATGTTGATGGACGCTACTCTTACTCAGCTTTTTTAGGGCTCTTTCAGTGTGCTCCAAAGTCCCACACTGTCAATAATTTCCCGTAAATTCACGTTGATGGCATATGGTGCTCTAGTATGCAAGCTGGGACACAGGTCTGCACCTCTTCACCTCTTGCAGTGAACGTCAAAAACACTTTTATCTGTAATTATTTACAGAAATTAAAGCAGCATGGGCGCTTTTAAATAGCATCATTACAAAACCACATCAACGAAATGCACACTGGGACAGCAAGCCACCGGGACTCTGGGAAAACTGGCCCTGTCTGACATTATATTTAGTTACAAATGTTTGAACGTGTTTTTTTTTGTTGTGTACTTTTTTGTTTGCAATATTGTCAGTATGCAATCAGTTTAATAAAATTTGTCATTGAGATGAGCATAAAACATGTTTGATCAGATGGTGTGTGTGAGGTGATGGGGATGAGAACTAAGTCTACAGGAAAACAGGACTTTCAGCTAGCTGGGTCAACAAAATGAATTTTGGTTTATGTCTGAGCCACTGAGTTTCTTGTCAGCTGAGATTAAAAACATTATAACATGAGCATGAAGGGCAGAATAATGACTGATTTGGTTATTTTACAGGTTTTCCATTACATGCATTTCATTAGAGGTGTAAATATCTGGTCCAGAAAGTAAAAATCCAGACTAAGATTTTGTTTCAACTGACCAGTTGAGTACAACTGACCAGCTGAGTACAGTACTCTGTGACTGTGATTCTTTACACTTACTTGGTTGGTTGAAACAAAATCTTTGTCTGTATTTTTATTTGCAGGGCCTGAAGTTTACACCTCTACATTTCGTCACATCTGCTTTGAAAATTAAAGGTTTGGATTTGTTCCTTGTTTGAGATTTGAGAAAGAACTGTATTGTTATTTTGGTGGAGGAGACAGTTTCTTTGTTTTTTTGATAGGAATTAAGGATTGATATTTTATTCATTACGCGGTTCTGGGTCCGACTCAGGGATGTTGCTGCCTTTCTGCTTGCATTGAATCTTGATTCCATTAAACTGAGGGAATTCGTTGAACCCGTCAGTAATTCACAAGCTGGAGCAGTGACACTTAGGATTTTGTTAATGCATAAATGCTCTCATGGCTAATAGCTAGCCTGCCTTTTTAGATTCGGATTGGGGGGGTCACTGCTGCCAGGCACACTGTGTGAAAATACTTGACAGGCTTTGCCCTATAGCCCGGTGTTTCATTTCCCTGAGTTACAAATCGAGTCAAATTGACTTATGCCCTCATTTTAAAGCTGTCACTTATGGCTCACCACGATGACCTTACATCCCCCCCAGTGCTGTGTTCTTTTTTTCGGCAATGAGCATAAAACATGTATGATCAGTTAGTATGTACGGGGATGTGAACTTTAAGTGTACATGGTTGGGTCACAAATATGAATAACACTGTGATGAATTGCTCAGTATTTTTCTGTGGGCATTTATGGTGAATAACACAACCTCATACTGAATAATCAGCAAGCAAAATGGCAGGATGGAGAGATAGATTTGTGCCTCAAAGCGTTAAAACTTTGTGCCCATGAATGGAAGTCTGCCAGTTCAAATCCAGTGCTTGGCAAAGCAATTTCACCGTCAGGCCCTTGAGCAAGACCCTTAAATTCCGATTGCTCCAAGGACAGTTGACCCCGCTTTCTCAATTGTGTGTCATTTTTGCAATATAAATAAATGTCAATATTGAAGACACTGCAAAATTTTATAGGGCTACACATCATAATACGTTACATAATCTGTGGGGGCGGCAGGCACAGTGCTTCCTTTGTGTGTCAGTAAGCGAACGCAATCACATTTACATACATGACACATCATTGGTTGAAATGAGAAAGAAAATTAGTGCAGTGATGAATCATGGGTAGTTTCCGGCGACCTGCAGCATAGGATAGCAGAAATGCGGTCGCAAGCTTCTGACCAAGGGAGCCCCACTCTGCAGTGTGGTCTCTGTGTTACGTTCTTGCCCTGGAAATCAAAGGGGGTGAGGTGGGGACATGATGAACAGACGCTTGGGTGCAATTTCGACATGAACGTCAGCTACAAGGGCGAGCTGCCTGTCTCCAGAGCAATCCTCCAGCAGAATCAATAGGCAAGATGTCACAAATGAATTGAGGTCATTTGTGCCCGAGAGGTGAGAGTCTTTTAGGCTCTCCATCAAAGCTCGGGGTCACCGCTGAGCAGCTGAGCTGGGGTCAAGGGTGGCTCATGTGTCACGTTCACTTGTGCTGTTGACTCAATGATGAAGAGCATGTCCAGGGGAGCAGGGGCGGGGTCCCCTTGAGAGATTTGTGATGTCAGACTTCAGTGGTTGAGAAGTGGAGGAAGAACGTAGCGGAGGGATCCCTTTGAAAGCTTAATCTGCTGAGGCTGATCATCATGACTGGGTTTAACGACCCCTTAGGTGATGCTACGTAATTTTCTCTTAAACCTACATTTTCGTTGCCTTATTGTAAAACAGCTAGACCAGTTGTTGCATCATTGTGGATTTCGGCTGTTAAGATGAACCTTTCACCACAGATTTGCTGTCTGCTTGCACGTTTTCATAGGTGTCATGTATTTTGCGAGCCAGAGACTGCATGCATAATTAATTACCCAACATTAAGCATCGCACCTCACACCAGTACAGATTTAAGCAGAATTAAAGAACTGCAGCAGTGTCTATTTTTATATAATTAAGTGATTCATTCAATATTTAGCACTCCATATACTGAAATGCACTGTTTCAGCACAGCTTTCCTAGCTCCTGGGAAAGTGTTGAAGACATTTCATGGCTAGGTATGGCCATCTTCCTCAATAGAGACTTCAAACCAGAGGAAATAATTGTTGCCAAGGGGATGCATGCTGAAAGTAGGATTGCCTCTTGCAAAGAAAAGGAAGTGCCTTCAGTATTTCCCCATGAAACCTTAATGAGGGACTGACTCCGATATATAGCAACACCATCAATATTAATGTGGGAGAAAGTTTCACCAAAGCCAGTTAGGCCACAGAGCATCAATATTAATGGCACTGGGCCGCAGGCCCGCTGCTTATGGGGACATGATTACAGAAAAGCCCAGTAAGGCAGGGGACAAATACATTAATACAGAGAGGCACTGAACAAACTCTATAATACGTCTGCATCCCTGCCTTACTGCGTCGTAACAGGGGACTAGTCCAAACCCACATCACCTCTGATGGTTTGTGTCTTTATCTGGAAGGAACTAAAGGCTGAAACCTAGACCTGGAGGAAATGCCTGGAGTAGGAACAGCGCCTTGATAGTCTCGACAGATAAGAACTTTTATCTGAACTCCTCTTCTGCATTATTACTTAGGTGCATGTTAGGCAAACTCTTTTGAAATTCATTTTGTAAGCAAAGATATACACTAGCTAATGTCTTTGTAATTAAAAGTCAACCTTACCCAGGCCTGTTCTGCTATAAAGTGCCATATTTACATATACATATTAAGACCTACCGCTAAACTTCGCATCTGTCTTCATATCTGTCTGTAAATTTAAGCTATCTTTTATGAATTTGCGCAGCACCGAGAGACACGACAGGAGACAATATTTGCTCGTCTTCCTTTCCCCTCGAGCAGCCTTTTCCTACATTACTGTTTTTGTACTAATAGTATCATGCGCTTGCCACTGCAAACCCCCTGATTCAAACACAAATATGATTATGCTGTAGCTGTTTCTGGGTCAGTAAGTTAAATAATTCATACGGTTTATTTTTAGACCAGTTTGTTCCCAGTTTACGTGTCGTCTTGTGCTTCAACATGCTGTGTTCCCATTTCCCGCTCTCCCTCTCCCTCTCTCTCCCTCTCCCTCTCTCTCTCTCTCGTTCCCTGCCATTTTACTATAAGCTCCATTTGACCTAATAAATGATACCTTTTAGGGTCTTCATAGAGTGCCATAAAGGAACGCTCCTTTTTCCTACGGTAAATATGGAAGTGTAGTACATTTTCCTTTTATTACATTTCAGCTGGTTCATTAATCAGACTAAGCTACATCTTTGTGCCATTCGGATGATGCTAAAACCATGGAATCTCAATAAATTATCAGGAAAATCAAAGAGCCCGTAACTGCATCGTATGTCTTACATGCACAGATTCCTACCCTGGTTTTAGCCCTCATTGTCTACTGCTGTCATCGCCCTCATTCATCTCTTTCTCATCTCCATGAGTGTCCCCGGTGGTTAAAAGTAATGGCAGATTTTAACCAGGGCTAAACATCTGAAAGCTTCTTCCAGACGTATATTTTATTGCAAAACTGCAACACGACAACTAAATATCCTAATTTGGTGTAGCTGGGAGTCTCGGTTCGTGGACAAGCCCTGGGTTTATTGTTGCTCAGGTGGCATCGAATTGATGTGAAGAGAATTTCAGTTGTCTTTGTGTCTCCACGCATAGCGTGCGTGTGTGTGTGTTTCGTCAGTGCCCTGCAACTTTTTTCGGGTGGCAAAATATGCCCACAAGTCAAAAGAAATCAGTGTTTGGCACACAGAACCTCATTGCGAGTCAGTATTTTGAACCAGGGGATGAATCTGGGGCAATAGCATAAGGTACAATTGTAACGTTCACCTTGATTCGTTTGTGATGTGGCCCTCGGGGTAGCTAGCCCCATAACAATAATACAAACAAATATAACAGTGAGAGAGCTAATATAAACACGCTAATATAAATGAAAATTAGGCCCATTTGTCTGACCTCATAATTAAAACATGAACGTGTCAGCAGCAGAACAGATTCCCATAAAAGGTGCATGATGATATGTAACATAGTGAAGTTACATTTTTACTTCACAATCTCCCAACGTTAGTTATATACTAATGCAGCCTTAATGTCTCCGCAAAGGTCCCTATTAATCTCTACATTAATAATGGAAATTAAAAGGGCGGGTACTCGTCTCGCTGTTGTGGTTTTCCATAAATTCTGCGCGGTTCTCTGGAAGTAATGGGGCTAATTAATCAACTTCAAATTGTGACAGCATGAATAAAAAGTCCTATGAGGCAGAAGTGGACATGGAGCGGCAGTCCTCGAAACACAGCTGGAGGAAATGAGGCGCTCGGAAGCCGTTCCTGCGCCGCCGATTAATCACCCTACCCAAGAGACTCGGGCATCATCAGCCACCTGGGAGGTGAAACCCCTGCCTCAGGCCCCAGGAAGCTCATCACCCTGGCACCCGCCCGACCCGGCAGTCCCGGGTATATCACTCATCTTCCCGTGTCCTCCGGCTACACCCCCCCCCCCTCCTGAACAGAGATACGTAGCGCCGTGGCTGGCTCAGTTGATGGGGAGCAAGGACACTTGTTAGCACACCTGGGATGCTGCCATTCCAGTGGCTGCAGGGTTAATCGCTTAGGCTTCGTTCAAACTCCATGTGACATAACTGGGACTTAGGCAAGGCTGCTCAGCACCTAGAGATCCGCTCTGCATCCTAACATTCGGCGATGGATTTATTGACGACAAATGAATCTGGTACCGGGCTTTAATTGCAGTTATCAGCATCCTGTATCGCACACGTAATGTTGGTGTCATAGTTAAATCATAGCAAACATTGCTTCTTATGTTACGTCTTTTAAGGAGACGCCAGAAATACCATCACTGTCCCTGAGTCAGTATGGGACAGGAAGGTTTTTTAATATTCGCAAAGGAAGCACTACATGATAATCTTTGCCCTACGATTCTTTAAGAAAACTCACCAGTGTTAGGTAGCCGAGAATGCTCTTTATAATGGGTAAGATAGTATTTGCACTATGATGCTTTAGGAAAACGCCTCTGTATTGTGGCACAGGCATTGCAAGCTACCATACTGCAGCAATGGTAACTAGCAAGTTAAGTAAAAATACTGCTAACCATCGAGATGCACAAGATATTAGTTAACATATCGGTATCAGCTGATATTCATTAATAATTAAGATATAAGCATTAGTTCGATATGTCAATTTTGGCCAATAGTTAAACTTTATCAATATTCAAAGCTGGCAGCACCAGAGCTAACGACATAACTACTAAAATAATGGATTTGATTGCATTGGATGATCAGCCATCTTCTGAAGCAGAAGATGAGGGATTCCATCAAGTCATCTGGCACTTACGAGGTCATAATGTACCAGCCAGACATGTGTGTAATTCATAATTTAACCTGGCCTGCCATTTTCCACAGAATAAAAAATGATGTAACATCATTCCACTAATCTGCATGGGCAAACTTTTTTCTGTATCATTCACTGGATTTTTTTACACTGACATGTTTTCCCTGTTTAATAGTAACAATAAATATTGATGTTGTGAGATTCTAATTTCTCTGCACTCTGTCAATATTGGTTAGGCCTATATTGTGTAGTTCCATTGGTAATATTTGTGATTTTTTCCGGGTAAGTTAGAAACGGTTTTAATTTAGGTTATCAAAAAACATTTAAAACCTGAATATTTCTTTTCATTGATTAACATATCGGTACCCTTAGACACGAGTGTGGAGTCTGTTACTTTGTGTGCCTGTTTTCGGCTACACTTTCTCTGTGTCTAGCAGAGAACATAGGGGTTTATCTGTCTTTAGCATTGATGAAAGCAGTAGAAACAGGCAGATCGTGAATATTTTGTATGGGCCTGATTTGACCTGCTTGCTATTTTTGTACTATGGAAATTTTGTCTGGATCGCCGATGCTCAGTCAGGGCAGCCTGCTTGCTGACACAGGGCAGTAACTGAAGGGGAAGGAAGGGCCGGGCTTTGCGAACACAGGCCCTGCCTCAGTCTGGGCTTTCGGGGTTACCTTTAAAAAAGGAAATAGTGTCTGTCCATATCCTTTGGCTCGATCACTCTTCTGTGTAGCCTATGGATAAATGAGTACATGCTTTATTTATAATTTCATTTTATAGGTTGTATTGTTGCAGTCATTTCACATGTAAACATTTTTCTATTTATTTGCAAGTGTCTTGCAAATGCAAGTGTAGAAATGATAGAAAACCTGCCAATGAATCAGTAGAAAAAATCTATACAATACCATAGTCTACACTTCTAGACCAAAAATGTTAAATTAATATTCCATACTATATAATGCATTGTGCATTTATGTAACAAAAAGTAGGTGTTCAAAATGAAGTTACTTCAAAATGTTTTTATTTTACAATTCACCAAAATTAGCTATATACAAATGCAACCTTAATGTTTCCATGAAAGTCCCTTTTACTCTGTATGTTAACAATATACATATTTTTTTTTTACTACAGCATTTAAATTTCCATATAAAATATCTTGAAGAATAGTACTGAACGTCGAATGAACTGGTGTTGACTAAAACAGTGGCCTGTTTTATGGGCCATTTAGCGTCTAGCACATTGTCAGACCACCGCAAGGCCAAGCAGAATGTTTTTGGTATCTACTGATCTTCCCGAAGTCACCCTCCCTCCGTACCCTGGGGTGCTAATTTGCCCCACTTTACACAGCAGGGCTAATGGCACCCTAACAGCAGTGCGGTAGGTAACCATGGAGCACCCGGCCTGCAACTAGTGACGTCACTGGCCTCATCACACGATAGAATGGCATGGTCAGCAACGCATCAGTGACTACGGAGGACCCTGCAAGCAAAAGGCTCAGATTCTCAGAGTGTTCACACTTTCTTGGTTATATATATGGACACCTTTCTCTCTTATGGATATGTCAGCACTGAGGCAGGCAGTATGCACAGCTTTCTGTCATTCTTTATGGGTACATGTGGGCTTCTGCATGTGCTAGCCCCAGGTCCACCTGCCTGCCCAAGCATATGTCAGCACTGAGCCAGGTAATATGAACACAGTTCTGTCACTCACTATGGGCAAATGGGGACAGTGTGCAGCTGTTAGGACACTGCCTGTGATCAGAAGGTCGCCACCTCAAACCTTGAGGTCCACGGAGGGATTTTGCCATCAGGCCTCAGAGCAAGGCCTATAACCTCAATTACTCCAGGGACTGCGTGATCCTGCTTTCGCAAGAGAATTACATCACTTTGATTAAAAGAATCAGCTAAACAAATAAAAATGCAGATGTGTCCTAGGTTCCAAAAATCACATTGAAATCGGCTTCCAGTAAAACATCTGATTCCGTTCCGCCTCAGTTTAACAAATAGTCTTTGATAGGCAGGTACCCTCATTTTCTTATTTCTGTTACTGATATCAGTTCCTCTAATGTATGTGCACATTATTTAATCAGCATTGTTTCTCTGAATATCATTTAGCTTATGGGAATCGTTTGGCTTTGAAGCTTGTGGTCACAAGCGGCGACGTTCTTCCAGATAGTGAAACAGAGGAGATAAATGGAAGAACCCATTAGTCTTAGTGATGCTTTGTGGCGAGTGCTTGTTGACCACACAGCTAGCATGTGTATTAACCAAGCACTTCAGATTCAAAATTCTGAAACAGCACTACCCTACAGTATACAGCAGTACTGTGTACCCTAAAACCACAGTGCCAGGAATCAATTTTAACAAATATCTAGCTGTCAAATGGTACAAACTAAATTAGGTTTTCAGGAGAATTGTCTAACAAGCATATAATTAATAAAACAATTGCATTCCCTTTGCCACTTAATATTAGGTTGGAAGTTTCTCAGAGGGGTGGTGTATCCTTCTTTTCATTAGTTTGGGATATGTCGGTCACAAAGTGTTCCTGAACCACACCTTATTGCAATAAGAGCACACAATCAGTGTCGTAACGCTAGCGTTATGACATGTCAGAAATGTGCATTTGCGCAATTGCCCAACATGTCAAAAATGTTAAAATGCTCCTTTACACACTATTGTTCTTCGAGTCTGTTTAATTCCCTGTGCACCACTAAGGATTTAGATCACTAAGCATGTTTTGCCCATTTAAAAATATAACAATCTAAATATTAAAGCCCCAGATTAAAAGTCTCTCAGACAGCAAGAGTTTGTATGTTTACATCGCTTTATCTGCGCTTTATCTGTACTTCAGCTGCTTGCTTTGCTTAACTACAAGTAGCAGGAGAGGTCAGAACAGCTACTCTTTATGGTGCAAGCAATGTCTTTGTGTGCCCAGGACATTAGCAAGGGCGAGTCCGCCACACTGACCTTTCTGAGCAGAGCAAAGGTCCTGGCCACGCTCAGGCCACCTTTCCTTGTAATTGGGTTCAAGGTAAGTGACCCCGAAAGTGGGAAGACCTGGGGTTAAGGTCACAATGGCAGGTAAAAGGGGAGCGTTTAATCACAGCTGAGGGGAGGAGATCAGTGTGCTCAGTCCGACTGGGTGGTCAGGCCACGGGCTGTCAGCGGGGTGAAGGGGCGGTTGCCAGGCAACGCACATAAAAAAAAACAGGGTCCGCCGTGCTTTTAACCCCATCGCAAATCAATGGAGACACCGGCACAGCTGATAATGAATGAGCTTGTCTTATGAGGATATGCATTATGCATCTGCATGCTATTCATTCAGATTACTTCTTCCTTAAAAACATAATTCGATATTAGATTTGCTTTGATACTTTTAAGAATAGATCTCATGATGAGATAAGATTAAACATGTTCAAAACATTATTTTAATTAAACTGTCAAGGGATTTGAAAATACAACAAAAATAGGTTTACTTACATTTTTAAATACTAAGAATTGTCGTCACTAATTGGACAGCATTAAATGCCTGCATACACCACCTTAATTAGCAACTAGACCTCATTAATTGTAATATCTTGAAAGGTTTGCTGTATTCTGGCAGGTAGCCGTCTCTCTTAACGATTCTTTGACCTTGAATACATTTTGCTTTATCAACTGTGAATTTAATTTTAGTTATTAACTGTCTGGACTACATTTTCAAGAGGAAATTCAATGTATTCAATAACATTTTTATTGCATTCTGTCTGATTCATTTTTTCTCTTTCCTGAGTAGTTTCATCTCTCTTTAAGTACTCTTACCTTGCTTGAATCAAGGGAATTAGATTTATGGTCCCAGTTTCTCCTGGGACGCTGCATTTTGACACTGCAGAAGGATTCTACTTGTACTCAGAATATTTTTTTCTTACAATATGACTTGGCTTTAATGAGGCCTAATTCACAGAAATAGTTAGGTACCTCTTGAAGCTTGCTTACCTAGATTTCTTTTATTACATAAATATAACCTATATTGATATAATATATGCATTTCCAATAATAAAATATCACTGCTTGAACGGTGGTTTTTGTGTAGACAAGAAATTCTTGTAGTGAGTTATTAATCCAGTCAAATGGACAAAATGACACTTTAAAATAAGAAATAACACAGGAAAAAGAGAAGAGGAAATAATACGAAGCTTATATAACATCCGTTAATGATATTTGATTCTTTCTTTGTCTAGACCACATAACCTGCACCTCCTCTCATTTTCTCTCTCTTTCCGTCTCTCCATCTCCCACCTCCAATTTATTACCTGTCATCTTTGACCTAAACAGTAACCCCAACCTTAAGCACATCCCATTTAGGCCAAAGGATTTATTTAGGAAATAAATCACTGATTACTGGATGCCTCCAGGGAAGAGAAGGTCAATGTCGACCAAAGGATAGAAGCTATATTACAATAATAGTAGGTTTAGACATGTAGCGGAGATGTTAACACAGCACGTGATGCACGCAGGTGATGTCTGCAGCGAGAGCTCACCCGGAGAATGTGTGCTTGACATGTTTCAGGCCACGCCGGTAACCCGCGGCTCACACCTCATCTCCCCTGGTGCTCCCAGATGTGTAACGACAGCTTGACGGGCCTGAAGGAGAGTCACTGTGACAGCCCAGAGATCATACGCAACCAAGAGAATATGATGCAATAGAAGGACGGCAGGCAGAATGAACACTGAGCGCAGCTTCACTAGACACAGATCAATATTCATTTAATACGGAATATTCTTCAGTAAGGCTATTCCAGGGAAATAATACATAATACTTCACAAGTATTGTGAGCTTTACTGCATTGTATTGTATCTATTGCCTGACAGGGAGAATATTAATTAAAGTACAGCCTCACCAATATTTTGGTGAATTACTTTGAGTTAAAACAAAGGAAATTGGGGCATTGTTTTGCACACATTTGGATGCTAGAGGGAGCTCGACTGAGTCTGTGCCTGTGTTTTGTCAAAGCAGTTACCTGGGTGGTGCTGCCCATTGCTAGCTCATCCAGCCTTGCATGGCAATGCCACATTCACAAGGACAAATCTGTAGATCTTCACAGAGATATCATGGCTATTGTGATACAATATTCTCTCTCTCTCTCTCTCTCTCTCTCTCATATATAATATATATATATATATATATATAATAGGTATCTGAAACAATATAGTATAAAATGCACCTTTTAATAAAAAAAAAACAGGGTCCGCCGTGCTTTTAACCGCATCGCAAATCAATGGAGACACCGGCACAGCTAATAATGAATGAGCTTGTCTTATGAGGATATGCATTATGCATCTGCATGCTATTCATTCAGATTATTTCTTGCTTACAAACATAATTCGATATTAAACTTGCTTTGATACTTTTAAGAAAAGATCTCATGATGAGACTAAACATGTCCAAAACAAAACTCCAATCTAACAAGCCAAACCCGCTGCTTGTTCTGCCTCGCCTCCCGTCTCAGCCCTCCTGTGGATCACTCCAGCTGCCTCCCGTTTGCCCCCTTCGTTAGTCCTGTATAAGCCTGCTCCCCAGTCATGTGCTCCCCAGTCTGGTTGGTGAAGTCATTTCCTGTTAGTGTGGCTGTTTGACCCGATGTGGCCAATTTTGTTTTGCCCTGTTCCTGTGCCCTTGTGAATAAAGCCTCTTTTTGCTTTCCTGTTTTTGTTCAGAATGTGTCATTCAGTTGACATGGCATGTTTTCATACTGTATTTGCTGCTGTGTTTTTATAGTTGCTGGTGTGTTTTGGGTATAGTTAATACATGTGCTCCCGATTGTCGCATGCGTGTGTGACCCCTGTCCGGTTGCGTGTCTCTGGTTATTGTGTAGATTACCCCCCTTGTATGTACCTTATGGTCCGGCATCTGACCTCCCTGATATTCCTTGTTATGTATGGTTCCAGTGCTTCTTTGGGACTTGCACTAGTCTTTATTTTTCTTTCAATTGTTTCAGTTATAGCAAAGGATAGAACCCAGTGGATCATCAGTTTAAATTTCTTCCTGTCTTCTGCGTTTTCCACTTTCACACCAACCAACTGCATGTTCTCTCTCACCACACCAATCTGGTGGCAGCAGCATCTCTCCTCTATACATGTCTAAATCTTGCCTCTCTGACTGTCTCCAAATCGTCCAAACTGAGCTATTCCTCTAATTTTGATATTTTTTTTATATACTTTATTGGGGAAACTGCTTTCTTCGCACCTCCCTCGAGGTGTGCCCAGGGAGCTGGGGCTTAGGGGCCTTGCTCAAGGGCCCACAGACGTGCCGAGGCTGGGCTTGACCTGCTGAGCCACACTCTGCCCCCTATAATACATTACCCTAATTTCTAATACTGTCCATTCTCATCACATTCAACACAAGTCTGAACATCTTAAACTGTGCTCTTTCATCAGTGCCACCATCTCCCACCCTTATAACATAGCTGGTCTCACTACCGTCTTGTAGACCTTCCCTTTCACTCTTTCTGATGCCCGCCTGTCACAAATCACTCCTGCCACTCTTCTCCACCCACACCACCCTGCTTACACTCTATTCTTCACCTCTCCTCCGCACTCCCCATTACTCTTAAACTGTTGACCCCAAATGTTTAAAATCCTCCACCTTCACCAGCTCTACTCCCAGCATCCTCACCATTCAGCCGTCCTCCCTCTCATTCACGCACATTTATTCTGTCTTAGTCCTACTGACCTTCATTCCTCTCCTCTCTAGAGCATATCTCCACCTCTCCTGGGTTTCCTCAACCTTCCCCCTACTCTCACTACAGATCACAATGTCATCTGCAAACATCAGGGGACTCCTGTCTGATCTTGTCTGTCAACCTGTCCATCACCATAGCAAACAAGAAAGGGCTCAGAGCTGATCCTTGATGTGATCCCACCTCCACCCTGAACGCATCCGTCACTCCTACTGCAGACCTCACCACTGTCTTGCTGCATTTCCTGTACCACACTTCCATACTTTCCTGCCACTCCTAACTTTCTCATACCATACCACAAGTCAACAAAGACACAATGCAACTCCTTCTGACCTTCTCTATACTTCTCCATCAACACCCTAAGAACAAACATTGCACCTGTAGTGCTCTTTCCCTCATGAAACCATACTGTTGCTCATTAGCCATGAAACTTCTACTTAACCTAGCTTCCACTACTCTTTACCCTTAACTTCATGCTGTGGCTGATCAACTTTATCCCTCTGCTGTAACTATGCACATCTCCTTTTTTCTTGAAAATCGATACCAGTACACTTCTTCTCCAGTCCTCAGGCATTCTCTCACTTTCCAAGATTGTGTTAAACAATCTGGTTAAATACTCCACTGCCATCTCACCTGAACACCTCCATGCTTCCACAGAAAAATGTCAAATTGACCAACAGCCTCTCCATTCTTCATCCGTGTCATAGCTGTGTTTACTTCCTCCGAGCTAATCCTCTGTACTTCCTGATTCACTATTTCCACCTCATCCAATCTTCTCTCTCTCATTCTACTCATTAATCATTAATCACCCTCTCAAAGTAGTCCTTCCATCCGCTTAACACACTCTCCTTACATGTGAGTATGTAACCTGTAACCTTACTTTCGTTATGTTACGTTACATTATTTGAGTGCATCTTCCTCCACTCTTATAGGTCACCCTGTGCTCCTCCCTCTTCTTACAATATGTATCCACCACAGCCATTTCCATCCTTTTTGCAAAATCCACTACCATCTGACCTTCTGCATTCCTCTCCTTGACCCCATACCTAACCATCACCTCCGTTCCCTTCACCAACATGCCCACTGAAGTCTGCTCTAATCACCACTCTCTCCCCCTTGAGTACATTCTCTACCACTTCATCCAACACACTCCAGAATTCTTCTCTCTCATCCATCACACACCCAAGTTGTGGGGCATATGCACTAACAACATTCATCTTCACACCTTCTAGCTTCATACTCATCACTCTGTCAGAAAGCTCTTTTCACCTCCACAACACACTTGATATACTCTTCGTTCAGGATAACCCCTAGCCCATTTCTCCTCCCAGCTACGTCATGGTAGAACAATTTGAAACCACCTCCGATACACCTGGCCTTACTCCCCTTTCATCTGGTCTCTTGCATGCACAATTTATCAACCTTCCTTCTCTCCATAATATCAGCTAGCTCGCTCCCTTTACCAGTCATACTGCCAACATTAAAAGTTCTTACCCCTCACTTCCATTCTCCAACCCTTCCTCCTCTCCTCATGCCTCCAGACCTGCCCTCTTCTTCTTCTTCGGCAAACATTAGCCCAATTTCCACCAGCACCCTGTTAACTAACAGCACTGTAGTAGTAGGAGTAGTAGTATTAGTAGTATTAGTAGTAGTCTCAGCCATATACATTAGAACACAAAGTGAGACGAAATGACATCCTCCAGGACTAAGGGTGCAAGATACAACACAGCAGGACAACATCACACTCAGACAGCACTTCAGATTCACAACAGGATAAATGGGAGGGGGAATAAATATCTGTACCCTGGGAGGTATACATCTGGTAAATCAGAGGTAATATCTGCACATGTGTCCTAAAAATATACATATATCTAATATAACTTCCTAGGAAAAAATATTTATTTAGCAAAAGGGAGGCACATCAGGGAGAGTATAACAATGCAAGACTATAGACTAAGGTGTAAGAGAAACAGTGCAAATAGGCAGATAAGTATTGTGCTGTTCAGTTATGCAAGCATGCATTGTGCAAATATTGCAATTAGTCAATAAATATGAGCATTTCGTGTGAACATAGTGCTGGCAAGTAAACACAATCACTATAGGTAGATCAGTGAGATTACAGGGCAGAAGCAGTCGGGGTGCTAAAATAGGGGGAGCAGTTTGTGGAGTGCGGAAGGGGTCAGCATGGTATTCAGGAGCCGCACTGCTTATTCACTGGAGGCGGTCGTTGCTAACCTGGGCCTCGAGCGATCCGGTATGGAAATCTGTAGTTGTCTGTATATTGATTTGGCAAAAGTTTTACACTGGATGCCCTTCCTGACGTCACCCTCCCCATTTATCTGTGCTAGGGACCAGCATGAAGAAACACACGGGCATGTGCATTCCCAATGGCTGTGTTAGTCCATGTAAGGACTTAATAATAGGGTGTTCTTTCTTCTTTAAAAAGAGTTTCCTCGTCTGTTACGATGTCTCTGCGATGTCTCAGTCTGCCAGACTATAAACTAAAGACTACATATTCTATGATAATAAACAGAAGACATGTTTTATGGTTGTGGCTTTGGTATCGTGTTTATCCTTTTACCAAATAATTTTTAGATAAGATATTTGCAAAATTTCTTATGGTACTAGAGATTTTATCAGGCTTTCAGAGGCTTACTATTGATTTATATTTAATAATCTAAAGCCTGCTCAATTTTAATTAGACCTGAAGTGTATTGTGGTCAATATACATCCACGAGACTCTAAGATTATCCATCCATTTTCTGTACCCACTTGATCTATTGAGAGCTGCTGGGGTCCCAGAAGACAAAGATCTGAATGGCGCCAACCACGACTTTAAGATTAATGAACAATAAGATTTTGATAAACATACAGTTTCAATAAAAGTAAGTAAACAAAGAGCAGCAGCATACTTATATATACATATTTAGGGAACTAGAAACACAAATATATATAATTAACTGAAATATGTTAACTATGTTACTTTTCTATATAATCAATAATAAAATCAATTCAGATCGCTAGTCATAGTCTTATTATAGCAGTTTTGTGAATCAAGATGCACATTAGATTACAAAACAGCTAGACAGCAAGGGCAAAAGTGTGGTTATTGTTTAATTTATAATTAAATATAGGCCCTATACATCAAACAGAACCGCATTTCACGTAAATGTGTAGTGCCCTCCCCCAACCGATTCTTTGACTCAAACATTCGATTCTTAACAGAGAGTTCAAAAGAATCAGATCTGTAAATTGAACTGAAGGTCCCATCACTAAAACATCACTAAACCCAACCGTGGCTGGGTGAGAGCCAGCAGAAGACATGTCACCATGTGCAGAACATGACACGCAAGCCTGTACTTTTTAAGTTGTAAGTCAACAAAATACTCACTGTTCTATCATTTATTGTCCTCAAGGCTTAATCTGTACGTAAGGTGTTGTTACCCTTACACCTTTACCATTCTGTGAGGCAATGTTTGCAATGATGCCATTATGTGAAAAGTATAGTTTTGTTTTAACATAGTGCTTTTACTTCGTGTATGTGCTTCAATGGTATAGCAATTGTGGTTCTTACATTCTTAAGCCTTATTACACTGGACACAATTCAAGGAGAGAAAGCCCTCGGAATGCATATTAAGTTGGAAGCAGAGACTTGAGACTTGACTTGGACTCTGATTCAAAGACTTGAGACTTAGACTCATCCCTCAGAGACTTAGGACATGAAATGGACACTAATTCAGACTTCAGACTTGACTTAGACTTGCATATTGTGAGTCATGAACATCTCTACGGTGGTATCGTCACTGAAAAGTGCAAATCCTTTTCACATCTGGAGGTTTACCACGGCCTCCTGCCTCAGGGTTGTATTTAAAGGCCTGCCCAGATGTCCTGCGATGTTCGAAGCAACAAACTCGGGTGACACACTTGGAAGGTCACCCGCCAGGCGTGTAACCACCATTCCCACTGCTGGCTACTGCCAGGTTATTGATTTTTTACTTTCACACGTCCCTCACACTACTGGGACATGGCCACCCAAACAGAAATCCACAGACAGTCCAGTGCCCAAAACGGAGGGATTCAATGCCATTCATTCTGTGTCACATTAAACTCTGAGCTCAATTCTAATGGCTACTCAGTGGTGTAATTAGATTCAGTTTTCTTAATTCTTACCATAGTCCAGAGAGGATGTAATATGCCAAAATGTCTTCCATGATTCTGCTCTGGCTTATTTGCCGTTCACCTCATTCTGTCCATCTGGCTCTCCATATCTCTTCAGAAAGTCAATCCTTTGCTCTCCCGTCTCACCTTCCCCATCTCCAGCGTGCCTTTTGTCTCCTCTCATCTCTGCCCACTTCTCCCTCATCCCTCACTACCTTTTGCCTTCCTTTTTCCGTGGTTCCCTTCCGCCAGCCGGGACTGTCAGGGTTTTAGCAAACTGCTGAGCTGTGAAATTGCACAAATTGCCATTGCTTTATGTTTGGCCTGGCAACAGAGAAAGAGAAAGAATCAGGGAGAAAGAAATGGGGGGGGGGGGTGTATTTTATGCTCCAACACTTCTGGCCCCCCATTCCCCTTTAATGCATACTTTTAAACCTTCCTCGTTCTCCCACCACATTCCCTTTTGAATACACAAGCTCACATTTTCCCCTCTCCGCTGCTACAAACATAACCCTTGAACGTATTACCCCCCCCCACGCCCCCCGCGGCCTCTGTTGGCCCACAGCTCCAGCACTTCGCTTTATTGTCCGGGTCACTACATTTTAAAACATGGAATGGCAGCAGCTCAAGTGATAAAAACCTTCAGGCCTGGGAGAGAGCTCCCCCTGATACGCACAGCACCTGCCCCATTAAGGTGAAGAACAAGGTGAAGGCCCTGTGATTGTTTGCAACAAGCAAATTTGTGTTCTTGTAACCATTTCACTGAGAACATTGCTGTGCTGCCCTTTTCTGTGCAGCTCTAGCAAATGGATTTACAACTCATGCAATAATAAGTCAATTTGCAGCCTTATTTAAAAAAGCTACGATGAACATTATGATCAACATTATTTGTTCTTGTATGTAAATATGTATTGCACATTACTGGGTTAGATTCTGAATCTCTCTCTGTATTTATCTGCTTTAGCCTAACAATCAATCAATCAATAAAACCTTTATTACAGACTCAAGGTCCAGATAAAAGACAGACATTAGAGCAGGATTTTTATGACTGACATCCTCTGAAGCGTAGCACATGCATAACTGAAAATCAACATGCTCGCCTAAAGGCTGTTGGGTGCTCGATAAACAAACTATTTCATAATTTACTGTATGTTTCCCTCTTGTGGTGAAAATGAAATACTGCAACGTGCGTGAGATGGAGCAGTAGGTGCACGCCGTCGGCCAGCAATGCCTCAGGGAAAGGTATAATATATATGCGCTCACTGTGTTACCCAACGAATAGCACTTTAACCCGTAAAGAAAGAAGGGTTATTGTGTGTTAATTGAAAAACTGAAACCGAATATGTTTATTTGCCTTATATTTTGCAAATCAGTCGGCATTGAACTGACGCTAAGGTTTACCCCAAGGTACCACAAGAACAATCCAAATAACGGGAATCTGAATAAGGAAAGGATATGCCAGTATATTTCCTGATAGTTGTGCCACGAATTTCTGTGATAATTGTTTAATATAGCCGAGGTTAGCAGGAGGTGGTGGTCAGACGCTTTGCCTTATGGCAGCTAGAGCGCTTAAAGGTTCGACTTTCCCAAAAGAAAGTTCTGTAGATGAGTTCTGAGTGCTATAACCGCTTACAAGCACCGGGTCGCGGGCCAGTATAAGGGCCCTTATAGCTTTACGGAGGGGGCCAAATGCTTTTCTAGGCTGGCCGGATCTGGACGGTGGGCCGAAGCGGCATGGCTAGGCTGGTACGTTCCGTGCACACCGGTCGGTACCTCGATCGGACCTCGTGCATGTCAGAGTTCCGGCGGTCTTTCGAGTAGTTCGGTAATTCGGCCGCCATTTCGGAATTGGGCCCCTCGCTCTAGGACACGTTTTAGACTGAAAATTCGAACATTTTATCACTCAAGCGCCTTTTTTCGTCCAAGATTATTCAGTATTCAACTATGTTTTTGGGGTTCGACCCCGACCTGGTACGTACTGTACGACCGAGGACCGTCGTTAATTGTTGGCGTTGGTGAATTGTGCTTACTTTATCTTTATTATTGTTAACGATGTTTTTTGTTGAAAAATTATTTTGCCGTGTCTGTAAAGTAAGAATAGGCTACAGTAAATGTCCATTTTCATATTCTGTGCATAGGCTACGATGTTTTTCTGGGTTGACTAGACTTTTACGTGACCGTCCCAACACATTTTAGAGGTTGGCAGGCTAGGCTAGTGTATGGTTAATTGAGTTTAGATGTGCTTTTGTTTGATTTATGTTTGGTAGGCTTGTAAATTATAAGCAAAATAAATAGAAAATGGTTTTATATGTGTATTTTTGGGACTGGGACGGATTTTTTTACATTGTTTCTTATGGGAAAATGGTGTTCGGAGTTCGAACCGCCTTCTGGAACGAATTAGTCCGAGGTAGGCCTCCCGCTGTATGACCAAGAAGTATAAGCATGGTGCGGTGCGCTCCGGAGCTCCCAGTGACAGCCACACGGCGGCGCTCTGGTGCCTTTCCATTGCCAGTAATGATAGGTGTATGAAAGTTTGTGCTGAAACCTCGTGAGATCTATGCTATGTGCTGAGTAGCATGTTGCATTCTGGTTTTAGATTCATCTTTTGCTGGAAAAATCTGTATGTAGTAGACGGTTATGTGTTTTACTTTTAACTAAATTTTTTGGCATCGACACTGCGATAGTGTCGTTTTAGAGAAACTGTCGAAGAGAGAATTGTAGAAGACAAGGTACAGAGAAAGAATCAAAACAGATTGGAAAAGTAAGACTGATAATCGCAGAGTGATTGGGGTATGTATATTGGAATACGGCAGTGCGATTGGCCAAGCACATTGGAATAGGGCGATTGCGATAGGACGTTCATATTGGAATATTGCGACGTGATTGGACGTGCACATTGGAATATCTCGACGTGATTGGACGTGCACAATGGAATATCGCGACGTGAATGGACGTGCACATTGGAATATCGCGACGTGATTGGACGACGAGTGGGAAGTTTGGAGACTAAAGGCAAGCGACATCTTTTTTTAGTGCTCATAAAGTGACAGTCGGTACAGCTGTATTGTGTTTTATCTATAAATAGATTCGGTGGAAATCGAAAAGAGAAACTGAAGTAAGTGAATAACAGAAATGTTTTCGCGAGGCAATACTGAGAAAAGAGACAATCAAAAAGTGTTAACACATCTCGCAAGAACAAAAGGGAATCGTCCCTGGGTGGGCTCGAACCACCAACCTTTCGGTTAACAGCCGAACGCGCTAACCGATTGCGCCACAGAGACCTTCGTGTATCTTCGGCTATCACCGTAATCCGTCTGATGTGTACGCCCCCAACCAATCGCCCGAGACTTATTCTAAGCTGGTCCGGCCCGATTGGCCCCCCGAAGCGTTTCGGGGAGTTGTTTCAGACCGGTCCCGGCCCATTGGCCGACGCGGCGGCGGCGGCGGCCCGCCCTCCGGCCGAGCGCTCGCTACAATGAAACGTGATGGCGACACGGGCGAGCTGTTCGAATCCGTCTCGCTACCCGTCTCGTAATTGTTGGGAATGTAATTTTTTTAATATTTTGCATAGACAAGTTATACGGTCGGTGTCATTAGTCGTACTTCAGGCCAGCAATTTCTCAGAATTTTTTTTAATAAATGCAACCCCGTTTTCAATATATCAATGTATTTGGTAAGCTTTAAATACCGTATATGCAGAACCAAAAACTCCAATGTAGCACTACAGCTCACTGCAATCCTACATATATCAAAGATGCCAAAATACAATGACATAGAATTTGAAAGAATTGGCTGTAAACAATAAAGTGATGGGCTTGGTTTGAATTACTTTGCACTCACTTTATTGCTAATATGGATGACAATCTAGATACAGCATTGACTAGGCCAGTTCGCCTATAGGCCCTAAATTTTCAATAGTCACACATACAGAGTAATACAGGTGCAGGATGCAGAATCTAGATTCACTTTTTTATTTACTAAAAGGAAATTTATAGTGCTGTTTGAGTCCACTCACACGTTACTCCCTTTGCCATCCTGTCAGGGATTCAGGGCTATAGCAGGATCAGACGGCTGGTCCTGAGCAGTCCGGGGCTCATGCAAACCACATCGCTACAGCTGTTTGAGATCAGTCAGCGAACACAGTCTGTTTGGTAAGTGTGTTCAGCCAACATCTGGGATCAGCCAGCCAGACTGAGGGGGGTTTTATGACTTCGATTGATGTCAACTAAGGTTATTTTAAAAATGTCTTGTTTCTTGTAGGCACAACGATTTGGTCAAAGAGCAGGAATGTGCTGTGCTATCCATGGACGTCCCTCTCCCCAACCCCGGCCTGACAGCAGCATGCTGAGCCTCCTTCTGACCTGAGGCCGGTCACCTCCTCCCCTCAGCCCCACCCCTGCCTGAGCCCAGACCAAAGGAGCAGCAGCATGCTGAGCCTCCTTCTGACCTGAGGCCGGTCACCTCCTCCCCTCAGCCACCCCCCTACCTGAGCCCAGACCAAAGGAGCAGCAGCCAGCTGAGCCTCCTTCTGACCTTATGTAATGTAAATAAATCTATTTTATTGCATTACTAAATATTGTATATGATTTTTATAAATAATAAAATATATATAAAACTCTTGCTGAGACATTCTTTTCGAAGTCCTAAATGAAAACAAGCTGGTTAATTTCTGAGTTGGGTGGTGCTGATCCCATGACCTCTTGGTACACAGCCCAGTGTTTGCATTGTTATGTCCCATGACATTGTTTTTGTATTTGGTATGAATATTATGTTTTTTATATGCATGGTTGTAGGTCTCTGCTCTCTTCTGCTAATAGGCAATGATGACAACTAGGGGGTGGAGATTTGCTTGCTGACTCACTCATTAACAAGACCAGTTTTGATTGGCTAAGAGACAACGAGGTTGGGGATAAAAGCCTGGCTGCTCCTGGCACAGAGATATACTCTGCTGTCACTCTGGATAGGTTGGTTGGTTTGCTTGGTTTTGGAATAGTATGTGCTGTAGGCATAATATTTTTTCCCTCTTCATTGTAAATGGTCTGTTTTGGGAGCTTGGTAGGGAGTTGGGTGCCATTTTGTTTGTTTGCTTTTCTCCTGTTTTTGGTTTGTTGGGGAGTGAGGGTAGTTTCTGTTAATTTGTTTGTTTTAGTCGTAAGGTAGTTCAGCTCTAAAATAGTCTGTTGGTTTGTTATTTTGACCTTTTTCTCCTGAAGTTTATGCTCCTATTATTTGTAAATGGCTGTCTTAATTAAAACAAACTTGTAGTTGACATCCTTTTTTTTTCTCCATAATTATAGTACCCTAGACTGCTCAGTAGTGCGGGGTGCTATAATAATCCACTTGCATAACTATGCAGCCGATTTTGATATGCAACTTTATATATTAGTATATCTTATTCTCCCTCCCCCCCCCCCATTTTTCCAAGGGTGCTGAAGCTGGATTTGATTGTTTTATACTACTTAGACATGGTACCTGAGTATTGCTATTGTAAGGTGAGCATAATACTAGGCTTCCACCATTTTAAGCTAAAGCCAATTAGGTAATTTTCAGGGTCACTTCAGAGCTACAGCCAGAGCCGGTATTCTGACACAACGACATGCCTATCAGAATGGCATACCCTGGGTTAATGCGCATGCGTGCAACAGAAATCGGCTGTGTTCGGCGTCATTCCATACATTTATCATACTGTTGGCCGAAGGTGAGCAATTGCGTTTTGTTAGGGTCAGGGGGTAGGGTTAGCGGTACTTAAAAATGGCAGTTGTACTGTATGGAGACGTACTTAGACGGAGCTGGTATGCTATTCTGATAAGGTCAGATCACCGGATTTGACCCCTCCACCTCTCGGTCTGTAGCCCCGTTTTTCTATAAAGGGTGTAGCTCTTAAAGGGGCAAGGGTGTGCAGAGAAGATCAGGGGGCACCTTTATAGATATTTCCAGAGGAATTTGTGTGATGTAGCATTGGTTTCTTCACAAAAAGTACCCTTTTCCGTTAACTAGCTCATATAAAACCGGCGATGGGGGTTGGTTACACTGCAAACCGCAGGGGGCGCTAACATGCCAGTGAAACGTATCATGCAGACCTTTGACTCTCGGAAGAGGTTCTAATTGTTTTCCAGGTACTGAACAGTTATGGCTGCAAATTTAACTAGACGAGTTTGAGTGTTACATATTGTGTTTCGCCGTTAAAAGCTGCGACGAATATACACCCGATCTGCTAAGGAAACGGATTCAGATGGGTCTGATAGTCAAAACAACACGGTCACATAGAAAAATTACCGAGTAAGATCATTGTGTCTACGGCTACCGAGAGGAGACGTCTGATTTCGCAGGTTGCAAAATGAGCGCGCGCCACGCATATTCGTATTTTTCGAACGAAGACGACCTTCGCCAAATCGAAGACGCGGTCAAAGAGGCGGTCACGGCTGTCATTACGGTGTTTTGCAAATTAAACAATAACAGAATGCGACAATATGAAACGAAAGTGGCCGAGAGAGACAAAGAGAACAGTGTCCTGAGGATGCAACTAGAAAGGGCAGAAAGCGAGCTCATGTCGCTGCGGCAATTGCGGATCTCACGGGAGCATCTTAATGGCAGCGAGCCCGACACACAAGGAGCCTACGATCGCCCCTTCGAGCCGTCTGAAGAGGGCAAAGCCAGGCACCGTGTGTCCCTAAAATCAAAGCGCGCCTCCGGGAATGGCGATGCGCTCTGTGAACGCCTGCTGAAAAGAGAGTTTGCTGGTGAGTTACTTACCAACGTAACGTTTAACGGCACTGTAATACATGTGCATGAAATGTTCTTGCTTGCAGTTTATTGAAATGAATATATTTGGAATAATAGTCCGCCGTTGTTTTGCGTGATTGTTTTAATGTTAACCAAACAAGAATGCAATTGCGTACTACGTACAGTGTGCCGTATGCAGGGCAATTTAATATCGGTGATTAATACAGAATCAGTTTCAGTGAATAATTTCTTATCCTGAAGTGTGGCTTTTCGTGTCTGATTTGCTATGAGATAAGAACCTTGTCGTCTTAATATTAATTAACAGTATTGATTGATTGTGTGGTGCTGGTGTATTTCTGTAGCTATTAGTAGTAAAACACATGCACAATGATCACTGAAGGAAAAGGCACCATGTCTTATATCTTCAGATCCTTGCGAGAGGGCAATTGCCAGGAGAGACATTCAGACTGAGGATGCTGCAACACACAATCCGAACCTTTCTGTGACCGAGGATGTGGATCAGCAAGAACCCAGAAATGAAGTCTATGGGGAGCTGGAGAGGAGCCCCAGGCTCTTTTCAAGCCCAGAAGAAAACCTCAGAATTAAAGAGGAGCCTGTCGATTTTGAGACTGTCTTTATCAAGTGGGAGGTGAGCGAGGAACATGTTAGGAGGGAAGAGGATGCACTGGGGAAGGACCACGAAGCCCAGCCAGTACCCACAGCTCGTGCCCCTCTAACATCACCCTGCGATGTCGGGGTTCAAGAAGTCAATTTTGCACAGTCTGCTTTCTCGGGAGACATATCATCAGTGGCACAGCAAAGTAAGTGTGCTTGAGTTGATATAATGGTCTTTGATGAGGGTCGTGGAATACTTCACTGAAGCTACGAGTGAGCCCAGGGGTGCTATTTGAGATTTTGGGTTCAATAAAAGCCTGTCATATTGCATCCCCAACCTTATGCATGCTGAAAACCATATACAGTGCATCCGGAAAGTATTCACAGCGCATCACTTTTTCCACATTTTATGTGACAGCCTTATTCCAAAATGGAGTTTTCTCAAAATTCTACACACAACACCCCATAATGACAATGTGAAAAAAGTTTACTTGAGATTTTTGCCAATTAATTATAAATAAAAAAAAACTGAGAAATTACATGTATATAAGTATTCACAGCCTTTGTCATGAAGCTCAAAATTGAGCTTGGGTGCGTCCCATTTCCACTGATCATCCTTGAGATGTTTCTGCCGCTTAATTGGAGTCCACCTGTGGTAAATTTAGTTGATTGGACATGATTTGGAAAGGCACACCCCTGTCTATGCAAGGTCAAACAGTTGACTGCATGTCAGAGCACAAACCAAGCACAAAGTCAAAGGAATTGTCTGTAGACCTCCGAGACAGGATTGTCTCGCGGCACAAATCTGGGGAGGATTACAGAATTTCTGCTGCTTTGATGGTCCCAATGAACACAGTGGGCCTTAGAAGGGCCTTACTTACGGAGGTAAGAGAGAAACAAAATTCTCTGGTCTGATGAGACAAAGCTTGAACTCTTTGGTGTTAATGCCAGGCGTCACGTTTGGAGGAAACCAGGCACCGCTCATCACGAGACCAATACCATCCCTACAGTGACGCATGGTGGTGGCATCACCAGGCCAATACCATCCCTACAGGGAAGCATGGTGGTGGCAGCATCACCAGGCCAATACC
>JAODKM010000126.1:15822171-15832186 GCA_026780845.1 Petrocephalus sullivani | reverse complement strand
ATCTCAGCATGCAATTGGCAATTCAATATTCAATCTGAGCATGTAATTTGAAAATACATTTTGCAATTAGCAGTTCAAATTACATGCTGAGGTTGAATATTGAATTGCCAATTGCATGCTGAGATTGAATATTGAATTGCCAATTTCAGAATAAATTGCCATTTGAATTTATGTGCATATAATCTTCCATAGGTAATTTCATCATAACAGGGCAAATGCATTTCTACGCCTATGTGCATTTGCACTATTAAAACATGAAACTGCCGCGCATTTTACAGTTTATACGGCGAATGCATACTTGCGTATCTCTTATGTCACCCCCTGCATATTAACCATTATAATATTTCAATGTTAACCAATATGGATGTATTTATTTTGCCAAACTTAGTTATAAAATTCTGCGTATGAAGTTTTACTTTTCCTTACCTATAATTTTTCCATTTATTACATTGTGATATCTTTACAAACTGAAACCCATATGCATTGCAGACCATGCACTGTACTAAGTGAAACCTTTACAAAAATACCTTGCTTTTCTCTGGTTTTCCAGTCATATATTGCAAAAGCCAGAAGAACCCAGTATGAATATGGCTGGACATGCAAATGCTACACAGATGACAGGGCATTTTTGTGGTTGCAATACCAGTAACATGGTTGCAGTGCCACAGAATCCTCTCCCAATCCCAGATCTCCCATGCAAAGACACAACATGGCGACCTTTGGTTTCAATCCATTGCTAACAGCCTCCTAAAATGAAGGTCTGACATTTTGTAAAGTGAATACAGTATAACTGTTTATTGTTAGGACAATTAGAAAGATACAAAAATTGTCTTAGGCACATGTAAATATCTTATTATTCGTATATCGTATTCTTCATGGCCACTTTTCTTTCTTGATTTGAATTGTAGAATAGCTGGTGTTTGTAACATTGTCTAAATAGCTGTGCTTCCCCACCATAGCAAAGGATACAAACAGCAGCAGTCTGTCCTTTATATTTCTTCCTTCCGATGCACACTCCCTTCCTCTATGACACAGAACAGAACATACAATAACTGGGTTGCTCTTCTCAGATTTGTATATTCTGCTCCGAGACAGTGGACACAGAGGACTATCTTCAAATGACGGTAAGCTGTTTTTTTATGTCCTGGAAGAAAAGTGAAGGTGATTAATCGTCATTATTGATGCACCACAGCACACAACAACAAAATGTGTCCTCTGCTTTTAATCCATGTGACAACGTGACACAGCAGGGGGCAGCTACGTGAGTGCCCAGGGAGCAGTGCTTGGGGACGGTACCTTGCTCAGGGCACCTCAGTGGTACTTGTGGGTCAGGGAATCGAACCGGCAATCTTTTGACTACATGGTTGCGTCCCTAACCACTACACCCCCTGCCTGCCCCAAACCAAAGAGTGTAAGATGTTGATGTGATGTCAGATATCAATACAGTGACTATATAATTATGTTGGTGAAGAAAACGGGAGGAATGTTTCAAATTACCAGTCATTTTTTTTTTGTGATCAAATTTTATTAAACGATTATTTACAAAGAACAAAACGCTGAACAAAACAGAACACAACATACACCACCCTGGAGAGAATGCAGCTGAAAAATGATGGGAAAAGAAATAAATAATAACAATAAAAAATGTAAAAATTGGGAAAATGAATTCAATTAATATGTAATAAAATAAATTAAATAAGTCAAAAACTTTAAATCAAGAAATACAGCCTCAAGATATGACCCCCAGCCAGCCCGTGACCAGCTGCACGTCTTGGGGCCAGCTTTGAATTGTAGAGCTGGATGAATTGTTAGTTTGGGCTGCAGAGATTTCCAGTATAAGGAGATCAAGGAAGGTGGACTAATAGGCGAGGCTAATAGCAACTTAGCCGCTAAGGAGGTGGACATCAGGAGCCTCTGCTGGGAGCATGGAAGAAGTCGAGAAGAAGAAGAACGACAGAGGACAGAGGAATGGAACAGGAAAAAACTGAAGTGAGAGATCTGGCCACCTAATCCCAAAGAGCAGCAGCAGGTGCACAGTCCCAGAACATATGGAGAAAGGCGCCAGGGACCTGAAGAGGACAGTGATGTCATAATGGGTCAGGCCCTAAGCCCATGAGATGGCGTTTCCTGGGGGTGGGGTACAATCTATGAAAGAATCTAAATTATGTCTGCTGGTGATTGGGATTTTTAGAGCAATTTTTTATATTTTGAAAAATTATACTCCAGGATAAGACAGGAATTGGGGAGAGCTCCTTCTGCCAGACAGAAGCGATGGAGAGAGGATTATGAGAGGATTTGCGGAGGAGAGAATAGAGACTGGACACCGGCTTGGGGATGGGGGAAAGAGGTGAAGCAAAGCTGCGGAAGAGGAGAGGAGAAAGGGAGATTACAAGCCCGGAGCATGGACTTCAGCTGGAGGTAGGAGAAATATGAGGAGGAAGGAAGATTAATATGGGCTGATATTTATGCCACTAGAAACTGAGGTTTCACTTTACCTGCAGAACTGCCATAAACGTGGAAATTAATTTTGCTGTGAATCTGCAGTCGATTATGTTTTCTCAAGGATTCGATTTGTGCGTCTCAATAAAACAAAAATTGAATTGGGAGAAGTCAATTTGTGAGTATAGGGCGTTACATTTTCCAGGCAGGATAAATGCAGTCTCAAGTTCATTGGAATTCAGATCCAAACTACATATATACATTCAGATTCAGTTTTTAATGCAACAACTGATATTGAACAATTTAAATTCAAATAGTGCAATTCAGATTCAAATATACACGATTCACATTCAGTTTCTAGTGGCACAAATATCAGTCCATAGATTAAATGCAACCTTAAGAGACTGGAAGGATTTGAGACCCGAGCTGTCGCCCAGGGTGGAGATAACCGACTCGACCCTTCTAAATATGCGAAGGGCGTGGGAGATAATCAGACTGACGGAGGCGGGGATGGATTTTAGTGTAACAGGAAGGAATGGGAGGAGGGCTAGATGACAGGGGAGAACATATTCTACTCTTCGATAGGAAGCCAAGTAGGGGGATGCTGGGGAGGACTGAGCCAGCTCCAAACTGGCCTTAGCGTGAAAGCAAGGTGGTACATTTCTGGGAGGTCTGGGAGGGAGACACCCCCATCTAACCAGTTGCGGATTAGAGTAGAGTATCTGACAGAGGGTCTTTTGCCATCTCAAAGAAATGTTGAAATGAAACAGAGGTCAAGAATCTAGGTGGAGGAGAAAGAGAAAGCATACGAGTAGAACTAATAAAATGAATCCTAGGGAGCACGTTCATGTTAATAATAGCCAGCCTTGTCTGAAATGAAAGGGAGAGAGAAGACCATGAGGAGATCGAGGCTTTAATGCCCTCGAGAACACGGCGGAAGCCAGCAGCTCTGGAGCCGATGGATAGATGTCCAGCCCCAGGTATCTGAAAGAACCTGCCAGAGGAATAGAAGAAGGAAATTAAGAAGAGTGACATGCAGGATTCAGTGGAAGGAGAGAGTCAGTCTTATAGCCAGACAGGGATTCATATGTCCGAAACAGGTTGAGGACGTGGGGAAGATCCTCAGTAGCGTTGCCAAGATAAAGGAGCAGATCATCAGCACATAAGGAAACTTAGGGACACCTTTCACTAGGATAGCTAATAAGATCTGAATGATAGAGGTCTGCTGCTAAAGGCTCTAATTACCAGTCACTTTTGAATTAAATTCTTATAACTGGCAACTGCTTATGTAAGACACAACCGGAACCAATCTAGTTTTGTTTGATAATATCCACAGTCCCTGTCATTTTCATTATTGTTAATATGTTCTGTGGTAAATTTTGTTTTGACTCCGCTGGGAGTTTTTCCTTCTCTTAACTTAAATTCTCTGTAGTTTCACTATAGTAGTTATATTGAATAATTGAATAAAGAATTGAATATTTGAATAAAAATTTTTTATTCATTTTTAGTTAGTCATCTTTCAAGCGGTTTGGTCAGCAAGATTCTCTTTCAACTCCGAAATGCGTCTTTGTTTAATACCACTTCTGGCTTTTATAATTCAGCCAAATTTGGCAGTTTGTGAGTGGTGTGTATGTACATGTATATTACTTAAGTTATTCAATGTAGTTATCCTCATCCTCATCTATTTTTTAATGATCATTCTATTATCCTGAGAGAAAGAAGAAAAATCCAGCTCTCAGACACAAGCCGGCCCCCAAGGCGTAAAGGAGCCAGCTTGCCGTCTGCTTTGTGGCATAGGCCTAAACATCACTAGTTTGTTATGTTGGGAAATCCTTAAACTAAGGCTATTCTGTCTTTCTATTGTGAGTCAGACAACTAAATTTATGGCTCTTCTTCTGCAACAAAATCAACAGACAATTCAGACTAGGTTTGAGTAGAAGTGGACACCAAACTAGCTGGTATAGTGGTTAACACTTCAGTGTTGTTTCATTCAGTGAGAGGGCATTTTTGTGGTTGCAATAGCTGCAAAAAGACTTCTGTACAGCTATTACCATCTTCGAACAAACCATTACACAAAATTACCAATTATTTACTCTCCATTATAGTTAACCTCCTGCTACAGTGTCCCCTGAAAGTCACATGGTTGCAGTGCCACAGAATCCTCTCCCAATCCCAGATCTCCCATGCAAAGACACAACATGGCGACCTTTGGTTTCAAACCATTGCTAACAACCTCCTAAAATGAAGGTCTGACATTTTGTAAATCTAATTGGTATTTTTTGTGCTTGTTAAATATTTAATATGTATTTGAATGACTCGACTCTCTTGTCCTGTCCTGGACAATATTCTATTCTATTATATTCTATTCTGTTTTATTTTGTATTGTATATATTATCTGCCTTCAGCACAGAACTCATGTCCCCATACATTCAGGGCATATTTTCAGAATCAAAATCAGAATCAGAATTCTTTATTGTCATTGTACGGAGGACAATGAAATTAAAAGCTTCACCTACTGGTGCGAGACCACATAGAAACATGACACACATCACATACATTTTATGAGGTACATAAAGTGCATACTGCATTTTCGTTAAGTTAAGTAAAAATTGGACATTGACATATTACACAAGTGACAATTGTACATTCAAGGAATATTTGCATTTAGCACGTTTAAGGCTTTAAAGATAAAGCTAAGCTTGAGTCTGTTTTATACTTAGATAAGGAACCGAATAAGCTCCTGTGTTATTCATGGTTTATACTGTAATGTATTCAAATTTATGGTGATATTGACTGGGCATAAATTAATTTATATTTATATCAGTTTTTTTCAACAAGACAAGTAATACATGAACAAAATTGTTCCTACTTTATCTTGTATATTGTGTCGTGCTTTATATTTAGCATGATTTTTTATTTTCCCCATCAGCTTAATTTTTAGAGATGTAAGCTACGCTAAACGAGGGTCAATAATCAAAATACATCATATTGCTACTGACTTTAACTGAAATTACATAATGCAACTAAAGGGTGAAACTTAATCACATTTTACTCTTGAAAACTCCTCCACACATCCTCAGTGTTATGGAGGTGCTTAGAGGCCATTTAGATGCACTTATGCATGTTTGGAGTACAGAGCTATAAACACGGCTCTTTTGCATTGGAAATTAATCAGCACATTTCTACTAATTTATTTTACACTCCTACAGTTATATTGTGTCCCTGACAGCCTCTGTAATGTGTACTGGACAGCTCAGCATAGCACTAAAGCTTGACAGATGAATTAAGCTCTATTGAGTGAACTCTAGGTCTCCAGCTGGTCTCTTAGTGACAGCTGGCTCTGCCAGTTGCTTTCCTGGCTGATGAAAAGTACCAAAGATTGGAAACTGCGAGGGGGTGGATGGCTGGGGGCTGAAGAAGGGTCTGTCAGTGCAGGGTCATTGATATGCCATTAGAAAGAAGCTTGTAGTAGCCTGCATAACTACAAGTGCAAACAGGCCATCTCTGAGCAGCAGGGGCACAAGACTACAGTACAGAAATGGTACAGTCCAATTTGATCACCCCTATACAATGAACTTACTTGGAAGTGTCCCTTTGCAGGGATTTCTGGGAAGAAGAAGAAGAGGAATACGGGGTTGGGAATTTGGACAGAAAAAGGAAGAGGGGGGACTCTGAAAAGGGTAAGGAGAGCTATGATCCTCAACAGCCAAGGTGCCTGGATATGGATGTGCACATTGTAAGGGTCTTTGGTTCATATTCCAGGGCACTGAAAGGTTTTTTCAGGTGTATAGAACAGTCTGGTCAGCTGAAGAGAGAGGAGGGAGGAGTTGCTTTGCATAAACAAGGAAATGGGTAGGCACGGATAGGGGAGCCATAGCCAGGCAGCTAAGGGAGCTTGCTGGCTATTATGAGTTTGTAAATAGCAGATGTGTGCTTGATTGCATACTTACATTGTTAGGGAAACTCAGAGAACTCGCATAGTTGTGCTTTGACTGTTATTTTCTATTTGGTCTTGATCTCATATGTGATATCCAGGGGTAGTGCCCCATCTGACAAGCACAGACTTTAACCTGTGAAGAATGAGATAAAAACATTGGAAATCAGAATAAAACAGTGTAAATCATTTATAATTAGCAATAAACTTTGAAATATATTTGTCTAGGAACTATGCAGACAGCTTACTATTAATATTTAATCATGTTTTCCCCAGTTGCTAGTATACAGAGATTTTCAAAATGGCCGCTGCTGTGCTACTTCCTGATTCTTCAGTTGTTCAAATGCCTTCTTCTGTTCTCAACACTCTTTTTACAAAGCTAGAGGTATAAAAGTGATTAAAAGTAGTTTATAATTTTGTAAATAATATGTATTTTATTTAGTGGTGAGGAGGGTGCGGGCAATGGGCCTAACCTAACTGCCATGTTGCAGAATGTGCTGTGCTCTGTCTGTTGGAAGTCAGTTGTGGCAGTGATCGGTTAGAATCTGTTAGGGAGCAGACGTTAGCGTCCCAGCTGTGTGAAACGAGACAAGTGAGCTTTCGTAGCTTTTACATGTGCTTAAAAGCAGGTTAACATATCTGCCTCTCTTTAAATTAAAAGTGAAATAGCTCTGTGAGAAACACAACTACTCATAATATATATTTGATGTTGTAAATTTATAAGAACATTTTATATAATTCATGTATGACTTTATATGCTGTATACCTGACTATAAGGGGTTCAGTTAGGGAATTTGCATTTAGTCACCTAATTATTTTGAGACAATTAAACGGACCATTTTTGTTATTGTTTAATTTTATAAAACATATATTTCATTCAACATAAATTTGCATAATAATTTAAATGAATGAGACCATTTTAACTCGGGAGGAGTAAGGGAAAAAATTTAATATTGTAAAAGACCAGTGCAGATTATTCAACTATGTTAATATTCAAAAGGTAATTAATTTATTTATTATTGTCCATTGTCACAATAAACCCATGAATATGTTGTGGAGATTAAATGGTTAATTTAACACATATGGGATCAAGAATTTAAAGCTGACAGAGAGTGTTTGCGCTGCCATATCCATTCAGCGAAATAAATTTTAACAAAAGATAGTCGGGCTATACTGTGAATCACCTGATAAAATACAAAAAGGGTTCAAATCCACCTTAAATTTCTCTAGTAATATAGCCTGAATATCACTTCAACAAGAATAAAATGTAAACTGTAGGAATTAAAGGAACGGTACGTCATATTAGCAGCCCTGTGTGCTGTAAGAGGGCATGTAGCAATGCAGAGCAGCTAGAGTTAATTCTATGCTGCACTAGAGCTCTCCTTCCTCCTGTGGTCCTGAACTCAGAGACGTCACTGGCTGGACTGTTGTGCTAGCATTGCACTGCTCAGACACAGGGCTGATGCAGGGAAGACACAGGAAACACAGCTACTGACATTCCCAGCTTCACTAAATCAGCACTGTTCCTTCTGTATGAAACTTAAAACAGGCTCAGGAGTTTGCTGCCACTTTGTCATGTGCTTTCGGTTTGTAATCAGTTCAGACTTCTATCATATTCCCTACTGCCTGTCACACGGGGTTACTGCCCGGTCCTGTGCCTTTAAATGTGTGCCTTTGCACAAATTATGTTGTGCCTCCTTGTGAACTTACTTTTGAATTCAATAGTTAATTCAGTCTGAAAAGCAAGAACAAAAAAGAAAAACTTATTCTCATCACAAAAGATTTAATACAGAGTAGCGCATTAATTCAAAGGAAAAAGCAATCTGTCGGTATATTTACATATATTGACTCTGTATACTGTACAGTTTTGTTATAATGTGGGAATTTTGTGACGTAAACACAGCCAGTACCTTGCTGTAAGTGCTCTCGGTTCCCTAGCAGCGTGGCTTTGCGTAGCTTTAACTTTAAGTCCCGCCCACTTCCTGCTCGCCTACTTCCTGTTGCTGGCTCACATACCTTGCTTCTCTTTCACTAGACTGCTATTGTCCCTGTAGCTCTGAGGCTCCCCCAGCTGCTGAAACACTGAACTAAAAACATTGCTTTCTTTAAGAAGAGTCTAACAGTAGAAACAGAAATACTGACTATTTAAAGCTTATCTTAAACATTTGTCTTTTATTTCAATTCTGCTGTGTAGTGCAGCTGAAGGGAGTGAGCAAACAGTCTCATGCTCATGTTACTGCAGCTGAAGTCTGTGGGAAGCTTTGCTGTCCCAGAATTCCTGAGCTGCAGCTGAGCTCGAGAAATTCTGTGGTAAAATCCCATGAATCATTGCTCTCCTCTAGCCATTCAAGAAACTCAGCAGGCAGTTTAGGCACCATAGGGAGCAGGTTCAGTCTTTTACTCTCTGTAAATAGCCCTCCCCTTCCTGCTAAAATCCGACTCTGGATAGGGATTGGCAAAGGAGTTGGGAATTATACTACTGTGGGGTAACAGGCTTTATTAAAACTGTCAGAATTCAAGCCGCCGGCACATGTAAGAAAGGCACTTTAAAAATCAAATTTAAGGTTGTTTCCATTCACTACAAATGCCCTTATTATTCATTTTCCTCCAGATTCATATTTACTCAAAATGTAATGTAATAGTCCCTCATAATCTTATGTATATCTTATGTGTGTATATATAAATGGGGTGTTTTAAGGTAAATGTGATTACTGTCATTAAAAAAATTAAACAAATTTTTGGTCGATTGTTCATTTAAATTCTCTATCATGGAGTTAAAGTTTAACATGAGCTATTTTTGGAAAATATTTATATAACATCCAGAAGCTTCAGTATGCAGTAGTATACTAGAATTTTTTTAGATCTGCCAAGATACACAATTATCTAAATGCCAAAGTGACTATCAGATTTATGCGGACTTAACAGATTCACGGGGAGTGTAAATGTGGCTCTATTTTAATATATCAAAGATTTGTAAAGCGAATGGCGTTAATAAACTCATTCCAAAAAGCTGTTCTGCATATAACCCTCGTGTTTGTCACGGACCCTCGGGCGTTGTGCTTTCACCCATCCCTAATATCCTGAAATGTAAGGAAATGCCAGTGTCTGGACAGAGAGACATTCACATCTGCTGCCACCTGTTGCGCGGATGCCTTGTTTCTCTGGTAGTCGCATTTGAGCAGGCGCCCAACTGACTCATAAACTGTTGTCCTTCGACTAAACAAAAGTACTCATATTTCTTTATCTCTAGGTCCCAAATGACCGCGCACCTCTTTTTGAATGTATAAAGTTGTCGAGACTGTGGTATTTAGTCGTTAATGACCTACTGGCACCATTAAAAGCAGATGCTGGCAAGCTATGGCAAAACAGCTGTGTGTTGCTGAACAGCTGCAGTTATCTCAAGAGCCAATCAGAATCGGCTGGGACTATCACATATGGCACAAAAATATGCGAGGAGCAAACTTTGTGAACGCCTTTGTGAAAGACAGACCTGGAGCTGAACTGCAGCAGAGCCTAAGAAAGGTGAGATGACACAATACCGCAAATACAAATAGCCAGTTAGCATGACCGTTTTCTTACCCTCATCTAAAGATTTGCTAATGGATGATTTATGGGTTGCATGCAGATATTCTACAGGAGGCT
>JAODKM010000126.1:15805230-15820426 GCA_026780845.1 Petrocephalus sullivani | reverse complement strand
ATTGCGGTGTGTATTGTAATACATTTTGCAACTGTTCGCAACCTTGGATATGCTCATATTGTTTTTAATTTTTAATAAATAAAATTTATTAAAGTTAAAGTTTTTAATGTTTTTCTTAAATTAAGTCTAAATTAGTGCCCTACGAATGTTAATGTATTTTACTATTGGCTATTCTAACATAACCATAGTCTTCAAACAGTTGTTAATAAGCCAGTAAATTACTAAACCAAATGTCTTCAGTTTCTTAAATTTAATTAATTCACTTAAAAATTTAACTGGATAAAAATATATATAAATATATGTAAAGCGAAAGATGACAGGCATCTTTTAAAGTCACGGTGTTACTGTGCCGCAGGGGCACTGTGCCGGCCGTCTCCGTGACCGCGTCGGTGCAGCAGCTGCTCTGCCACTGTGGCCCTGGCTTTCGCCTCTTTGTGCCCACAGCCCCACATAATGACAGGCATCACGCCGACGCAGCAGCTGTTACTCGCTGCAGTGATACGTGAGGGGGGGGGCTGGAAGGGCGAGAGGTTACATTCACAGGGTGGGCTGGCAGGGGATTCGTGGCATTTTTGTTATTTTATTTCCTTGCCATGTTTCTAAGGCTTTTGACCGTCCTGGCGACAGAATGTTTCCTGCCAAATCGCATAATAACGCTATTTTGTCTGTTTGCTGGGTACATGTTTTCCTGCCCGCACATTAGGTGCATTACTCCCACCAAAAGACCTGCTTGTCTACCTGCAACATGACTTGCAGTATTGGCCAGAAGAAGTGCTCAGCGATAAGGGGTTGTAAAGCGTATTTGTTGAAATGTGACCCTTTGTGAATCCTTTGTTTTGTTCCCCTAAAACAGATCACTGTGAATCAGAAAGAGGACTCAGCATCAACCTTATAGCTCCGCTGTCATGGCTGATATCCAGGAGGACACGGATAAGTTGAAGAAGGGTCTTGTGACGGTGCTAAGGTGTGTCTCCTCAATCTCTTCGGCTGCTTCCGTGGTCAACCCCATCTTCGGGGTGGCGGGATCTCTCATCCGGGTCGTGCTGCACCACGTGGACGACGAAGACATCAATAAGCTGAAGCAGGAGTTCAGGAGCGTCAACCGGGCGTTGGACAATATCTCCCAGCAGAACCGCAGTACCCTGATGCAGATCAGAAAAACCACGCTGGACACCCAGTACGGCCAGGTGGAGGAGAACCTGCGCGAGCAGTTCCGCAAGTTTATGGAGGTGGTGGAGGCTCGGCCCGACATCAAGGAGCGCAAGAAGGATGAGTTTGAAAGGTGCTACAGCGACAACTTGGGCGACCAGAACCTGCACACGCTCTTCGATGGAGTGGTGGGAAAGCGCAAGCTCTTCAGCAAGCCCATCCTAGATATATATCTGGAACACTCACAGAGAAATCGGCAGGTGATGGAGCGCCTCTGCACCCGCCTTACCTACCTCTTCTGCATCGGCCTCATTGCCTTGATGGGCTACACCGCCATCATTGGTGATGATGAAGAAAGCCTAAGTGAAGAATGGAATGACAGGATGCAGGAGGTTCAGATAAAGATGGAGGAGGTTCTAAAGAAGTGCAATTGATCCCCCCCCCCTCGATGCACATATATGTGACCGACATGTACCTCTGGCACTTCCCACTCCTTATCAGTTGTCCTTTACAGAGCATTCTAACACAGATCAATTCCAGGTGACTCGAGCGTGAATCAGATGAAACAGAGCAGTTGCTTTACTCGCTACAGCCTCAAAAATATATATATAAAGAGGTGGTTTCACACTTGTCATTCAAATGTGTCCCACCTACTGCATTTCCAATTAATTTTCCATGGAAAGTCTCTGAGTGGGCTAATATTAGTTTAAGTAGTAAAACAATTAGAAGTATTTCAAATGATCAACTTCAGGTGGAGTATGTTAAATAAATTCTTCAAAAACATATAGTCAAATATATTGTCAAAATACATTTTTGTTACCAAAAACAAACAAAAATATATCCAAGCCATCAAGACATAAAAATTGCAAGCATGTACCATGAAACCGCTTCTTTGCATAAATATATAACTGTTGTCGCTGCTTTGAAGGCTTTAAAATCAGTTAGAAAGGATGGTGCCTATTCCTGAGTTATCTCCTGTGTCTGCTGTCGCACCATAACTGATATATTTAGCTCTATTCGTCTAACTCTAGAGAGCCGCCCTTCTTAGAATGCGTCACATATAACCAATATTTGACATAAAAGTAATCAAATATTCCAGTTCTGTAACATTCTGCTTTGTCTCATTTAGCCAAACACTTTTCCTTATTATCCCTCAATATCGTTAAGGAAAACTAAAACAATAAGAAAACATTTTTTACGAGCTGAAATAAAATAATATATGAAAATAAAAAACTACAACTAAGTGGACACTAAAAATATTGCTTCTTAAACTAACTTAAATCAAATAAAAACAAACGTCAAACACTTTCCATTACTGATTTTAAGACTAGTAATGATTTTCTTTAAATACCATAATAGCTGCAATACCTGTTTTGCCCGTCATGAGGACATTAATACATAATGTGTTCTCTGCTCATGAAGGATTCTATAAAGACACATGAAAATTCCTCTACAACTTTCGTCTATCCCTAGAAATAAAATTGTTAAAACTGAAACTAAAATACTTTCACATTAAATAAAAATCTAGCTTTAAAATAATAACCAGTAAAACCACAATGAAATCTAACTAAAACAAACTGGATTTCAAACTGAAAATAATATAAAAATAAAAACAAATTAACTATAATAGCATTGGTGGTGGGGCGTTGGTGGTGAAGCTTGCCTTGGGTGTTTCACAGACTCTGACAGCCACTTGCCGGATGTCAGTGTAAACTTGGAAGCAAACGAAAACAGCACAGGCTACAGATGCCTGCCTAAAACACTATTGTGGATGTATCAGTGGGGTTTGCTAAGGCTGCTTTCTTTGCTAGAATCTGGATTTTGAAACACTAAGAGCTGCAGCACGTCATACTGACAAAAGGAAGGCCTGTGACGTGTAGCTGTCTGTATGCACTAAATGAGCTGGCAAACAAAACATGGCACGTAACAGTGACCGCATACCTGTAAGAGTCACTCGTGTGATTGTAATTCCTAATCCTTATGAAACACAATTATTTTGAAAGGATGTTTCCTGTGGAATACGACGGAGAGAGAATTTTTGTGGTATTAAACCATGATCTTTTACCAGATATCTAGTAATTTTTAAAATTTTGCTATGATTTTTGTGTAAAAATGATTTTGAAAAACACTACCAGTTTAATTGTTACAAAACAAGCTAATCTGCATAGCACTTAAACTTGTAGATTAAGATTACAAGTAAATTGACTTTTAAACTATGGGCCTTTTGAATTCTCTCTACATTATACATTGTTGTGCATCTTTGTTATTATTGGGATCTTGGCTCTGCATACATAATACTGTTATACACTGATCTTGTGTGTTTGAATGTCATGCAAAGAAGTTCTTTAAACATATATGTACGAAGCATATCATCTTTATTATCGCTCTTTTTGTGACATTATTACAAAACTATAGTTGATTATAAGACTGTATGTGGTCTCTTCAAAATCTAAAGGACAGTTTATGCTATATACATACACACTATTTACTCTTAACAAATACAGTTCAGATGGTTCCTCTGGAGCATTTAGAGAATTAAAATGTTTTTTTATTACTCTGCACCTTGTTGCCATATATCCTCCTGTATGTAATGCTATCAATAAAAATTTATGGCAGAAAAAAAACTCTTACGGATTTTGTCTTTATAGATTACAGTTTATTACTGCATTATATTTACCTTTACTTGAAAATCTAAATCAGGCTGAAGTGGATATGTACATGCACCATGAATTACCTGGCTGCCTAAGCATTTGACAGAAAGCGTACTATGCGATATTATATTCAGATGCTTTTATAATTTCGAACGGTAGATGTCACAAAAGAGCAACTCCGAATTCCTTTGTAACTGAGAGTATAATCATATTTGTTTGTCATAGCTTGATCTTCCCATAGCACTAAGGGTGGACAAAATGACACAGTTTGCTTTATTCAGGTCACCTAAAAGATTTGTTTTGATTCAATGCCATTCAATGGCACTTCCTGTTTTTATCAAATGGATAAGAAACACTTGTGTTTCGATATGTCAAAAAGGCTACTTAGGCTAAATTGTGCTAAGGAGTAAGGTAAATACCAAAAATAAGTCATGTGAGAAAAATAATTTGTTATTGAATTATAACCTGTCTTTTGTACCTTAGCTACTCAAGTTTGTTGAAAATGCAAACCTAAATGCTCATCAACTATTCATTTAAAAAAATCATTTTAAATCGTGAAAACGTTGCATCTCTAAAATCCAGTTACAGTATATAGGAAGTCACTGCATATGTAGGCTTTATACTACATCGGAAGATGGTGCATTTCAGTCAAAACCGAGTGTCACGTGCTGTAAGGTTTAGTTGTTAGGGTTGGGTTACGTGCCGTGCGGGCTGGGTTACGTGCCGAGCGGGCTGGGTTATGTGCCGTACAGGCTGGGTTACGTGCCGTGCGGGCTGAGTTACGTGCCGTGTGGTCTGGGTTACGTGCCGTACGGGTTTGGTTACGTTCCGTGCGGGCTGAGTTACGTGCCGTACGGGCTGGGTTACGTGCCGTGCGGGCTGAGTTATGTGCTGTACGGGCTGGGTTATGTGCCGTGCGGGCTGGGTTACGTGCCGTACGGGCTGGGTTACGTGCCGTGCGGGATGAGTTACGTGCCGTGCGGGCTGGGTTACGTGCCATAAGGTTTCGGTGCTTTGCCAGCTCCGCCCAACGATCCGCCCCTGGATTTCCCATGACGGAAGTCGCCATTCGCCGCCACTACTCTGAAAAGGGCCGAAGATGCCGAGGCTGGCAGCTTTTGCTGGATGTTTTCTTTGCGTTTGGATTTGCTTACTTGTATCTGACCTCGGTTTGTTGCTCGATTTTCTCGCTTTTGCTTTGCCCCTGGTACTGTTGCTCTGATTCTTTGTATCATTTCCGTGTACCGATGCTTTCGCCTGATCACCGGCCACGATTAAGTCCGATTCCCGGCGTTGGGTGTTTTTTTTCCCTTTTGTGTTTTTGATATAGTAGTAAGCCTGCCGTTTTCTTCTTGTATGTTATGTTAGGGCGCTAGGTAAGTGATTATCTTTGTTTTGTCGGTTGTTTTGTTAGGGACGTTAGTTTGGGTTCATTTTGCTCGTTTCTGTTTTGTTTGTTGTGTTGGCCTGGGTCACTCCTGAGGGTTGTATATACACCATGGTGAACACTTGTTACTTTTGTAAATACATACTCTTTGTTAATCTAAGCCTGTTTGTGTACTGTGTCCTTCTGTTCTTCACACACCCATGTCCTTTGTTACTCCCCAACCCCCTAGATTGGGGCTCGAAACACGAGGTACGAGTCTCTCGTTTAGTCAACATGTCTCACTGGCTCTCATTGACCACAGCCATGGAGGGAAGCAGCTTTCAAGTCACATTTCTGATAAGTGAAAGAACAAATCTGTGCAAGGAAGTAAGTGAATGATTAGTTCCAATATTGCGGCGAACAAATTGTTCATGAACATCACACTATTACACTATATACTATCCATCAAATTTCCACTGCTTATCTGGGTCTAGGTAGAGATGCCTGGACTGCCCTCTCCCCAGTCACCTCTTCCTGTTCCTCTGGGGGGTCAGGGGGGATACCAAGGCATTCCCCCGCCAACCAAGAGATAAAATCTCTCCATTGTGTCCTGGGTAACTACATAGGCCTACAAATCCACCTTTATGATTAACTCAGTAATAGTTTGTCATAAGTAGTAGTAGTGTGTGTGTGTGTGTGTGTGTGTGTGCGTGCAATGCCGTGGTTAGGACCGTGCAACCTGTAGCACTGAAAAGGGCCTCGCCCTCTAGAAGGCCCCGTCCAAAAAGGGAAACTTGACTAGATAAATATACGCGGAATAAGTTATTGAATACTATTTTTTTAATTGATTTCACGCAGCCGCATTTCATCTGAATGTTGGCTAAATATGCACTGCAAATACACTTAATCTAAATCCCACCTTGGACATGTGATCACATAGCCTGAATTAAGGTATCCTGCATAACCCCGCCAATAAAATGGCTTGCCTTGGGCCCGCCCCCTGCTCACATCCGCGCGTGTCTGTGCGCGCGCCCGTGCTTGTTATCGTGCGTTCCATTATCCTCGGAGGTCTGAGGGGTGTCCGTGAGGGGTGTGTGTATGTGTGTATGCGTGCTGGAAATACCTATATATGTCCGTGAGGGGATAGTATTGATGCGATCTTTATCTTTGATAACACCTAATACAATGCATGAAAACGAATTAATTTCAAATTTACGATCTACAAGCACCACATAACAGTTATCAAGTTTTAATCCTTCATTCCATAAGGTCGTTTAGCAGGACGTTTGTTTTTGCGTGACTTACCTATACCAGATTAATGTACTATTAATGTACGTGTACCTTATATAGAATAAAGGTAGTTTGTGTCTAAAAGACAATGTATTCACGAACAAGCCACTTGAAAGCCCACTTAACTTAGGCGCCACTGGCATGTCTGATTTTCTGCAGGAAAAACTGGTTAAATGTCATTTCACTACAGTACTGTATCTGCACATAGTAAGCAATTCTGGGATATACAAGGTGATTTATGCAAGCTGCGATTAATTTTATGTTAGGCTCCTGAATCAGTGCTGTCCTCATTAAGCCCGGGGTCACTGGTAAAAAAATCTGCTGGGAATTGACTGACGACTGCAGATAAATAGGGAATATTTAACAATCGACCCTAGTTTTTTTCGCCTAGATTTTCTATATACAATATACCGCAATTTTTAACACAAAATGTTGGTGATACACCTTACATTTCAGCAGAAATTCAGAATCATATGAATCATATTAATCATGGTAAATATATCACAGATCACATAAACGGGTGTAGAGAAAGCCTGTATAAAGAACAAGGACCGTCAGCCAGCGTACATGTTTTTAATACATTCGTTTGAGATTTAACGATAGTACGAAATCACACGTAGCGACTGTCAATCAGGATAGTCAAGTAAAACGGTGAATTTTATAGATTTTGGGCTAATATTTAATATTTCTTAATCTTCTTTGAAAATAATTACCGCACAATTAAATTTACCAAGTAAACTAATCCTTAAGAGATCTATACTTGTCTTCTGATGGTTTAAGACATGAACATTTCGGAGAATTCACAGTTTGTCGTTTTAATCCAAATATTTGGTTATTAAATCTCGTAACCCACAAAAAAAATCAATGATACAACTTAATGAATAATGTAAATCAGTTTGAGAGTTTTAAATGGTACTGACTCCACCCCAAAACTAAATTTCCTCTTTGAAAACAACGTATATTGTAATTGAATGCATTTCCCTAGATTTATACAAATAACATAATGTTTATATTTAGACTTACCGACATTTTGAGGATCACCTTCAAATCCCTGTAATGGGTGCGCGCCCGGTGGAGCCCTACGAGCCATTCTGATGCGCAAAAACTGATGATCAGATGAAATGTACTATCATCGCGAAGTGCGTTGTTTTAGGTTTTCTGTTGTTTTTAGTCATACAATCAGTGTGCAGGGTTATCTCTTCGATCCTATGTGTTTTAAAAAAAATGAATGCAAAAATGAGTTTGCAAATAAAATGTTTAAAGCTGAGTACGTGCGCTTCTCCTCTCCTCCCCTCTCTCTCGTTCCGTCTTCCTCCGTCTCTGATTCGACTCACTTACACGCCTGAGAACAGATGCGCTTCGTCCTCCAGTCTGTCCTCTACTTACTGAAGGATTTTTAGCATTACTGAAGAAGAGCCAAAAGGGGAAAAACTTGGGGGAACTCGCAACAGCTGCACGTGAACAAGACTTGCCTACATTTGCAGGTACAGAATAACCCAGATAGTTATCATATGTAAAATTCGCGCATCGCACCCATCGGGAAGGCGTAAGGTAAAAAAATGCATCACAAGGTTTATTCCCCCTAGAATGACAGCAAACTGTTCAGAAAATGAGTTTTTTTTATTACATACGTTGGGTGCGTGACGTTTAACTTATGGCGTTTGTTTATTGGTTGATAAACACATCTTAGGCTAAAGAATTGATAATAAAAGGGGTAATTTTCTGTAACCTGAGCTTAATTTGAAGTAACGGCGTACCTTTGGCTGTGGACGGTAATGACATGTCCTTACCAATATTGTCGGGATACTGTGTATGTGTGTGTTTTTTTTTTCTTGGGGGGGGGGGGGGGTTCGGGTCGGATTTGGTCCCTACCAATGTTAAAACCGAACATACGCCCTTGAAATACAGCATGCTTAGTCAGATAGATATGAAAGCCTTGAACTGTTCACCCATAGTTACTGTAGGACAATGCTAGAATGTGGAATTATTTTTGAAAAAGAATACCTGTCACCAATACCAGAATATCTTAGGAAAATAATTTCGTTTGTATGACGTCAAAGATCTTTTTCCTTTTGCTACTGGAAAGTCAATTCAGGTCTATTTTCTATTTAAATGTGCTGCACATTCATGAATCTGTATTTAGCTGCAAATGGTCTGAAACCCTGGTGTAAGCCTTATTATATTTTAGAATATTAAATCTAATATATTTTTTATATGTTTTTTTCTCAGCTGCATTGCTGTCTCTTAGATCATGAGTAACCCCCTAGAGAAGGTGGTGGCCCAGAAGAAGGAAGCCATTGAGGCGGTGATGGAGATGTTTGAACGAGGAGCAGAGGTACTGGCCAGTGCTGTGGGGGAGCTCTTCCCTCTATGTGAGGCGGCGGCTCCGATTCTGCGGCTGACTCTAGACAATGTGCAGAGCAAGGAGGTACTCTATGTCAAGGAGCAGTTCCGGTCTGTACACAACAAGCTGGACATTCTGTCCGACCAGCTGGAGCAAATAGACTGTGAAATCAAAAAGGGCCAGCTGGATGCCCAGTATTTCTCCATGGAGGAGAACATTCATAATCAGTTCCGTAAATACATGGACATCTTGGAGGCCAAACCCCAGTTTCGTGAGACTAAGACCAAACTATTTTTGGAACATTTTTCCAAAACTGGTGGAGAGAAGAATCTGAATGTACTTTGTGATGCTATTTTGGGAGGTAACATCTTTGGAGAATCAGTCCTGGAGGTGGTGAAAAACTATGAAGGCCATAACAGGAGGATCTTGGAGGACTTCTGTGTCAGGATGAAGGAATTGTTCTGCCTGGGCTTGATTGCACTCTTGGGTCATTGTGCCCTCACCCAGGGCGAAGAAGATGAACGAGAAATTATTGAAAAATGGAACCAGAAGATCCAGGAGGTAGAGATCAGAATGAAGACAGCGATTGAAGAATGCATTACAGCTTTTCCCGACCAGGCTTGTCTGGACATCCAGAGGCTGGTACGAGAGAAGGGAGAGAAAAATGACCCAGGCACAGCACAGCAGCTGGTGGAATTCCTCTCAAAAAAGTATGACTGGGTGTGTTGGTCTGTCCGTGTGATCGGCCAGTCCAGCAGCAGCTACCGTAACTGGCGCGCCGGAGATAACTTCCAACATGTGGTGGGGCAGAGCTGGTTCGACGTGCCGAACATCAACAACGTCACTGTAGTGGTGTCGTATAGCAGCAGTCCGCAGCCGGTACCCCAGGATTGCATCCAACAATTAATGGATGGGATGGGGAAGAAGGGTGATGTCCAGCTTGTGGCAGAGGACGTGGAGAAGAGGTTCCCCGGTATGGTGGCACACACGGTGAGCAGGCATAAGGAGAGCAGTGCCTATTGGAGCTTCCCGGAGGACTGCCACTATTGGAAGAAGCACAAGAACATGGCCCTTTGTGTGCACTCAGAATGAAGGCCTCCAAATCACCCGTCAGGAGATCAGGAGAGCGAGCGAAACATGCTCCACTCTCAGCTATCAGATTGTCGCTTATTGATTTGTGTGCAATGTAAGGTGCAGTATTAGCTTACAAGCTTATCCTGCGTTTTTCAGGCATGAAACACAAGGCAAGATAATGCAATGCGCCTTACGGATGATGACAGAGACAGAATGTTTCCTGTATGATTCAAATATGCAAATGTACAAATACAACAAAACACCATGCGCTCCCGAATTTTCCTGTCAAAATAAGCATAATGTTGCTATATATGTGATTAGCTATGGCTCTCCCTTGTGCCTCTGGCAGATTTATACGATAGATGAACACTGATTGGCTGATGAGTGATGGATGCTTTCAGGATCATTGCTGAGTTATATAATTTCATTGGCTCTCCAAGACCAAGTCTGGTTGAATGATATTTGAGAGCCCTTGAATGGATTAGAGACCTGGAATCTTTTTTACTTTCTGTAGTATCAAACAGGACCCAATAACAAAGGCTGTGATACTTTAAGATAGATCACAGGATCAATGTTGCATTATTTACTCAAAGCCTCTTTAAGATTCTCCAGGCCCTCTGTATACTTATGCATGGCATAATAAATAAAACACAAGTTTGGATGCATTTTTGTAGCCAAGTTATTGGTAGACTTAAAATTTGATTGATATTCTTTAGAAGCATATCAAAATAAATAAACTGATTTTGTTGTATATGTCATATAAATGAGTTAGATATGGCTTTAATATGATTTAAAACTACATTTATTCTGCAAGCTAATGTGTTTTACAACCCATTCTACTAACATCAGCCAAATGCCTGGTGAAATATACACATTTTTTCCCCATGCCTTGAAAATCCACTGTAACACTTGGTGTGTGTGAACATTAGTCAGCATTTTCTGAGAGGAGACCAAAGTGAAATGGTTCCTAAATAACCTGTAGCTCCATTAAATTGGAGAAAACGAGCTTCAAATTGCTTGGCTCAGCGCATTCAAATGAGTTATTACACAGGCTTGGGGGAGCACCTCAGGAACTGTTTTAATTTGAACAGCAAAGAGAGGCTGTGTCAGGGGTTTTTCCCCATATTAGTCGCTATAAATCATCTCTTTGCTTCATCATCACTTACGGGGCAACAGCTCTCTCGTTAGTGGCAATGTAAAGCATAGCCTTTGCATAGTTTATACACTTGCTGGCCACTTGATTGGGGACACCAGTACTTCTGCTCATTAATGCAAATATCTAATCAACCAATCATATGGCAGCTGACTTATCACATAAAAAACTGGTTGCACCTTTGTGTTGTGGCGAAATGGGAGATTTTTGACATGAATGTGCAACCGACAAATCTGCAGCAAATATGTGGTGCTATTCGGTCAACATGAACCAGAAATCTCTAAGGAATATTTCCAGCACCTTGTTGGGTCCATGCCATGACACATTCAGCCTGTTCTAAGGAGAATAGATAGCCCTTCCCAGTATTACAATGGTATCACTTATAAAGTGGCTGGTAAGTGTATGTTGAGATAGGTGTTCAGAAGTGAATATTGAGAAGAACCTTGAAAAGGATGTGACATTTCACAGGGAGCCTGTACAGGTCATGGAGAACAGTCAATATGTGTAGGTGGGTCCAGGTATGGGTGAAAAGGTGAGTTATGGACTCAAGGATCTGGAGCTGATGCCCATCCGGAGGGAGTTACAGAAATGCAGATACTCCTCACTTAACAACCTACCTGTTTAATGACCACGCAGACTAGACCAGTTCTCAGACCAGCCGGTATCGTACGCTGTTGAAGAACTTTGGTCGTGGAAGCGGCAGCGCGGCGTCTCAGCGGCAAGCATCTCATCTCGCATCACCCTTTCTCAGTCCCAGTCTCGTTCCTGCAGTTAGTCAGTATTCACCACACTAGCGTTCCCCATCTACAAGGCTACATAGTTCATCTATAAATTTGTACTTTATTGTGCACCTCATAGTACAAGATGTTGGTGAAAACGAAGAACATAACTTGACCTGAATGTATTTTTAAGTTCTGTAATATGTATGGTTACGCAAATTAAAACAAAGTTATTAAGTGGGAGTTTCCTTTAGACCTTTTCTTTATTCAGAATAAATAAAAATGATTACCTGTATTTACATAATGCAAACCTAAGTCATGTATTTCCTCTATTTTGTTTATTACAGTACTCGGTACACTACTGTTTTAACATTTACAAATATACAAAAAATTGGTATTAATTATGCAAAATTGACATTAAAACAATATCTAAAGATGGTTGGCACAAACTCAAAATCATCAATCCTTGCTTATCGACCAATTGGCTTAAAGACCTAGTCGTAGGAACGGAACTCGGTCGTTAAGAGAGGAGTGTCTGTAAAGGCAGCTGGAAAAGGCGAGGGATTCAGCAGCAGGTTTGGAGAGGAGGGTTTAAGGCAGCAGTGCAGAGCAGAGAAGCCAGCTTTATCCAGGATGGATTTAAGGCCGATCAGGACTTCAGGAAACTGGGTCATCCAGGACTTGATTGCAGATAAGCATGCTTCAATTTGGGTGGTGAATGGATCAATTTAGTGCTGAGGTAAATGTGGTGATCATCAGCATGATAGTGGATGTGGAGGTTGAACTGCCCAATGATACGGCCCCAGGGGGAGGGGGTGTTTAAAACGACGAGCAGCTAAGTATTCAATGGTAAGTATTCAAGTCTTTTAGACCAAATATTTTGTGTTTTACAGAGATAACTACTACTACTACTAATAATAATAATAATAATAATAAATAATAATGGTAATAATTATAATAATAACAATACAGTATACATTAGCAGTGTATTTGTGCCATGAAATATGGATAGCAGCAGATTTGTACCATTCCAAAGATGGGATGCTTCCTGAGGTGTTATGGTGGGAAGTGGCATGCAGAACCTGGAGCTAGCCATGTAGTGGGCACCTTGACTGAGATGCCAGTCCACCACACGGCACACAGACAAACTGACATTGTTAGTAATTTAGAGATGCCAGTTTATCTAACTGCGTGTCTCTGGACTGCGTAAGCATCTTGGAGTGCTTGGAAGAAACTCACTGGGCACAGAGAGAACATGAGAACTCCACACACACTACAGTGTGATGGGTAAAAGGCAACTGTGCACCATTGTGCCTCCCTGGCTCCATATATAAGAGATAAAAATACATTTTACTTATGCTGCACAATGCGTTGCTTGTCTTGGTTCCTCACATTAACGGTGCTCAGTGTACTCACAGTGTAGATAAATAAAGGATCAGTAGGCTGTCTAACACTAGCTAGCATGACGAGATATTCCTGGCTCCATCATCTCCTCAAGCAAGTCTCCGAATGACAGCTATGACAAAAGAGGTCGCACTGCAGTTAAAGGTGGAGGTACACTTCTCCTGGAGAGAAATTCCCATCGTAGGCCCGGAAGGGCAGAGTGTTTCATAACATGGGCTTGTTTTGGGGATTCATAAAAGCCAATATATACCAATGCAGGTGTACTTCCTGTTTCTTTATGACAATCCATCAGCTAATATATGGGTAAAAAAAATTAATTTGGGAATAATGCATTTAATGGAGGTATTATAGCATGCAGGCATTTTAAATAATCCTGGAAAATACACATAAATCCCAATAAGTCCAACAATCACTGTGCAAATCTTGGTGTTCACCATTTCTATTTAGTGTTCAACATTGCCTGGAAATGAGGCCTCTCGTCGGGCCAGATCAGCACATTATAAATATTGCCCTTACTCAGCATGTACTGTATGTAAATCTATAACTGCACCAAGGGAGTCTCCCTTATATTCATTAGTGGTTCTGTGGCTGTTTCAATGGCAACAACTATTGATCCATGGAATGCTTGTCTTTGATTAAGGATTTCTGGGACTTTTGTAGGTTTGGACTGTTATCGCAGAGAGCCTGTATCCATCTGCTTATCTAACTCTTGGAAACTTGGTTTCCTATTATATTCTTTTTGCTCACGGAATATGAATAAAAAAATGGAACTGGGCAATATCTAAAGACAGAGGGCGCTATCAACAAACAGATAAAACTGATTTTGTGGTCTCCATGGAACTTTGTTTAATGTACACTGATTTTAAACAAGCAACTTCTTAGATTTTATCACTTTTTATCACCAAAAATACTCTGTGATTCACTGTGGGCAGCACAACATGTTGAAGCTATTGCTTCTTAGAAATATTAAACTTTAATTCTCATATTTTATTGATTGCACAGCATGATGGTGTGTGTGTGTACCCTGTGAAGGATTGGAATCCTGTTCAGGGTGTACCCTATCTTTGTACCCTATGCTGCCTGCATGGGATGGGCTCCAGGTGACCCTAACCAGGATATGTGGTTAGTAGATAATTATATCATGTACTGAAGGAATATTGGTTCCTCAGGAGTGGAAGCTATTAATGAGTGGCAACTGCTTTCATTTCCCTTGAGAATCAGCTTAACTCTGAGTAACAAACCTTGCTAAATAACCAAGTTACGACAGACAGACAAACACACACACACACACACACACACAGGGAAAGTTAGGGACAACTAGCTAAATGTGACACCTGCCGAATGAATTACATGCATGAATGAATGTGAATTTTATAAACTTCACTTGCATAAATGAAGCCTTTGAGTATCTTCTCATCTTTATGGAGAGGCCAGGGCTAGACCTGAGATGTACTTTCTACCTGCAAGGTCATAAACAGATAACCTGCTCCAGGAAGAGAAATCAGCCAATATCAATATTTAATAAACATTCGGCTGATTGTATGAAGCTCAGCATTAGAGTGCCCCTTGAGGCAGCCAATCAATTGCAGGATGGCTCTGCCTTGGCTAGAGCTGCCAATCAGGGCTCAGCGTAATGACATTATCCGTCTGTCAGAGAACCCCATCGACCAGGCTGCTCCTCTCTAAGTGGCTTAATCTGATAAAAAAGCATTAAAACACTTGTTTCCTGACACACACCAGAACAGGCGAAGGCTTTCCAGATTGCCTTTCGGGGGTCTTGGCCTATCGTTTTGTGTACAGAAACACACACAGAGATATTATGTTGCCATGCCCCTGCCTCTCCTCTAACACTTCCTGCTTCATCTTTTTTTCCTCCTTGCCTACGAAGGTGCTCTGCAGCGAACACTATCTCTCTCCCCTGTGGAGTATCAGCCTGCTGTCCCCCCCCCCCCCCCCCCCCCCCCCCCCCCCCCCCCCCCCCCCCCCCCCCCCCCCCCCCCCTCCACCCCCCCGCTCACCCTCCCACCTACCCCTCAACCACCTGCG
>JAODKM010000126.1:15787089-15805220 GCA_026780845.1 Petrocephalus sullivani | reverse complement strand
CCCCCCCCCCCGCCTGCTCCCCCCTCCCGGCTAGAACACACGTCAGCACATCAGAATTTCAGCACATTTTTTCACTACTCAGCTTCTCTGTGACCTTCGAGAGTGAAGATCTTTGTGCCAGTCAAGCTCCCACACAACACTGCAGCACATCGGCTCGTCAAAGCTGCTTTCATCTGCCCTCTCAGCAAAGGCTGCTGTCTCACAGTGAACACCAAGAATATGGCTACATGTGCGCTGTACAGGGCTGAAAGCAGGGCTCTTATTGGCAATGAATGCAATTATGGATCATTAAAGCTTAATCGAACAATAAAGATTCTATGTAAATGAACAATGACATTGAAAATCTACTCAAAAACTATTGCAACTAAGCAGATATCCGAGAAAGGAAATGCTGCAATCTTGCCAGTTTATTTATTTTACAAAGTTAAATGAACTCGATTTCAAAACCCAGTGTGACCCTGCACTGGATAACAGGCATGAGAGATGGATGAATGGGTAGCTGGACTGGTATTTATATTTGGAGCTCAGGAATGGTGACGCTGCCCCTAGGGGGCAGGAGAGCTGGAGGGGTGAGCGTGAGAAACAGCGCAGCGTGTAAAACCCGACACCACTAAGCTCCGTGCAAAATGGGAAGGAATGGCTGTGAGGTTACTCTCAAGCCTCAGACAAGACTGTGAGGTCACTCTCAAGCCTCAGACAAGACTGTGAGGTCACTCTTATTCCTGTTCAAACCTGGTGTCTACAGAACTTCCTAGTCACTTGTGGAAACAAAAAAAAACCGGGAACATGCATGTAGGCTAACTTCTGCTTTTAAAGATAGAATGTTTGTCACAAGATACAACAAAAAGCTTACAAAATCTTATTTGCCCATCCACAAAGGCATTAGCAAATTAAAGCAGCGATCAGTCTATCGATCCTCGCTCAGGCTGATATATCCGTCCCACCGTCTCTTCTCCTCCTCTCTCTCTCATTGTCCTGCATTCCCTCTCTCCCCCTCTCCCTCGCTTCTCCCCTCTCATGTTTCAGTTCCTGGCCTTCATGGCTTTATTAATATGGCCTTTGCCTGGAGCGTACACACACAAAACAAACCGTAACTAGAGGACAATCATGAAGCCAGTACATTTTTCTTTGTCTTTGACAGCTGTTTCAGTTCCAACTCAATAAAATCTTTAAGACATCATTGAGAAAACTGAAAATGATATTATGAACATATCTGTACCAGATTAAAAAAAATAATAAAGGATTATGAGAGATAAAAGTGCATTTTTTAATTAGAAGAGTTTCAGGTCAAGTCAAGCCAAGTGGGTTTTATTTTCATATAATCCATATATGGCAGTACAGTTATACACAATTGTCTACACAGAACAATTGTCTTGTTCTACATTGCCCCTGGCCCATGGTGCAACTTAGATCAAGACAAGGACTATACATATAAGGGATGGGGGGATATACATATCAGAAGGTTTTTTTCTGTTTTCCTTTTACCCTTTGGCCTGGAAACACCTGGTCTCAAATAAGGGGGGCTATGCATATTTGGGTACTTTAAATAAGGTGCAATTCCAGAGTGCAAACAATAGAAACGGTGCAAAAACATATGTACAGTACAATTAGACAGGACATTTTTTAAAAAATCAGTTGTCTGGGAGGTGAGGTAGGATAGAATTTAAAATTCAATAGCAGCAGCAGTCAATAGCAGTACAGGGGATATATTTCCATCCAGCCAGCCTATTGGACATGGCTCATGGCTCAGGGGAACACCTAGGAAGGGAGGCTGGTCCATCATCAAGTGCAAACGTGCAGGCATTTTAATTAATTATTAGAACTAACAGGTTGGTGTCAAACTGGTGCTTGTTGAATTAATTAATGGTCACCAAACTGCATGTCTTCAGACTGTAGGAGCAAGCCACAGTAGCTGGAGGAGACCCAAAAGACAGGAGAAGAACTTATAAACTACACACATGCACAGCAGAGGTGGGATCTGACCCCCCCAACCCCCCATGAGGCAACAGAACTACCCATTGACCCACTTAAGACAACCTGCTCAAAAAATTTACTCCAGAATAAGATTCTGCTTAGTACTTTGATTTCACAAAGGGCAAGCAAACATTCAAAATGGAGTTATTAAATTGACCTCTGTTGGCTGTGTGGCCTCTGATCTGTGCTTAACTGGTATTGATCTTATAGGTCTGACAGATGGCTTTTGCTGGACCTGCAGGGCCAGCCTCTCACTTTGATGTGGCTTTGCATACAGATCAGTGCCCAGGGTTGTGCTTCCTGGCAGGAACAGTGGGGGTCAGCAAAGTTCAGCCATGTAACTCGGGAAGTCATTCTGGCTGCAAAGGAGCTTCCTGAACAGTCAAATTATAAACATTCAACTTGAGGCTGACAGCCAATCATATTTTATGTTTAGACCTAAAAATTTACCATCTCTTTCAATCAAAGTGTACCACTGACTTTTGATTATTTCCATATTTTTCCACTGACTGACTGATGCACGCAAAATCCTGTTTAGCTTTGTGCTTGCGTTTAAATGTTGATTTAAATGTTGACTCAAACAATTTCCTCCGGGATGAATAAAGTTTTTCTGATTTCTGATTTTCTGATTTCTGACTTATCTTTGCATTCAACAGTACTGACAAAAACATAAGTATTTCGTAGCCTTTTGGCAGAGCTTTTTTTTTTACATTTCCTCTGAGATCCCCTGCATTCACAGGAAATGTGGATGTTCTCCTCTGCTGAAGACACATTTGGTATGCTTCAAATGAGATTTTTATGTTTTCCTTTTACACTCTGGCCTGGAAACACCTGGTCGCAAATAAAAGTGTCTCCACAAGCTAGCAAATGACCAGCAATATTTTATAGGCCAGACAGGGACATCTCTGTAGCCAGCTACAGGAAGCTGTTCTAGTTTTGTGGCGAATCCCTAGGATTCTCCACCCAGCCTATTCAGCCACGGCCGCAGCCAGAAATAGCGACAGGCTAGTGAGGAAAGGAGCGTGGCCTTCAAACTCAGCCTTCAGCACCCAGATTTAGAAGAATTCTGAGGAACTGCCCAATAAATCTAACTTGTGCTAAACTATGTAAAACTACAAGGAAAACTGGAAAAACAAAACTGTTGAAATTTGCGTTGGTTGTCTCTACTGTTAGGCTAATGTAGCTTTGTTTTTCACAGTAATTACAGATATTGCATCACAGTTGAATTACCGCACGCCCATGGTTGCATGCAAGCCGCTCAACCTGTGTTCTCCACTATGACACAACAGTGAGTCCACAGTTTGAACCCTCTGGCTAATTCCTACTGGTACAGCACAATGATACTCACATTTAGTGGCTCAACCCATTTCAGGAAGGCTTGGCCCCCGCTTGTTTTCTCATGGGAGCCGCTGTTGTCTGGGGAAGTTAACCGTAAAATTATCCTTATCCAAAAACATTTTTGTTTCTTCTACTTGTATTTTTCTACTCCGTAAATGCTTATGTTTTTTTTTTTTATTCATGCAGATGTGCATATACAGGTATTCAGTTACATTCTGCATGGGTGTGGTCACTTAAAAGCAGATTATAAGAAAACGTGTAATGGTATATAGAAACATACATGCAAAGAACATCACTGAACACAGAACAAAACAGAACAGAACAGAACAGAACAGAACAGAATAGAATGGAATAGAATAGAGAATTCCCTTAAAAGTTTTGAATAAAATCATCTTGTTTCCTCATCAATCAGGCATCTCCCCCATCCAGCCACATATGATACATGCCACCTCCTCCATTCCATCAAATGCAGACCAAATGAGTGGAGCTTGCTGTAGTCCTGAGCTTATATACACGAGCATCACGTCACCATTGGGAGGGATTCTACATGGACAGATTTCGAATCCTGAACTACAAACCAGTCGCATAAAATCTAGATGCATGTGAAGGAAAACCCCTCCCATAGTGCTACTGTGATTTCTTCATATTTGCATTAGGCCAACCTTTCCCTTAACCCTGTAAAATATTTAAGATGATTTTCCGGCAAGAGGTCATTTCCTAGGTCTCTGCTTTGAGTTAAAGTGACATCTTGTGGCAGGGGGAAAACACAAATACAAGTCAATGTATCTAATATTTTGTGGCTCATTTTGAAAAAGATATATATTTTTTCATATATATATATATTTATATATTTTTTATATATTTATTATATTTTTATATAGATATTTTAGCAACATGATTTTGAAACCCACACTTAAAATTTTTTTGACATTACATAAAACAACACCCAGTTGTAACTAATATTCACAATATCTGTGCCAGGTTATTTTTGTTTTAGTGTGTAAATAAATGAATAATATGTACAGAAATGAATGTACTCTCTGCCCATTTTCCATAGCTTCATAGTCACGTAGACAAGTGACAGCGCTGTGGTGTTTATCGTGAGAGCCTTAAGCTCTGACGCAATGCCCACTTTGGAAACCACAAAATCACAAGATGCTCATACATTTAATAAGCCAAATTTAACGACAGCGTCAACATCTCAGGATGATACAACACAAAAAACTGAAGAACCGAGGCCAGAGGACACTGTATTAAGTTCACCTGCACATTAAAACATATAGTCTGCTCCGCCCAACAGAGAATCATATGGATGTAACTCAATCTATACTCAATCTGACTTACTTTTTCACTAAGTATTATAATGAACAGGTTGGCGCCAAGTGGGTGCTTGTTGGTCCCACATCCCAGTGACACTATGGTGTCTTGAATGGTGTGATAAAAACCTACCAGTCAGCAGCAGGGCTGTGGGTAAAACAGCTTGATAGAGCTAGCAGGAAAGACCACTAACAGCAGAATAACAACTTATTGCTAAAAAGCAGAAAGGCACATGTGAATGCATAGCTTGTTGAACACTGAAGTGCTTCAGGAGACAAAAGGGGCTACTACCCTGTTCCTAAAGTGGGCACCATATATATATGTGTATAAAACAGTTATTAATCAGATTTATTAATCTGACTGCAGTTACATATCAACATAAAACAAGCAATGGGTTGAATGGATGGATGACACGAAGAATATTTTGTGATGTGATGTGTGATGGTGTGATGAACAGATGAAATTAACCCAAACAGGCCAGCTGGACCTGCTTAGTTTGGTTGTTATTTGCACTATGAAATGACAGATGAATATTTTGATTTAATGTCATTGGACATGTCATATATAATGTTTAATGTTCCCTGGAGAAGATATTTAAGGACTAAAGCATTAATAAAAAAAGCAGTAGTGTGGTTGTGAGCACTGTTGCCTTAAATCTCCTGGGACTGAAGTTTGAGACTCCGCCCTGGCTCTATGTGCGTGGAGTTTGCGTGTTCTCTTCATGTCGTTGTGGGGTTTCCTCTGGGGTTTCTGCCCATAGCCCAACAACATATGATAAATTTGAGTTGCCATCCTGAGTCATTCCAGGAACCTCATGACCCTGGATAGGGCAAGTGCGTGCAGAAAATGAACAGACAGACATAAATAAAAAGTCCTGGTTTTGTTTCTTGGGTGTTAAGTGAAATGTTGAGATCTTTTTACGTTTCTAGATCAAAACAGTGGTTGGGCAGGAATATTACGCCGTTACAGAAATTATCCCTCAATGGACGAACATGACAAAGCTTTCACTGTATCAATGTGATTTACAATCATTAGCGTTTCAATCATCGTACCAGCTTCATGGGGCTTTTTCTATTGTTTCGTAACACTAAACTGACATACAAAGAGACTTCTAACTAACTCTGGAGTACTCTAAAATGTAAAATAGTTCCTCTTTTTTCAGATTCGGTTCCATTTATGGTTGAAAATGGGATGTTTCTAAGTCACACATCATGGTAAAGAATAAACTAATGCTGGCCTGCTGCGCCAATATTATGTCCCTGCAAAAAAACAATGTTTGGACAAGAGGATGGCTAGTTGTACCTGTTTGATCAATGTGTTTGGTTTTCTGGAATAAAGGATATCAGCTTGTGTGCCTATACTGTTTATTTTTTGAAAATACACGCTTTATTATTGTTTTATTGTAGTCACACCCATTTTGTGAAAGCTAATGGCCTCCCATGCATCTGGAACCAGCATAAAAAACTTAAAAAGCATAGAACTATTGCATGAATGACCCAATTGTGTCTGTTTCTCATGGAGTGCAAGACGGAATATTGTAGCTGAAAAGACTTCTTCCCTATGGTAATGAATAAAGTATCACTGTTTTATATTATTTATACTTCATTTCTAATTTTGTTCCACAATTCAGCGATTTTAATCTGTGAACAGGGACAGAGGAGAGGATATGAAGTGGAAAAATTGAAGCGATTAACATCATTAAACAGAGGTCTACAACTCATTAGAGCAACACAATATTTTCAAGCTGACCCGTCTCATTGTTTACCTGTGTCGTTTACCCCAACCCAACCCTCTATATTGTACTCAGTTACTGCAAGGCAAGGCATCATGTTTCTGGATGTCATGAGTTAGCATAGTCTGAGAACTAGCAGCGAGATGACACAGAATGAAAACAATGACGTGCGCGCTGGTCTCACCAGAGCCCCAGTGGACTGAAGACGATTATACATCTGCAATCTGGACTTCCTCTCTCACTTCCTCTGGAGTCAGTCCGCTGTCCTTTAGGCTGTCACAGTTAAGCTGTCAAAGTGAGCATTCAAAAAGAGCGGATCGGTTGACCCTTCGTGGTGCAGGGGCAGGAAACACTGGAGTCTTTCAGAGTTCCACAGCATTGCATTGTCATTGGTTGAGCCTCAAAAGTCTTGCCCGCTGAAGGGCATTTTGTCCGCTAGAAAGCATTTTCAGCTTCCTTTGGGGAAAAAAAAGCCAATGTCTATGTGGAAGGGAAGATTTTTTGTGCCACAGCTTACATGGACCTACTCTTAGCAGTCTGGCCGTTCCCCGGAGCTGCCAATGAAAAAAAACAGCAAGGGCAGAGAAGACAGGTGACGTAGGCTTCACAGCAGCCATAGCAACCTCAGGGAAAACCTCCAGCTGGGCTGTTTGTGGCACTGAAAGACTGTTTTCTTTTTAACTGTCTACTTTTCACTTGTTTGTGTCAAATGTCCCTCTAGAGGGGTGTTTCCAGGATGTTATCTGTCTCCGTCCCTGCCCCTTATCCCTTAGAGTGGGTTCACTGGAATGCACAGAGGGGATGGAGGAGCTCCAAGAGGGAGTGACATAGGACAGAGTGTATATATACATCCCGACCCTGGGAGGTTCCTGCTCAGAGGCACAGCTGGTCTTTTCTAGAACTGGAGTGTACCCCTACGCACTTGCCGGACTAGTGGTGAGTCTCCTTCTTTCTACTTTGTCTTGGTCTTTTCCCATTTTATGAACATGGTTATGATGGCTTCACCAGCTATTTTCTGCCTAAGTAGACTTTGACAAGGGCATGGTGGCTTTCTGTGTGGTTCACACAATAAATGCAAAAAGTATAAAGAACCAGGATGCTGTAGCTAGACAAATATTGACAGCCAGCTGAATTACTGTTTGCATATGGCAGAAGAGAAAGAGAAAAACATAATGATATGGTCCTAGGTTTTATTGCCTGGTTGCTGCTTAAACAAGCTAGAGAAGAAGTTGTGGATCTGCTGCAAATAGGTCCTTCTTATGCCTATTTTTCATCTCTAGAAGTATCCAAACCCTTTCAAGCAAAAACTTTTGCTAACAAAGGTGTATTAATAATGTTCACTTTTATTAGTAGTATTATGCCTTGTTAGGATTTCTTGTCTTTTTTCTGATCTTATAACTATTTATTTAATTAATTAATGAGTCACAGTTACATTCACCTAGTTTGCTGGAACTTTTGAAAGTTTGATTTGAACCAATGGAACAAAGTTACGAAAAGTAATCAAAGATAGTAATAAATGATTTAATGAAAGGGGGTGAAGTAATTGGATACAGGCTTGGACACAGTTATGATTTTTAACCCCCTGATTATGCAATAAGGACACAAGTATCTAATGTCATATCTTAATTTGTGTCAATTGGTGTTGAATTGGTGCTGGTTTGTCTTTATTTTATTATGGAGCAAGAAAGTGTTATAGTTAGAAGCTCTGACTGTTCACAGACCTGGGCGTGCCTTTTTCTGGAGTGGATATAGAGCATAGAGAGTTATATACATGAGTGAGCTCATTCCCTTAGAAGGGAAAACTTAAAAACTTAACTTCCTAGTAAGTTCTCACAAATGGGAATATCCTGTGCTTTCCCCTCCGTAGCATTTTGCTAACATCTGTGTTTGCTTAGAATACTGCTGAGATTATAAAGTTCTCCCAAAATTCCAGTGCTTGGGTGTTGCATAATCCTGTGTCGCTTACCAGGAAGTAACATATGCAGCTATTGAGGTTGTGTTCTGCCACGTTATTAGCTGTGCACATGTGTTTTAATGGACACTGCATGCTAAGCACACACACCAGGTCCTGTTATCAAAAAGTAAAAAAGTTTGGTTTGGTTGCAGTTTGGTTTCTTTAAAAACATCTGTTGAGACATTATTAAACAAAGGTGGAGGCCATTTTGTTTTACTTCAGCACACTCCATCCAATGTTACTTTTATCGAAGAACCTAATTTAAAAAAAATGCTTTTTTATTTGCAATTTCCAGTGTCCCTAAAAATTCTCAATCTCTTTCAGATTTCAAAAGGAGAAGATTTTTTTTCATTTTAATTCAAAGATGAATCGCGTGGAAGAATGGGTGCTGCAGAACAGGAGCCAAATCGAGAAAGGCGTAGAGATAATAGGGCAAAGCTGTGAGGTGCTAGCCTCCACGGTCGGCCAGCTCCACCCAATCCTGGAAGCCGTGTTTGTGGCTGCATCCGAAATCCTTAGCAACCCAGATGGTCAGGAGGCTAGGTACCTGGCTGAGCAGTTCGGGTTGGTAAACCAAAAGCTGGAAGGCATAAAAGCCGAGGTTGAACAGATTTCCCACGAGATGCAGAGAACGTCCATGAACAAGCAAAACTTTGACCTTGAAGCTCACATTATCAGTCAGTACGAGACATTCCAGACCTTCATGAACTCCAAGCCTGACTTCAGGAAGAAGAAAATGGAAAAGTTTTTGAAACAATATGAAAACACAGAGGGTGACCTGAACTTAGATGCCCTTTACAATGCAGTAACTGGAGAAAACTTATCTGGAACCCCTCTGCTGGACACAGTGGTAGACACTGAGCAGAGGAGCCGAAGAGCTGTGGAAGAGTTCTGTGCCCGGTTAAAGAAGCTCTTTGTGGTTGGTATCATAGCAGTAATGGGTTATACCTCCCTTAAGGATGGAGCCGTGGGGGAGTCAATGGTCAAAAAATGGCAGGAGCGAATGGAGATAGTGGAGACCCGAATGAAAGCTGCTGTTGATGACTGCACAGAGAATTTTGCTGAGCAGGCCAAGACAGACATGGAGAATGAGCTACTGCAGAAACCAGGCAGTGTTGACCCCCAGTTTACCAAGTCCCTTTTAGATATTCTAGCTAAAAAATATGACTGGGTCTCCTGGTCTGTTCAGGCCTTCAGCCACAACGGCCTGTTCTTATGGAACTGGCTGGCTGGAAAGAAATGTTACGGTAGCAGCGGCAGCAATCACTTCGACATCCTGACCAAGAGCAACATACGGGTCATGGTGTCGTATAGCGCGGCGCCGAAGCAGATAAACAAGAGCCAGATCCAAGAGCAGATTGAGAACCAGAAGATAAAGGGGGACATGGTGGATGCAGCTCAGTCGCTCGGCAACAGCCTGCCTAACTGCGTGGTGCATGCCGTCAGCCAGTACAAAGAGGTGGTCGAGTCCAACAACTTCCAAGTGGAATGCTACTACTCTTTGCAGCATAAAAGAGCATACCTGTGCATTCACTCTGAATAGCCCTTTGATGGTCAGCTTCTGAAAAGCATGTGCCATTATCCTTATGCTTATCATTTATCAGGAAATGCCCAGGCAGAATTGTTTTCTAAAGGGTGGAGGGTCACATTTTGCAATCTTGTTTAGACTATTGCACTTTTAAAACCTTTTTGTCACAAATGTTTTGATATTATGTTTAAATATCAAGATTTGTGGGAATATGAATTACATTGATCTTCTATATGAGAAATATATAATCCATTTGCAAATATAGCCCTTTTTTCTTAAATATACATATATGTTATGTAGACTTACATTTCTCGTTTATTACAGCTTTATGCTTTTTTCATTTTGTCCATAGTTTTGAATAAAATATTTATCTATTAATATTATTTGCATGCTTCTGGCTTTCCAGAATACTGCACTTTGAAAACATGCCAGATTTACATTAGAATTACAGTTGTGATCAGTTAGTATAACAAATCACTATGAATACAAAAAGCTCAATTAAATGTCAATGTCAGTTAAATACGGACCATATACAGTAACGCACACATAATGCAAATAAATAAGCCACACAACTATAACACTACTACATAATTTTCCAATGTACTAATAAAACAGACCCTCCCATCCTATCCTTTAACAGTTTAACAGTTTTGTGACCGGCGTGTGCAATTAACCAGTTGAGGTGAGTGACCTTCAGTTAACACGGATGAGTGACCTCCTACACCAGGATCCTGTCAGAGAGCACATCCCTTAGCTCAGGAAGCTAGTATCAGACTACACGTAAACTTATTGCAACAGTCATCTTAACATAAAGACAGCAAACATCATTTCCCCGTTAATCAGATATAAGATGTACAGAGCTCTTAAAATGGAGATTACTGGAGACTATTACAAACATTGTCTTGATCTGATTGGTGTGATCTGATTAACTATAATGTACCTGTCATTACTTCTCTGAGGGTGTATGCACTCGTTATACCTTGAAGTGCATTTATGAAAATTCACGACCTATAAACTTAGGTATAACAGACAAAAAATAAGCGTTTCATAATACCGAATAACTTCTCTCACGTACGGTGTTACGCTGTTCCGAAATATCAACGAATATCTCGAAATGTGTTACTTGTGACATTTGTGTAACTAAAATGACAGAATTTACAAAATAATAATATATTCTGTAACATTGCTGCTGTCGTTGAACTTGTGTATTACTACCTCGAAAGAGAGCATTTCTGGGGAGGTAATGGCTGCCATATGGCAATAAGGAAACCGCAGCTGTGCGCCTTCAGCCCAGCTGGAGTGCGTGTTGATGTGTTTTACATGTATTCAGATGTTTTCTGTCGGGCTGCTATCTGGCTTTCGCCTGCGTGTTTGGGGGTTTGAATCCCACTGTTAGGGGGTTTGTGTTCTCGCCGTGTCGCACCGCTTTGCGACAGGTATTCCTGCCTCCTCCAGCAGTGCAGAGGGGGTGCCTTTCGGTTAAATGGCGCCTCTCACTTTCCATTTACACATGATGCGTGTATGCACGTATGAATGTGTTGTATGTATGTGCCCTACAATGGACTGGCATCCCGTCCAGGGTATACCCCAGATTTATGCCCGTGCTGCCTGGCCAGTCCCCTTACATATCATTTAAACTCTGGGTAAGTAAGCTGCTACCTCACTTAAAACGCGGTTTTTGTATATTCATCTGAGAGAATGATTGTAACGCACATTAAACATATGAAAGATGTTGAGGAAATGAAAGGTAGAAATTCAGTCATCCTCGCCTCCTATTTGACAGTTTAGCAGGAAACTGAGCAAAGAAACAGTCTTTGTTTTTACTGGGTTATTTATAAGTAGTACAAAGACCTCTGAACCACTAGTTCTTACCAAAGAAATGCATGTAAACCAGTGAGCAGTACTTTTTCTTACTTAGTTGACATTCTTTCTGAAATATGTGTCCTTGAAAAAGCAGGATGGTTCAACAGAGTTGTGTCTGTGGTGATGCCTTATAGTGCTGTGTCCTCTTGCTAAACACTCTGGGTCAGCTCATTTAAATCAGGGCTTAAAACATTGCTGTTTGCTGCAGATTTTCATTAAATTAAATCAATTTAGCCAAATACTGTCACTACAATGGAACTTCATTTCAGTTTAGCATTTCTTTGTTTTGGATTTTTTTTCTTTACATGTGATGGTGATGTTTTTTTTATGTATTCTTCTGTCTTTGTAAAGCACTTTGAATTGCCTTGCATCTGAATTGGGCTACATAAATAAACTCGCCTCGCCTTGCCTTGGGCAGGTGGGCCTTAATGAAAGGCTGCAATTTGTGCTGTTTGAGTGTGTTTTGTTCTCAGATCAGTTAGAATGAAGCCCTTTCCTATTGCATGTACTTCCTGTTCCTCTTAGGGTATTCTCATGCCACCATTACACCTGCTTTGCATTATGTCATGATGTAGACGGCACAGTCTATAAGAGAGTATGTGCTGAAGCACCCTGTGGCTTTTGTTGGAGTGTTGAACATGGGCAGGTGGGTTAAGCTGTCTGCAGGATTTTGTTACAGTGTGGAAGGCTTATGGAGGTAGCAGTGTGGCCCAGTAGGTAACACTCCTGTCCGGTCAGGTGATTAAATCCCTTCCCTGCTTTACTCCCTAAACGTAAAGCTTGAACAAAGTATTGTATTAAGTTATAATGCAATACGAAATAAGAATAATGGGCAATATATCAAACGATATATAATGTCAAAACATTCTGTAAAAAGTAATCCAAAAGGCTGCTGAATAACCAGAGGTTGCTTTTAGGGATGTCCAGATCTGATCACGTGATCGGAAATCGGGCCCGATCAAGTGGTTTCAGACTCGATCGGAATTGGACGTCACCTCCCGATCAGGACTCAGATATATATGTATACAGTATATATTCTCATTATTTTTTTAAGACATCTATAGTTATGCGATGGCACAGAGTTATACCTCTTGACTCCACACAGAAACAGCAACGCGTGGTGCATGACATCACTTTGTTGCAAAGACGCTATTGGTTAAATGGTATTTTAAGTTGAGGTGCTATTTGTTTTAATATTAGACGTTTTTATATTTATTGTTGCACTAAAGTCCAGAAGTGAAGAATTTATGTTATTTATTACTTGATTGTTCAAGCTACCTCACAGAAGTGCTCTGGTTGTTGAATGTTAAAATAAGGTGAATTAAATAAAAAATAAGGAACATCCTGGATCAGATTCTTCACTCTTCTTTATTCTTTTTTTATGTATTATAGAAGTATCGAATCGGGACTCGGTATCGGTAGATACTCAAAATGAAATGACTCGGACTCGAGGGCAAACAAACCTGATCGGGACATCCCTAGTTGCTTTTACTCTTTGCCGTTTTTGGCTTTGACATTTATTGCTTTTGTTATGATTTTGATGCCTTCTGCGGCCATCTTATGTAAATTTTAGTTTGTTACATCAGTCAAAAAGTTGATGTCTTATGGGACAAGTGTTTAATTAACTAAAATAGTCACTACTTAAGATGAAAGATGTCATGATTGATTAATGATGATCAAACATGACATTTGTATTTCACTTCTTATTCATTACTTCTTCCTTCAGTAGTTCACAAACATCTATAGAATCAACAGATACAGTAACAAATATAGTACTTGCTTGAGATAAAAGATGTGTGACAATTCACCAACAGACATGAGATCAGTATGTAATCCAGTTTGGGATTAATACATAGATAATGTAGTATTATGCTATTCCCTGTGTCCCCTCCAGTAAAGTGTTACTGACTAAATTAATATTCCCAAAGTTCCCAGAAGTCAGGTTACGATGTAACACAAGAGTTCTGTAAATGAAATCGAAAGTTTTGGGGGAAACCTTTTTAGAGCACCATGGAGTGAAGGCTGCTTACTGAGTAGTTTCCATTGTCGTGTTGCTATAGTAACTGCCCTAGTTACAGTGGAAAATCCACTGTTGCCCAGCGAGTTTTACTTCCTCCAGTTAATCATTCTTCCTCCTTAAAGGGACTCTGCGTGCGATGAGCAGAGAGTGGAACTGGTGACAGTGGAGAGGATATTAACTGATGTAATCATATATCCGTTTCTGGTTTCACACATTTACACAGTGCTGGTAGAAGGCTTAATTGTCCTACAGCAACTTTCAGTACGTGAATAACATTCCTTGAAGTGGGTGATCTGCACTGGTTCATCTGCCAATCTGATAAAGATGTCTGGAATTCACCAAAACAAAACACTGTAGAAGTACTGTAACAGACTGGTGGTACGTGTGGCACGGTTTCATGACTATTTTTGTTAAAACAATTAAATATGCATAATAATTTATTTACCAAAGAAGTCAGTATGAAAATGTGTTTATGAACTACTTTCTGGAAAGTGGGAGAGGCCTAGATAACTAATATTCAAAAAGTCATAAATCGTCATAAAATGACTTTGATGAGGCAAGACATTGATCAAAATATTGCTGCTAAATTTTAAAATAGGGATGATTCCTGTCATTTACTGCACCTCATGGCAACTATGGTGTTTATTAGACATTTTCTCAGATGTGAAAAATGGGATTGTTTGTGTTGAAAATAACACGTCTATCTTCTTAGAATGTTTGTCAGTACTCGGGTAGCGTAAAAAACTTGAACATCCATCCATCCATCCGTCTTGTAACTGCTTATCCAATACCGTGTTGTGGGGGCTTGGATCCTATGTCGGGAAATGCAGAGCACAAAGCAAACGAAGAGACGACGCCAATGCAGTCAGAAAATGGAAACGTTACTTTTCAATACATTAATAAGTTAAACATTAATCTATATATTTTTGATTTTAACATTGTTGTGCAAACACGTATCAGCCATTCATGCATCAGCATGGCACTATCCTTATTCATTTTAGCATTTCGCCAATGTGTAATGTTTTCTTATTACTCATTGGGTGTGTCTAGGTGTTATAATCCTTGGATACTGGGGCAGATTCGTTAACATGATTAGTCTGCACTTTGTGTCTTCTAAATGGCCATGGCTCACTCACGCAAACTTGTTTAGACAGATCAAGAAGTCTAAGGCCTAAAATTTACCATAAGGACACTATAAGTTGTAGCATTGGTTTCCCTTCTGAAAATCAGGCATATATAAGATTTCCTCCTAAGGGATTTTCTGAATAATACAGTATGTTACTAGCGGTTCAACATGGTTATTATTAAGGGAATGCCTGGAGTGATTCTGTATTACAGTCCAAAATGAGATTATGAGCATGGTGGTGGGTGATATGCTTTCTTCGGGTTTCTTGACATTGTTGTGTCCATTGTGAAGCTGTTGTGGAACAATACATAGAGAAAACAGACACGGACACGGACAGTGCCCTTAGCACTTCAGCCAAGGACTGAAGCAGATGGCAATAGATGCCGCCTACTTTCCAGTCATAATACAATACAAAATGAAGGTCATTTAGTGTAGTAAGGCTATCCTAGAGGACCACAGCAGCAATTTTCCAGAATCAGAATGTATGCATTTTCACTGGCTAGTGGGGCTCAGTAAGACCAACTAGCAACTGATGCAATATTTGACATTTAAGAGGAAGTATGACTAAGATTTTACTACAAATTCATGGGAAAGACTCAGTGTGATGGTGATTATGGTCAGATGAACTTCTCTGGGGGTCTTTTTTAAGCCTGAAGAGAAACATGGAAAAAAAAAAAAAAAATGATTAGAGGTTAATTTCAGTCTTTAACATGCAGGTCAGCTGAGGGTGCATTAGTAGTAGAACTTGCCCAACTGGAAGGGTGGGGGTACTGGCAGTAGTGCTTACAATGGGGGAGGTGCTGAAGGTAAAATTTGTGAATTGGCCCACAAGTCCAGGTTCAATAAGTACAACAATTTTTTCAGTAAGTTTTAATTCCATTTTTCTGAGGCAATATGGGGGCCCCTTGTTTTGCCAGACAGGACCCCTCATTTTGTTGGCAGTTTTGGCTAAAGCCTAGGATAGCCAATGCGGTAATCCATCCTAGGTCATCTGGTAATAACCTCATGATGACGTGAGGATCCAGGATGTAATCCAGATGCAGAGGAAGCCAAAAAGTGACACTGGTTTTTACCTCTATGGTTCATGAGGTACAGTGCTTCAAGGACATGGCTCGTTTTCTGAGATTCACTAAAGAGCCAGACTGTTTTGGGTAGCTTTGGAGGAATTAGCATAAGGTGGGAGACTGATTGTATCAGTACCTTTATTTCTTTGAACTGAGTTTTCATAGTCAATTCGTAATTGACTGATGGGGATTATGAATGTATTAGCACAGAAAATTCTCATTAAGTAAATCTATTAATGGGCTTATTTGGCCATCTTGGTGACCTTGGTTAGGAAAACATTTTTTATTATGTGCTTTAAATGTATTTCAATACTCATTTAAGATTGCTGTTTTTAGGTGTACCCATTCTATCGATGTGATATTTTTAATGCTTGAGGCCATGGCTGTATTTATAAATGAAAGAACCTGCATTGAGTATTAAGATTGTTTTAGTTCTCAAAGCCCTCACATAAAGATTGCTTTCCCAGGTTTATTAGTACCTACTCTTATCAAAACTAGCAAATGTGGCACATTTTATCTCAGTACGTTCAGATATAATTGTTTGTTTAAATTTTACGCTTGAAATGATTGTGACTCATCCCTCTGCTGGAAAAACGGTGAAATTTTATCACTTTCTTCAAGCAAGAGGCCTGGACCAGTTTCAAGAAAAATGATTCATCTAAGCTCTACAGCGGAGTGAGCTTGCATAAGAGCAGACATGCTGAGATATGCCCAGGCATGTTCCGAGACTGGGCACCGTGACAGAAATGATACAGTTTTGCCCGAAAAGACATCACATGGATGCTCTGTTATCATGATATTTTCACCTGCACAAATCACAAGCAGAAATAGCACACGCCCCTCCCCTCCCTAACATACGCCTTAAGACGGAATTAATTCCCGTTTTTAAACATTATAGATTTCTAAGTCTTCTTTTTTAGTTTGTTAGAGGCTGGCCATTATTTCCTTGAACATTGTTTTCTGTATTATACTAACTCCTAAAATTGAATCCTATTGGCAAACACAATATACTCACATTGCCCACATTGTACCAGCTTCTGTTTTGAGCTAGAGCCAAAAAACCAGAATACCAGTTTAGTGAAAGATCAGAAGACCGTGGTCTTATAAAGTGTTTTATGTGGCTCCATTTAAGATTCTCTCTTATGTTTAAGCAGGAGGAACATGTGCATTTTTCACAATACCTACTGAGTAAATAGACTATTAAAACCCACCATACTGATGAGCTGTGATGACTCGCTTGGAATTTCCTGGAAAAAATAAAGGCCTCAAAAACTTTATTAGCTGTTTTTTCCCTAAAACCTGAGAGATAGTTCATGCTTCAATAAAACTCTTAATGTGACTGTTTTCCAAGTATTGATTGATATGTGTTGCCATTAACTGAAGTTCAGTCTGTTACAGTAAAGACAATGACTGGTGAGTCTAAACACAAACATGACATTGAATCCCATTACATTATATCCCTTTATCCATCTAGAGGGTAATGCTGAGGAAACGGGGCATGAGACAATAGACACACTGAATAGGATGCTAATTTGGGGAGTTTTAGTAATGCCACTAATGCCAGCATTTTAGTAATGCCACTAAACCTGGTCCTGTGATTCCTAACCAGGGGTACGTTGTGGCATGTTGTTTTAAAAACGGTAAAACTTGTTAAACGGTTGGGGGTGGCAAAGGGTTTGGTAAGCAGCTGTCCTGTACCCACGCCCCTGGGAAAGGCAGGGTTAATTTGTTTTAGTATGAATGCCTTTATTAAAAACACAGATTAAAAGGTGGAGTCCTGGAGGCTGCCTCGACTCAGTGGTTGGTCTAGACCATTTCAACTGGGGGGGCAAACTGAGGCCTTAATGTCCTACAAGTATTACTTACACTCGATTGCCAGCATTAAGATTCAAAAGACAACTGTTATTTATGCCACATCTTACAGTTTTTACAAATATGAAACTCACTCTGATTTCTTGTTCAGACTCTCTTGCTTCGATAAGCATGATTGTCATTAATTGCAGTTTTCATCAACTGAAGCGACTTGACTTCAGGGCACCTGCATTAAGGGTCCGTCAAGAAAATGTGCTTACATTTGTGTTTCGCCTGTTCCCAGCACATGAAATGTTAGCCCACATATATAAATGTAAATAATTATAATAGTAATCATAATAATAGATTTATTTTATGCATGCTGTCACGGAGGCACTGGCCCCCTCTACCCCTGACCCCCCCC
>JAODKM010000126.1:15746097-15759371 GCA_026780845.1 Petrocephalus sullivani | reverse complement strand
CGGAGGAGCGGCGGAGCCAACAGCCTCGTGAGCGAGGAGCGGAAATTCTCACCGCTCCGCTCCGCTCACATGCTCTGGTGTGTACAGCATCTGGCTGAAGGTTTGCACTGCATGAGAGGCTAGATGTTGGGTTACTTTTTCCTTAATTTTTAAATATTGTTTTAATTTTATTTTATTTTGTCGTATTATGTAAGTCCGCACCATCGATCGTTACATCCATAGTTCGAATTATGGTTTCGGGAAACACCTGCGTCGTACTTGCATAGTCCAACTACGTAAGTTAGCAACTATGCTTTTGGGAAACACACCCCTGTATAACAATTTGTTAAGATCTCTGCCCTATTCGTGAACGCAGAAATACCGTCGACACAGTAAGCTGACAAATATTCCTCTGGGAGTTACAATATTACTAAAATCATTATAATAAAATAAAAACATACACTGATGTTTTTATTAGCTTTCATTCTTTCTAGCAACTTCTCAGTCCACAACGAGGACGTGTGCATTTATTTAAGTGTTTTACAATATCACATAAAATAAGAAGCTGCGTATCTGCCTGGCAGGTATTTTGTACTTGTCATATATTTTAATGTCTACTAACTGATATTAAGTTACTGTAAGTATCATGTGATTGTGTACGTATACTCTTATATGTGTCTTATATTTAAATTTGTGCGCATACTCTCGCCGATCGGACAGGGTCCAGCGGATGTCACACAGCCATAAGCGGAACAGAACTTTGCGCATGCGCACGCAGATTGGACAGCGACACCAGCGCAATGTTGCCAAATTAGCGACTAAATCTAGCGACTTTTCAGACCCCTTTAGCGACTTACGTCAAAAAGCGCCTAGCGACAAATATAGCGACATTTCTGACAATCCTTAGGTATTTTCTGTACAACGTTGTCGTCAATATAGAAGTGAGTTGAGCTCCCTGCTACTACGTCCGGTGTCCTGCCGAGTTGTGCTGCCTTGTCGAAACATGCGCGAACCCACAGTTACTATCGAATAAAGCTACCATAAGGCTGCGCTCGCTCGCTCTGAACGGCTTCTCGATAGGTAGCGTGGTTCGTCAGAACCCCGGCCGCACCTCCCAGAGGGAGCTATCAATGAATGATCTGCGTATGTGCTTGCAGTCAGATCGACTGACTAATCAGAAACCTTTCTACCCATTTATTCCTATCCATTTATTACAAACAGTGAATAACATATCCTATGCCTTTGCTACATCGGCCAAGCTTTGTTCTTTTGCAAATACACATATTTTTACTGGAAAACATGCACATAGTTTAAAAGGTAACTGCAATTTTTAATGGGTTTGTGTATTAGCTTCATAAGATAACATATGAATATGTTAATTAGTAGCCAGTGATTTTTCTAGTACAGTGGTAAATAATATAAGTGAACATAAATAGAATAGATGATAACTGTTACTGTACTGTGAGATGTGTTAAAATAAAGTAGCCCATATGAGTATTAGGTACAGAGTAGGAGAAAAGCGAGCACAGTGCGGTGGCAACTTGAGTGAACATACAAATTAGCGCATGACGTCATCTTGCGATTTTCTGGGTACAGGTCAGCGACTTCTTGAAATAGTTGGCAACACTGCACCGGCGTCTGTGTGAGTGTGTGGGCGCGCGTGCTGGTTTCCCCGTGCATCTCGCCCAGTGCATCTCGTCTTAATCAGTAACGGAGCTGGTCAGATAAACTGGGAAAAATTACTTTAATGTACAAAAAGAAATCAGATTTATTAATTTCTGCAGTACCGAAAGCAATACCGTTAACGTCAGAGCTTATCAATACTCTTTAAAAATTTAAAATTTTATCCTTTGCCGTACCTAGTCGCAATTCCGCAGACTAGCCCTGCCGATAAGCATTCTGCTTCTGCTCTGTTTTGTTCTCTTGTTACACGCCACATCACCCTGCCTTATCTCATGCTATGTACCCTTACACTGCCATGTATTTGTGTGAAAGAAACTGGATTAAGGAAGGTTTAGTCTGTTTTTTTGTACTGCCCTGTTTTTAAAACTCAGAGAGAATTATTTTTTCTGACATTTCATCCTTGGGCAATTTGTATCCGTCCATCCATGTGGGCAGAGTGTGGCTCAGTGGGTTAAGCCTCTGTGCTGTGCCCTTAACCCCCAGCTCCCTGGGTGCTGCATGAGGTGGCTGCCCTTCATGACCAAGCTCGCTCTCCACGAGAGGTCCAAGGTTGGGGGAGGGAAGAGAATTTCCCCACGGGGATCAATTATTAATAATAATTATTAATAATAAATCCATCCCTTCATCCATCTGTACAGTACTGCATAGATCCTCTTCCAGGTGGCATAGGGCACACGGCAGGGTTCACACCAGATAGTCTTAGAACATTAGTTTAATTAGAACAGAATGCCTTTGTGTTTTGAGTTGCCATTGATTTTTATATCTCAGATATCCTTGCAGACTTAGTCTACAGTACCTAGCCCCTTATGAACTCCTGCAGTGAAGCATAGTTTTGCAGTATTATTTTGTTTTTAGTGTACATGATATAACAGGAGTACTGCAGATCTATTGCCTCTTCTCCAGCCAGTTATTTACTGAGCTAAGTATGACTTTAAATTCTGAGCAAAGATTCCCTACTTTGCACAGCATTACGGCGGCGACACAGGCGACACTTTCTGTTGGTATCTCCCGCCTAGTGATGGTGATCAGAAACTCACAGCTGCAACACATGAATGGTGTGTGCCCTGAGGGTGTGTGAAATTACCTGATGAGACCAAAGGGCACTGGCAAGAGAAACCAAAGAATCACAATCGCAGTGCTGGTCAACGAGTGACCTGTGCCTCTTAACGTGGAGTGTAAGTCCAGCCAGATGTGAAATGGAAATAGAACAATTTAAGGAAATAATATTCTGTCTGTTTTGCAGAAGAACTACAGATTGTTACGCTTATTGTTTATAGGGGATGGTGGAGTACAAGTGCTTTTACCAGCCCTTGTGGGTAACACAGTCATAAGTATAGTGGCAATCAAGAATTCTTTGTGTGTAATTATTTTGTGGGTGCATCTTGTTTCATACTTGTTACATATTTGAACAACACAATGCAGTAAAGCTGATCAAAAGAAACTGCTCAAACCCACTAATAGATGCTGAAACTTAATAGCTGCAACCGGTAAATGAAACTGAATAACTACACATTACACAAACAAAGAAAAAATGTTAATTTCCCCTTCTGTGAATATTTGTAGGAAAACGTTTCTATGTGCTGGTGTTTTGTATTGTGATTTTGTGTCCAAGAGCAAAATGCTACCCTTTACATATTTGTTATTTGTTAGTAGAAAAATGTCAGATAACGAATGTAAAAACACTTTTAATGACAGTTCATTTTGTCCAGTTAAAACAATTTTATTTCAGGTGACTGAATGGAATAATTTATCACAAAATATTTTAACAAAGGTAAGAGCATATTATCTGATATATTGGATATATATATATATATATATATTTGCTTTAAAATTTTTGCTCTCTTTAAATGTCCTAATTTTTCCTGTAATCATTATGATAATTGAATATTAACTTGTCTCAGACTTTTAGATTTCTTCACCAGGCTATCAGATTATTTGGAATAATCATTAATTGCTGGTAATTGCTTTACATTACTCATTATTCAGTGTAGTATTATTGGATTCTTAACACGTGTATGTATGATGTTATGCTGTGTACCTGCAGTTCCCTCAAATTTAAACACTAGGTGGCATTAAAGTCAAACTCATGGGTGTTTACATCCATACGTACATTTTCATCTATATTTTTAAGCTAAAGTCCTGAACAGGCTGTCGATCATATATGACCAGACTCTCTCTTCAGAAATGGTTGACAGAGTGCTGTGAGGAAATGTGGGTGTTTTGAAAGGAAGCTCGTATGGTATGAGAGCTGTTCTGAAGTGCAGGAAACATAAGAATGGTCTTCACGAACGTGATAGTGTGAAATACTCAGGTGGGTGAATGGCACACTTCAGGGGAGTACAGTGTAAGCTCTGAAAGTGAAGGTGGTCTGGATCAGATCAAGCTATGGACAGACAGGTTTCAAGCTGAAGCCTTTTGCAGATATGTACGAACATTTGAAACATCAAATATGGAGTGTAATGCTGACTTAAGAGATCTTAACATGTATGTATGTAGGCACAGAGCAGAGGACACTTGGATTGGCATCCCAGCCAGTCGCGGATCATGCAGGATATGCACTGTACATAACATTTCTGTAAAATGCTAAAAATGTTATATGTGTTCTTCTACTTACGACGGTGTTATGTTCCGGCGAACCCCTCATAAATGGAAAATATCATAAGTTGAATATGAATATGATATGGTAAATAACTAAATAGATAATTACTGAATACATAATTGCTCTGATTACATGCCAGTAATTGAAAAATTTGTATTCATTTTTTGATTATTTGCCCGAACACACGGTAATATACATTGTTTATGCTCATGATCACTGCGGAGACTAGAAGCTTGGCTGCATGGATGCAGCCATTGACCAGCACCAATAGAAAGTATACAGCATATTGCTAGACCAGGAATGGATACATTTGAAATAGACTACTGAACGTGCATCATTATTGCACCGTTGTAAAGCTGAAATATCGTAAGTCGAGCCACCGTAAAGCAAGGAGCATCTGTATTTGAGTTTTGTGAATCTTGGTAACAGTGGAGAACCATAGTAAAGTAAACTCACCAGCAGTCCTGTAACTTAACAGTCATTAGGTGTCTCTGTTTATGGCAACCATTTGTGTAATGTGCCAGTCAGGTGCTTCTCTGTCTCATGCTGTGGGGTGTTCAGTTAGCAGTCGTCACGGGCTGCCGCTTAGTGCATCCTGGTTCTTCCTGTCCCAGAGGCAGATGTCTCTCTGATTCGTAGCCTGGCTCAGACGTGGCGTTCATCGCTCTGCCAGAAGACCTCAGACTCCCTTGAGGACCAGAGACTGTTAGAGGGAAAGGGGGGGGGGGTGAGAGAGGGAGCGAGAGAGGGAGGGACAAGATGGTTCAGCAGCGGAGAGTTGGGTCATGTCTCTTTACAAATGACAGCTGCCATTTACTGCATGTTCACATGGTGTCACCTGAACTTAAGGGACTGGGGGCCCAACATTAAAATAATAGTCAGAAGAAGAAGCATGAAGGAAAGTCAATCTGGTTCCAAGAAGCAACTATGCTGCTGCAGTTAATATTAGCCCTATTTTCTATTAGATATGGCCCCAAATAATGGTCCTCTGTTGATATTTTAATCTGTCTTTTTCTAAACTGAAGAATGGTCTAACCAATGCCAGGCCTCATGATATTTTATGCTGTTGAGTAGCTTAGGGATGTATGACGTATTATGGTATACCCCAGTAGGGAAAAATCCCAAAGTTATTATTTTTACTGTCAAAAGTACAGTCACCCCTCTTTCTATGAAATTCATCTTGATATGTTGTATTGCGGCTACACACTGTAGTGCACAGCGTTAGTGGTGATTGACTTTTTTTAAAAACTGAAGTTAGGATTCAGAGTATAACATGCATGCATAGGCTAATGCCTCAGAATGTGCAAGTACCAAAAACTGTTGGAGTGGCCCATGGGGAACCTTGTGTGCATGCGGCTGCAGATGGGGCAGTGACAGTGTGGTCAGTAAAGGGTGATCTTTTTAACTCTTCAACGAGAAGCTGTCTCCTCCTTCCCCTACTGCTCAACTTCGGCACCGAGGAGCCCATTTACGCTAACTCTGCTTTGAGGGTGTGCAGTAGCCTACATGATGTACATTTCATTTGTTTATTTCAAATACGGTCATATACTGTATACTGGGGTGAAATGTCAAGAAGGTATGATAGTAAGAAAAAATGTATTCCATCCAAGCCTACTGCTGGCAGACCTTGCTGCGTTTCTAATGCACGTCTGTCCCATGCTTCCTCACTTTTTACAGTAAATCATGCTATGCTGGAACTAGTTAAGTGTGGCTTAGGGTTAAGGCGTTCTTTACTGACTGCTGTCTCGTCCTCCATGCAGATGCAGGTGTGTGTTACTTGAGGCTTGAGACAACATGCTTTATACATGGAGCCACTTCTTGTGTATCGCTCTATTTCTTCCTTATTCTTGCCCCGGGTCATAAAAAGCTGGCAGTATGCGGGCATGTGGGTAACTCCATGGCCTCCCATGTCTGTTGGTGCACAGTTTGTTCCTGCCCCTGGCTGTGTGTGCATGTGTTTGTATGGGCTTCTGTAATTATTACCTTGCTTTGACCAGATTTCCCCACAATGTGATAAAAACCTGTAACTTTTTACCTAGTGGGGACAATTTTTTCAGTCTCTGCAAGGGTAACCTCAATTTTATAAAAAAATTGTGAGTGTAATCAATAAACTAAAAATGCCAAAAGTCTTGTATTTTGTTTGGTTCCTTATGGTTAAGTTTAGGGCTGGGTAGGTTAAGTTTGCCATACTTGTGTTTGGATTTGTGCATCTGAATAGTTACTCCAGGTTCCTTCCAAAGTCCAAAACTGAGCTTTAGTTGACTTGATGTCTCAGAATCATCCATAATGCGAGTGTCAATGCATTGTGTCTCTTTAACATTTAGGGCTAATCACTGGAAAATGCTTTTGTTAGGCTATTGAATCTAATCCAGTTTTCATGAGGTACCAGTCTTGATTGTGTCATTCTGATTTATTGCTTTTTGTCTATTTCTATTTACAGCCTTCTGCCAGCACATCTCGTTCGAACATAAGTGCTGTCAGAGCATCACTGAACTTGTTTGCTTTTTAAATACCAATCTCTCCTGTGATACTTCAGTCACTGATTTCACTGCCTTTTCTCTCAACCTCGAATAACACTTGAAAACAGACTTATTTGCTGAAACCTGTTGAAATTCCCCAGAAATGCAAATATTTGCTGAGTTTGCTTAAAAGGCACAGTTGCTGTATAATTTTTTTTCTCCTAATGTATTGCATGATGTTTCAATGCATGTGGATTTGATTGTTAAACTTTAAGAATCTACTGTACAGTGCGTACAATATGTAAGACAGAGAAAACTGCTCTTAAGTCTTCCTGTGTCTGTACAGTAGGTCGTCTTAGTGTTATGGGGTCTCTTTTGGGACAAAAATGTGTCTGAGCAGAATACAAATGTCCTGCTCCTGCTGCTACAGGTGATAAAACCACATCACTGGTTCATTCATTTCCGTCGCGCCGCCTCTGTATTGCTTTGATGGCCATGCCTCTCAGCATGTGACGTTTCCTCCTGTAGAGCTCCCTGTTAATGCCACCATGTGTACCTCCATAGAATCAGAGAAATTAGCCCCGCCCACAATCTTCACTGCGTATCTCTGACATTGGCCTCAGGATGAGGGGTGGTGCTGTTCTTTTAGGGTTTTTAATGTGTGTATTCACACGTCAAATATTTATCAGACATCTGTGTTTTGTGTAATAGCATAAAATAACAAATAGCAAATATTCAAATTTATAACAATTTTTTTGATGTTTGATTTATTGGAAACATTTACAGTACATTTGAAACAATCTCGGGGGAATGAAATTTGTACAGAATTCTCGTTTTTTAATCTGCATTATGTATTTTTTTAATGAAAAATACAGAGTACATATGCTAGTAAATAAGTACAACGTTGTGTGCCTTATTGCCATGGCAACACAAGCAGAGTTAGAAGCCAACATGAGTGACGGCTGATCATGCTTTGAACAGGCTGATGTCCCCTCATGTTTCAGATTGAAATCAGGAACTGGGACCCTTGGGCCTAAACCAGTGTTTGTACTTAAATTCCTGCTAAAAAAAAACAACTAAATAACCCATTGTGTAAATTATATTAATGCTGATTGAGTCCCAAATATTGTGAACTCTCACCTATTACTTAATAATTCCTTTCCACAGATAAATATGTAGGTATGGAAAGTTTGATTTATGTTACGCCCTGACAAAGAATTCATGCATCTAGTTTAAACCCAAGACATTGCATGGGGACTGAAAAAAACAACGATACTGGCTGCTATGTATCTGAGATCCTAAACTCTGAAAAAGGGTCAGCGCTATGTCTGTCTATACTTGAAAAACCAGCCACCAGCGAGCACTGGCTTTGACTTTGACTAGGTGGCAACCTAAAAGCACCTCACAGGCCTGTATTGGTATGTATTGTATACACTCCTGTTTAGCTGCCTTAGCTAACAATGCATTATTTCTCATATACGTCTCAGAAAAGCTTCTGGAATGCTCTACGTCTTTTGGTTTAGTAACATTAAAGCAATAGGTCAACCTGAAAAGAATTCCTTTAACAGATCATATTATTGTTATTATTTTAGTTTTATTTGCAAATGTGGTAAATAAATGGGATCTGCATGCATCCCCTTTATCCATCTTGCTTTTGGTTTTAGTCACAACAAATTCTGCTGTGTGCAGGGAAAAAAGTTTTTAAGTTCAACAAGGAAGCAAGGAACTTTTAAGTGTTTAACGCTTTGATTAAATTTTTTTCTTTTCTCTTTTGAAATTAAGATATGCAATACTTTTTTCTAAATGGATAATGAAATATTAATGTGACTCTAAAACAACTTCTGAGTTTAATTAAGACTTCATTTGATCAGGTTATATTTTAAAATCCCAGGACTTGTCAAATGGTCGTTGAGTAATAGTTGTGAAATTTGGATATATCAAGGTTAATATGGCATCTGTGTCGTAATTATATCATTTGAAAACTGCAAAGCACTGGACAGGATATTAAATGGTAAATCAAACTATATAAAAGAACTGTTTTTTTCTTGTTACAACGAATTAGCACAGGGGGAAAAATGTTTACCCTTGTAAAATTTATTTTTACTGTTTCACTAGAAACCAATATTCTTTATTTAAAAATATATTAACATTTGTAGTTTTAATTAAAAAATGACTTTTTTAATGGCCTTTATATTCATAAATATGCTTGGTTATTTGTAAAACTTTTATAAATAGCATCCAGATAGTAACTTTATATGAAATAACATTAGCAAAATAGAATTTACAAAACTGATTTCTTTTCAAGGTGTTTTTTTTTTTTGTTGCACATTTGTAATGGAAGAGACCAAAGGTATTTTGTAGTATTTTTTCTTTTCATGTGCAGCAAATCATATCATCAGAAATTAATGTTCCTCTTATGAGGGAATATGTAAGGTGGACATTTTTTTTCCTTTAAACATTCAAATGCAGAGCTACCTTTCATTACCGAGACGTACAAGTACACTACATAAGCATTTCCCAACACTTTTTTTTTAATCACAGTTTTGTAGTTATAATGAAGATGGTACATAGTGCTCACAACTGAAGATAGGGAAAGCCTGTTTTTGCAACAGCATAAAATAAATATTACAATACATCACGTGGTGCGGACTGACAGGAGCGCGCTGGAGCGAAGCTGTAAGAAAATCTGAAGTCATTTTAGCACATCATGAAGCATCTGGAGGGGATCCTTGGTTCCCGTAAGAAACGATTTTAACTTCACTTCCTTAAAGCTTTTGAGGGACAATCTTTAAACGCTTAGACAAGTCCATTTATCTGCTGGCTTCTGAATGCCACAATTTTATGGTTGATTTAATTTTAATTAATGTATACAATCTTAATATCCATGCTCCCTACACAGGGAACTTTAAGAACCCAGGCTAGATCATAATTGGCGATTCTATAGGAATTACGGTACAATCAGACAGATATATATATATATCTATATATATCTCATCTCATGGAGCCCAAAAAGGGCTTTGTTCAAAAACTGAGAAGAAAAAAATCCCCTTAAGACCTTTAGTCCAAAATACAAATTAACAATAATACAAATTCTAATAAAATAACAAGTAAATATACAAAAGTCTCAGGATGCAACTCATCACCCCTGTTTTGACTGATCAGAAGCAAAATACTCCACAGTACATCTTAGAGGGCAGAACTGAAAAGTGACTGCTCAGAGTGGTCTTTATGGCATGACTGAGGGGAAGCCTGGACAAATCACATTAATCCAATCAATTACAATAAAGAATTACAGCGCCGTACTTTGGATAAAGTACATTAGTAGGAAAGACAAAAATTATACTTTAAAAATCTCTAGTATTTCAATCTTTGGCTACCATTATTAACATTTTAATCTAGGTATGCAACCAAGGGTATGGAGAGTTTTATATAAACTTAGAAGAATAATATAAAGGAATTGTAAAACACTGTAATAAATCAGCTACAAAAAATATTTTAAATTGAGTTTAAAACACTGAAATATATTTCTTATAATATGCTTATGGTAACTTTTCCAAATAAATCTTTTACCCTAAATACAAGTAAATGCAGCATGCTTAATATTTGATAAATGCTACGTTTGTTTCAATACTTTAATAATATAAACACCACTGGCCACAATAAGGTCAAGGTCTTTGATAAATTCAAAGGGGAAGAAATCTTTCAGTAACCGCCAGCTGTGGCATTACAATCTACATCACACTTTCTGTGTTACACCTGCTTCGCAAACATTTTTCTCTATAGGAGTGATTCCGCATGGCACAGGCCATTTACAAACCTGCCTGCTCTCACATCACAACTAGATGCTGTATTTTACAGTGCAATAATGATCAACGGACGCGGCAACAGAGTTGTATGCTATGTAATGTACAGACACGTTCTTTACTATGGATGCTTTAGTACCTTAAAACCACTCACTTAATAGCCTTATTTAAAAGCTATACATTCTAATATTGAATATATCAGGCTCTTTTTGTCCTAATTTGAAGTAGCATTGCGATGACACAATGTATAAATGAAAAAGAGTATTCTACTATATATATATTTCCAGTAAAACAGTGTATGTATGTAAAATCAGACTTTACTTTTATTTTTATTTGTTAAAAATAGTAAGGGTAATTAGAGTACCGTAAAGTACCAAACTTTATTTTGTAGAGATTGGTTGATTCTGTTTTACAGACATTTTGCATACTCAATGTTAAATCATTATCTTATATTTTTTAATAACCACTTCTTAAATGGTTACAATGTATACAGTGTGTATGTATATAAAGTCTAAATGTTACAGTTGTGGTGTAAATTTAGGAGTAATAAATATAAATCTGTAAAAGGTCCCCCAACCAATCATTCGCGAAATGAGGTTTGGTAATTGTCATTAATTAATCTGTTTTAAAGTAGTTATATTGTTTCAGAGGTAATAATTGCCTTGATGCAGTCCTGATCTATGCATCAAAGTAATCTTTAGTCCCACTATACAAACTTAAACTTGAATGCCTTGCCCTGTGCTTAATAAAACACATTTGAATTTGTTTATTGCTTTTTGATATAAAGAACCTAAATAAATTAAAGCAGTAATTTTAATGGGATTTCATAAATATATAAAAAATAACTTTGTATTTAATATTTTTCTAAACATGGGTCAAAATATAATATGGAAACACAATTCTTAAATATCTTAACTGGCAATTTCGATGTATTCAGAAGTGTGAGTAAACGGAGAAGTGTTGTCCTGAATGACTTTCATCGCCCAGTTACAGAACTGTTTCCTGCTAGGTCTTTAGCATCAGGTGATGCTGTGTGTTTAATCAGTCAGATTAGCTGTTCACTCTGCCAGTGGTCTGAAGGTAATTAGAAGGTTACCTGTGACTGTGCAAAAATTAAAAGTATGTATGAAAAACACGCGGACACCTTTCATGCATATATTGGCAGAAATGAGGATGAGTCTAGTACATTTACCCTAATCCAAAAGAATAAAGTAAACACCCCCGTTGGGCACTTTTCTCGTACCATGTATTCGAGAGCCTGCATATATGGTGTGCCTGCAAAGCCTAATGTAATCTGCATTGCATTGGCCTGCTGATCAGTCCCGACTCCACACCAATTCATCGTATGTCTCCTTGTGTGGAATTACAGAGTGAATTTTAGAAGCCCTGGAATGGCATCAACCGCTAACTCGTAGATTCCTATTCACCGTCAGCGGTGGGTCGCCTAAAATAATAAGGTGCATTTTAGTTTTTTGTTCAGTCAGAAAGTTGAAATTAAATCTCAGATTCTGCCCACCTAGCTGTTCGCAGATTCATTTCCTTCATTAATATGGGTCAGCGGTGCTCAGCTTCGGCTGTTCTTCACCAATCGGTTGGAAGTTTAATGTGTTTCATTTTTGAGAGATTCTGCACTTGTTTTAGCGTTTTAGTGGGATCGACCTTAAAGGACTGTGGCAAAAACAAAAACCAGTGGTATGTTTGCTGCGCCAGATTTACTTTTAATTCCTGCTGATTTCTGACAAAAATTCAAAGAAAAAAAAATGCTATTTTGTGCCAAAAATGTTAAATGTACTTGATACCACTTTTCTCTATGAAAAAGGGGTATTTATTAAAAGAGACATTCTTTTTTTCAAAAGTGCAGAATTGATATAATTAATAATTCACAGAACAAGCAGGATATTTGCTTTTCAGTCTTCAGCCTACTGGCCTGTTTCAGCCGGGTCGCTATGAGCGTATTTTGGTTGTCGATGCGATTGTGTTATAGTGTTATGCAGCAGCTCACAGAATCTCCAAAGGGTCTGGATGAGCCCCTCAACAAAAACAAAATCCATTTGGCTCGCCCCCCACCTCTCTCTCTCTTTTTTTCTGTGACCGTTGCTAAGAAAAATATGCTCGTTTCTGAATTGACAGTGGCCTGAATGCCCTGCTTCCCCATATCGCCCAGCTGGTCAGCGGGTGAGCAGAGAGTGTGTAATTTGATTCAACGTGAATGGTGGCTAAACGGGGCGTCTCCGGGGCGTCTCCAAGGCGTCCCTGTCAATTAGAATCGTCCGATTCATGTCGGAGCTCACGCCGGCCTGCTATTGGCTCAGGCCTCTTGCATCACAGCCGTGGCTTTGAGAGCCAGCTGCAGGAGGAATTACTGGAAGACCAACGGGAAACTTCTGTCCACGCTTGTCTATCTTTTTGTTCGGACTTCCAGGAAAGTCAGAATTTAGATTGCTTTGTTAGCTAATTATAGATAAGTATGTTTTTTTTCTCCTTTGTATTTCATCAGTTATTATTTCATTAAAAGGTAAATAGTTTTGGGCATCTGCATAAACGACTGTCAAGGGGGCAAGATTTTCCTGATTTAAAAAAAAAAGATTTTCGCCCCTTAGCCTTTAATATTTGGGTCTGGCACGGTTGTTTTCTTTCTCTGAATCTACGTCACATCATGGGACAAAGGAGGCCTTGCTGCCCCTTTGGGAGCAGCCCTGAAAAACAGAAAGGGGAGGGGTCCTGCCTGCCCCCCCCCCCCCCTTGTCCCCC
>JAODKM010000126.1:15727809-15746075 GCA_026780845.1 Petrocephalus sullivani | reverse complement strand
CCCCCTTGTCCCCCACCAGCCTCCTGAGCCTGAACAGAAGGGGGGTGGGGGGGTGGCTACCATCGACCCACTGTGGAATACATTTGCACCCCCAGGGCGGACCCCTCTCCCGTTTCCCGTTCCCCTTGACGGCATCAGGTCCCCCCTCACCCCCCTGCAGTCTGCACCTGGACTCGGTCGTTTCGCCACTCATCAATTATTCATGGAGTGGACCGTGTCCAGACCCCGCTGGGCTCCGGATCGCAGACAATATGGGCTTTGCTAATGGTAATGCATTGTTGCCATTGTGGCATTCAGCATAAACTTGTGCAGCGTGTGATCGAGCGCTAGGTGAAAGAGATTCTCCAAAAAAATGGGGGCGGGAGGGGGGCGTCCATTTGAACTTGGGGGTCGCATGTTGAACTTGCAATGCGACACCTGCCGTTTAAGGACTGTGGCAGAAATCTCCAATTGTCAGCAGGTGTTTTTGGTCCTGGGGAGCTCTGCTGCATGACTGGGGGGTTCAGGAAAGAGTTCCGGGAGGTGCGTTTGGATAATGTTTCTGTTCTGGGACGGAAGGCTCCTCTAAGCAGACCCTCTGAAGACCCTATGAAGGCTGACTGGCAATGGCCATGTCCCCCATTCCACTAATTAATGCTAATTTTTAACGTCAGATTGTATACTTTACTGTGTGTGTTCTTCAGGGTGTATTTGTTGAGGGAAAAATAAATTATTTAGTGTAAAAAAAAAAAAACACACCGGAGTCACTGAAAAATACACCCATTGGACCCTCTTGGAAGTTATTTGTCATAACCAAGTGCCTACTCAACACCAGGGAAACGCACATTATTGTTAACGAGCCTCGGTAAGCCTAGAGCTTATAATTTCCTCTAATTGCAAACTGACGAGGCTGTCAGCTGTTTGCCCCTGACAGTTGCTGTTCTCCGTAGAACAAAACCCGCCAAACTGCCTGCTTTTCTGACGCCGGGCCGGGGGAAATCACCAGAGATGCTGCCCCTCTGCGTCTATGGCCTCCACTGCGCCTTTTTGAGCCACTTTGTAACAAAACAAAAAGCAAATTAAAATAGTTTACAATTTCACATTCTCTTCCCCAATAATGTTGTAACAAAAATCAGCAGCACCAAAAAAAAAAAAAAAGAAAAAAAAAAACAAAAGATAAAAAACCTACAAGAAATGCTAAGTACTATAGTTTTGTTATAAACAAAATTTTATAAAATATATATTTAAAAAATGTATTTCATATACTTTTTTGTAAACCAAGCAGTGCCTTGCTAAAATATCTGCTTGCTCAATTTTATATTTTCTGGAATAAAATCATACTTAATTATAATAACCATAGAAAACACATTGATAAAAAGGATGATTAAAAAGCATGATGCGAAAAAGACGCGCTTTAGGAAAATATCCGGATGGCCTGCGTGACCAGGGTGTGGCAGACGGGGCACTCCGGGTGGCTGAGCTCACAGATGCGGATGGCGCATTCCATGCAGAAGAGGTTGTGGCCGCAGGGCACCAGTGCAGCCGTCACCTTGCTCTCGAAGCAGGTCATGCAGTCCCGGGCAGCGGCGGGCGGCGAGTCCGGCACAGGCAGGCGACCGGAGAAGGCGGGGCTCACCGAGATGGGCTCACTGTGGGCACGGCGTGCCTGGGCGTGGGACAGCCCCCCGCAGGACTCGGGGAGGCTCGGCGAGAGCCTGGTCAAGGGCAGAGGCAGGCCGCCAAAGCTTTTGGAACGCTGCTGGGCGTAGTACGCCACCTGCTTGGGGTAGTCGGGGTCTCCCCAGCACTGGGCTTCCTCCGAAGCAAAAAAGGGGCAAGGCTTCTCACCGGGGTTGGCAAAGTCGCTCTTGCTGTACACGCCCCCGCCTCCCCCGTTCCCCAGTGCGTCTGGGAAGTTCTGGCGGTAACTGCTGGCCAGAGGCTTGCGCTGGCCCCCTCCCGAGCCCCACACCTGCTGCAGCCGACTCTCCAGGCCTGCGTTACCGCTGCTGCCGTCGGGTCCCAGGCAGTCGTTCTCGTTGTTGAGGTCGTGCAGGCCCCCCGTGCGGAAGGCGATGTGAGCCTCAATCTCCTCACGGGCGCGCTCGGCGTTACCCGGGGAGCCGGTGATCTCGAAGACGGGGTCGCGGTCGCGGCTAGGCGTGACGATGTAGGTGCAGGTCTGCTGCTGGATGCGCTTGATGGTGGAGCCCTTGGGCCCCACAACCAACCCCACCACGCGGTACGGCACCCGGACCTGGATGGTGGTCTGGCCGGGCAGGGGTGTGGGCGGAGAGGTGCTGAAGGAGACGCCAAGCTTGTTGCGTGAGGCCCGGAGCATGGAGAAGTGCTCAGCAGCGGAGATGATCTCGCGGCGGGCTAGCGCCACGTCTTCTTTACGGCCCGTGATGAGGAAGACGGGCTCCTCCCCGCGCACCGGGGTCTTGATGTAGGTGTTGGTTTTGGCGCGCAGGGCTTTGATCTTGCAACCTGCGAAAGAGAGACAAGAGATGTCGCAATGGAATGCAGCTCAAGATCTCTGCGGTTTTTGGAAGTGGAGGCCTTTGTGCAGAGACACCAGGCAGTAACATCATTCGCTAACAGGATCAGAGGACCTGGCGGAGATTCTGTCCTAAATCTGTCCATCATCTCGTCATATATAAAATCTTTCATAACCCCCTGACACAATTTAGCACCCTCATCAAAATATCAGTTCATTGTAACCTTCATTTCCAGATAAGGAAGGAGACACTTAATATGTGAAAACTGGGTGTAAAATTATATTTTATTACTCGAATAACTGTAAAATACAATATTTGATAAACTGTGGATAGTAATGATGCCATTTTAATGATCACACTTATAATGATAGTGGTAGGGTGTTTCTTTGTCAAAACTATAACTTATTTTGGTCCGTATTTACAGTCCCATTTTGGAATATTGTGACATACTATTCAAATGATTAATTTAAAGTTTTAACAGTCTGTTCAAGCTCTGGAATCCACTGACATGTTTCCATTACATTAACTAATAACAACAATCCTTTGGATATTTTTATAAGGTTTCTTTGTTATAATATTACTTTTACATCCACAAGCTGAATACATTTCCATGTACCCTCATCCGTTTTTCTGCCAATAGTTCTTAAAGATGATGTTATAGTAAATAGTCTGGAGTAATTTGGCAGCAACTGAATGACCTGTAGCTTGGCGGAAAGGTACAAAGCAACAGCAGACCTTTTTTAACGACATGGCAAAAACATTGAGAGAATGTAACCAGCATTCATGGTAGTAACATTTTTTTATTTCGTGCCTATAGAGTAGAGACGCAACTTGACATTATTTCGCATCGTGGGGTGTCATGGTGCCTGTCTGCATGTGGTTAATCAGACAAGCTATAATGATAATTGCAAAGACCTCAGTATCACTGCTCTGCCATCCCAGCTTGTCCTGTGACTTTCTGTAGTGCAAATGGAGGCAGCTGCATGAAATACATGTCATATATTTGGGGTTACGATGTAAACAAAATGCAGACATTTATCTGTTTTGGCAATCGACTCTGTGTCCTCTTCTAGCTTTGATAGTACTTTTCGGTCAAGATGTCCATAAAAAAAGTGATAATCATCGCTCACAATAGGGATGTATAACATGACATTCAATATGTCTCCTTGGATATCCCCCCAAATGCATGATAACAGCAAGCCCAATTCCTGTACATTACTGCTACAGGATGAAGTACTACTTTGATATGCAGACTGATGTTCCACTTCATGTGATGTATTTATGTATTCTCACAGTATACTGTGTGCTTATTCTGTACCTATAAAGTACATAATGCAAAAACACTTCTCAACTATTAGCCAAAAACCAGAGCTTTACTTTTTAGAAATACCTGTTTAAGCCAGATTACAGTGTTACATGTCACTATATTCATTTATTGTTTTCTGGGAAAAGTCATTTGAGTCATTTATGCCTTTTTGTGGAAGTACCCTTAGAAAAATTGGACAACACTCCAGTTTATTTATTCTAAGGCATTGCCATGAACAGCCCCAGTCATGCTTAAGAGTACTCTGTGTGTTCATTGAAAAGTGCAAGTATTTGCATTTGTTTCACTCTCTGGAATAATTTTCCCATAACATACAACCAGGAAAATTGGGAAATTGATATTTATGGAAAAGGGGAGTATGCCTTCACTTGGGAGGAGGTGTAATTTTGATTAATTAAATTAATTAATTAAACTATGTAATTGGTGTATATTCAATTGAAGAGGGATGAAACTAGTAACGCTCATGTGTGCAACTCAGGCAACAAGGTGACTGGGCACAAGTGCAGAGATTCTTTGGATCACTTGACTTATATGTGTATTATATACGTGTGTATGACAAGAATACAATTTCAATTACTGTGTTCTTGCATAAATCGAATAATAGTTTCAATTCAGTTGTTATTGTTCAAGAATACCTTAATCTGTCTGTCTCATTGGGAAGAAACATGCGGTTTGCACACAGAGATATTCCTCTACCACATTTTCACTGCTAAAACCAGCTTGATTCTGAGGTAAACGCCTTCTCTAGTGAGACAATAAGACCCAAGCCATCCTTCCCAGTAACGGCACAGCCAAAGCGCGCTTAACTCGGTGACAGCCGCGGCACTTAGCGGGCCAAACGTGAGACTGGTGCTAAATCGCCAGGCGACACGGAGCTCCCCCGGAATCCCACAAATCAGCACTCCTCAGCGCGGTCTCCGCGTCCACCCTACGGCCGTCTGCTGTCACTCCATTACAATGCCAGCTTACACTTCATAGGAACCTGACGAATAAGCGCTGCGCGGGGAGGTGTGACAAAAAGCCACAAGAAATGGGGAAGTCTTCACTAGCCGGTGTTTTATTTTGGAACCAGTTAATTGAGAAATAAATTCTGATGTGATAGCGCCCATAGCTGGTTGACAGTTTTGGGTAGTGAGAGGCAGGGGTGCATGCCGTCGCATTGAATGACTGGGTGTGACACCCTTTGAATTTAGCAACCATCAGCCCGCACCCCTTCATTACCTCTCTTTTCTCCATAAGGCCACAGTAAAAAAAAAAACAATGGCCATCCACACAGAACTCAACTACAAGGCAATGTCTGTCCTACTTTACTTTTCAGGGGCCAGTTTCAAAAATATTACCAGTAAACCTGCTTTGTGTCGGTAAAACGGACCTTCTGGCAGGTTTGATGCATTTCTGCGAGCTGAGTTGTGTGGGAGTGCCATGCAAGTTCAGTTTGAGTGGACAACTGGGTGTCGGGAGAAACAATGCAACCGCCAGGCAGTCACTCGACTGGGAGAGCAGTCTGAGAAAGTCATGTCCAGTTTCCAGACATGAGGTGGGCATCAGCTGGGGAGCAGCCCCCCGACACGCCGCCCCCGGCTCTTTGTCAGACTGGGGCTGACAGGCGCTCCCGTAACACTCCGATTCCGATCAGTCGCCGCCTCGCTAAGTGGCGGCACATGCACGCTATTGTCCGAAAGTCACTGAGGCGAGGTGAGCACAATGAGGGGAGGGGGGGGGGCACGGCGGCGGCGGCGGACGAAGTTTCGGAAACCGATAGTTTCCGAAAAGTGCTCAAAGAAAAAGGGCGCCGCCGACGGTGACCGGCGCAGCATCGCGGCGGCATGCTTCGGGGCGCACGCGGGGCGTCGCGCGCAGGCATGACAAAAGGAGGCGCGGGGCGCCGGGAGCAGCCGCGCGGGCAGGGAGCTCGCGGAGGCACGCGGTCCGCACGCTAAGCGCCGGGGCAGCTTCTTCCTCCGGCTCCCGCAGCGAAGCGCGCCTGTGCGCGGCTATAAGCAGCCGCGGCTCCGGCAGCAGCGCGCCTCGGAGGAATTGCACAAACGAAACAATAAAAAAAAACCACTCCCTTTTCTGTAATAAATAGCACCAGACAAGTCAGGACCCATGCGCGATGCGATGGAAACTCTAAGAACGTCTGCATGCGGGCTTCGCGTGAAGTTTAAATTGAAATTGCAACGTTGTCATTACCTTGTCTCCCCACTATCTCGGCCACATGTTCAGAACTGGGGACAGGGACGCATTCTGTTATATTACTGCCGCGTCCTTTAGTTTCAGCAGTGGAGCCCTCATACAAGGCACACAACTTGTTCTTTCCTTGCAAAAGCCCCGTGTCACCGCCACCTCCTCCGACGCCGTTGATGTGGTTGTTGTGGTGGGTATTGTTGTTACTCCGGTCCTGTGTCCCCGATGCAGGAGCCCCACCGCCGTCCTCCGTCTCCCCCAGACCGAGCAGAGACAACTGGCCCAGCGCGACTCTCAAAGCACGGGAGTCGTCTTCGTCGTCGTCGGGCGGCACCAGGAGCCCTTCGCTTCCGAAGCCGGAGCCGGCCAGATCGGCGCCGTAGCCCCCGTTTTTCTCCATGATCCCTGCTAGAACCAGCAGGCTAGGCATGGCTAACAAAAGAGTATGAGACAAAGACAGGGAAAGAGACTGGAGCAACAGCACCAGTGCCGCCTCCCCGGCCCCTCCTTCGTGCGAGTCTCCCCTTCCTGTAGTCCCTCCCATGGACCAGCCCCTTCTTCCCACCCGCTACCCCTCTTTCTCTATGCGTTCGGGCCGATCGGGACACAAGGCTGTCTGCACGATGGGGGGCTAAGGCAGTGCTAAGGCGATGCTAAAGCAGTGCTAAGGCGATGCTGTTGCTCCACCCCGTCTGGTCCATAGCGTCCCCTCCTCGCGCAGACGTGTGAGCCGCGCCGCGCGCTCCCCTGCTCCCAAAACACTGGGCAGCGGCACGGATCTCCGCTCGTTCTGCGTTTGGCGTGCAGTCGCACGGACGGCGAGATCATTTGGGGGGGATAAAAAAAAGGGGGGGGAGCGGTGTGTTTCTGCATGCGGACCAGGGCGTGCATGTGCACGCGGAAGTGCGCTGGGTTTCGGAGAGCGAGACGCCTGCCACGCGAACCCCGAGCCCGTAGCAGTCCGATCGGCCAGACACCGTCGGACGTGGGCTGTCCCGGCGATGCACGTGAAGCATTCCCATTTCCCCTGTTTGCGTTATGCTGCTCGGCGTGCACTCCCTGCTGCATCCCGGTAAATAACACGGGCTCGGGGGTATTTTAATAGGCGCTGTGAATGGTGCTGGGGACGTGGGGTAAAAAGCGCCGGGTCCCGCCCACCCCGGTAGCCGTCCCGAGGTGGCGGAGGGCCGCCGTTATGCGGAGAACGGGAGGGAGGAGGGGGTGTATCTCGGGGTGGCTGCGGTGCCAGTGCAGCACTACTTATTTATCCCTAAAATAATGTTAATAAGCACGCGTAGCGTGCACGTCGTAGCCGATCGGCCCCCAGCCTGGTATACAGAAGTGTTTCTAGTTCCTGTGCAGTTACACGCGGGCGCCAGCGTTTCTGGAAGAACGCGAAACATTTCGCGCGACACAATAAGCGCGTTACGTCTCATAATGCTTAATGTTTTGCACGTCGTATCCCAACTTGCAACCAACAACACGACATGCAACAAAGGTAATAATCATTTCTAATTCATTTGAGAGCGCGAGTAGCTGCATAAGTTATTTTTAAGCGGTGCATTGTTTGTCAAATCGAATAAAAACCGTGTTATAGCACCCCAGCAGACTGATTTGCGAGGTGTACAGTGATACGATATGCATGGCAAGTGGGCGCGCTACTGTAAATGAGCAGGGGACTCCTTTTCCTTTTGCAAAGGAGCAGTTTTGGGGAGACTTCTTATTCGAGTGTCTCAAAGTGGCCAAAGGGTCTGGAAAAAACGGCGATGTTACATCGTTTTGCTGAGTCCAGCAGAGTGGGTAAGGATGGGATCTGGTGATTTAGTCAATTTTTCTGGTACTGAACCATTCTGTACCAATTTAAGTTATACGCGTCCTTTTCTTGCCGAAGGAGCTTTGAATAATTGGGTAAGGGTAACATCCTGCCCGCTCTGTTCATTTCCCATGATCGACTTCATCATGTTAAGCATTTCTCTTCCATATTCTGTTCTGCTTCAGTCAAAGGTCCAGAATATAAAAGATAATTAAATATATTTATAGCTGAACTTGCATGCCATTATAAATTCTTTCTACTATGGAAGATATATATGTTGGAGACAATTAAAGAAAATGGTGAAATTTGTTTTTCCCTCTCTGAAACACCCAGAGACGGAAATACATAATTTGTGAACACGTGCAATGTAAATACAAAGGCAATTAACGCATGAATAAGACACATCCTATTACTAAGACTCCTTCATTTCTAAATATTTGATTACTTTTTATGGCTGTCAGATTTAAAACAAAGAAATTAAGGCTATGGGAAGCATCACCAATGTTACCTCATTTAGGTAGGGGGGTTGACTCTTGCCCCTGCCGTGCGAGGTGTCCTCCGGGTGCTTGGGTTTCCCCGCCACAGTCCGCAGACACGCATCTTTAAATTGGCCATAATGCACGAGCTCGCTGTGCCCTGTGATGGACTGGCAGCCAATCCCGGGTGTTTCCCAGTCTCGTGCCCTGTGCTGCCTGGGATGGGCTCCAGGCCTCCACTGTGACCCTGGACTAGATTAGCGGATGGAAGATGGGTGGATGGGCAGCGGCCCTATTTACTCCAGGTTCAAAATGAAGTAAAGCAGCCGCCACAGAAGAGTGCATCAGGCTGATGGTTTTTGTCCTTAACCCATTAGAATGTTTCCACGATAATGGACAAGGGGCCTTTCTTTGCATTTAAGCATGCCTCATGTGACGGGGCAGATAGCTTCATGCATATGAGTACTTCAGAATCCTGAGCATCATAGCTGTTTTTTTGTGTCAGATCTGTTATGATATCCTATTTAAAAAAGAAATCAAATTTATTAAATGGTTGGTTTCACTTTAAATGCATTTTTTTTCAACACAAACAATTGAAATGCATCTATATTTGGTTTGACTTCAATATTGTGGTTGAACAGTCAGTGTTTTTTTTTTTTTACATAAATTTGGTCTCATAACTATCAGAGTGGTACGGACATGTGCTCTTAACTGAAATTGGGTTTGCAAAGCTCTTTAGCTTTCGCATTATCACATAAAACGGCTGAAGGAAAGCCAAATTAGCATGAGCACTTTTAATAGTGTGCCTCTGTACCTTGTTATGCCATTCCCTAGTAACTACACTCTATAACATTGTTATTTTGGAGGTCATTTGTGTTAAAAAAAAGTCCTCCACAAAGAACCAAAAATCTCGTTTCCTCGTAGTGATGCAGCTCTCCATTGCTGAATCACATTGCATTTGTGGACTTCTTGTAGAGTGACCATTTGCTTCATCTTCTGCAGTATTTTATATAGCACGTATCCGTTTTATTCTAAATTATGTTATTTCAGCGATGCACCAGCATTTGCCGCTTTTGTGTGTAACATATGCAGCCTTGTCTGACTGCTGAGTGCAGCATAACATTTCAGAATTTGTGACGTTTACTCGTTAAAATATATTTCATTCACGTGGATCGGTGGGTATCGGTCGTCGGAGGACGTCACAGAGTGGCCAGTTCAGGTGTACATAATCATTGTCTAGACACATTCCCTGGGCATTAATTGGGGTGGGGTTCCCATGCATATAGCTGGTGTGTAGCTGGGTACGGCAGGGTTAACCCTTTCCACGTTGGCTGAGGGACAGCATTGGGAGCCTTAAGGCTGATCGAGGGCAAACACTGGAACTGAGCCAGGTTCATAGCCACAGGTTCATAGCCACAGACTGCCCAAAAGGTCATGTCCCTCTGCTAATGGTGTCTGCAAAGAGCTCCACACCAATCAATGGAGAGTATAGATAATGGATAATGTTCCCCCTCCATTCCAGTTCATTTGTATGTTTTAGGCCTATTTATGAATGTCCTTTTATCTTTCCTTGTCTTTTTTTTCCCTTTTTCTAGCTTTCCATTAATCTGACCATCTGTTTGTGAGGGTGCATCCTGTTAGCATACATCTGTCGTGGATGTTTGACTGATGATGCCCAGGGCAGATCCGTCCCTTGTCTGCCTGTCTTGCATTATTGCCTTTGCATGGTTGGTATTCCCTAGAGAAGAGCATCATCCTGTTCCATACAATCAGACACTACGTGAGACATATTCCTACAGAGGCAACAATAATGATCAAATTATGGATTATGGGTTCTTTGAGTTCAGAGGGATGTCTTAAGTCTCCTTCTCATACAAATACTCAGATAATATCTCCTAATGTTTCAGTAGCCTGGACACGATTTTTCTGCATCCCCAGAATCGTGTAGGTTCCGTGGTGAATGGAGTGCTAGCAGAGAGGTGGTGGTGCTGCCATGACTCATAGGACACCTTCCATATCTCAGCTGTCTCACAAATATTTTTACTTCTTTTTTACTTAATCAAATAATCATTGATTTTTTGACAATGTGCTTTTTATACATTAATTTCAATGACTGTAGAAATGGCATATCTGAGAAATACTGGGATGATGATGATTATTATTGTTGTTGTTATACCGTGTCAGGAACAGTTTTAGTTACCAACTGAGTCATTTTACTGATGCCCAAACATGAGATACAGGATGGAACTTCTGGTTACATTTTGTCTTGGAATACTTGTCTACTTTTTTAATGCTTATGCTGCTCATTGCCTGTTCCTGTTTATATTATGTTCTGGTATATCTGGTGTCTGAAGTGTAACAGTATTTTATCCACAAGATATGGTTTCTCGTCCCTGGGGGATGTTGTGGAATTTACTGTAAGGCTTTTTCTTTGTGAATAAGAACAGTTGTATATCCTGAAATATCTTAGCCGGTGTGGATTTTATAAAATCTTCTGCTATTTTCCGAGCACTTAAACACTGAAGGCAGGGTGTAAAGGTTTTCCGGCTTTTATCAGAAGTCGGGCATAAATGGCTTCAAAGAAAAGACTAAGCCACATTCATGCCCTCGTTCGTTTGTTTTTTAAGTAGTAAAGCAAGCTAAGTGTCTTTTTGCCCGATGTTTCTTCTGGGAATGAAAGCTGTCCCTGAGTGACTGAACTAGAGCTGTACACAAATGCAGCCGCCAGTATGTAAGGAAGGGACGGACATTAATTGAAGCTATCGCCCCACCCTAATTGAAAGGTAGTCGGGAAAAAGAAACTGGAGAAGCCCATGCTTGCCATGGGCTTTTTTTCCCTTTATTCAGCAGATGTGATTCGACGCACATCCACTCAGTCGCACACAAACAAGAGCTCGGCAGCAACGAGGAGTGTGGCTCCCAGCTGGGAATAGGAGTCAGGTGCTTATGACTTCATGGCTTTTCTTAGCTATTAGGTCATTCCTCACCCTCCCTCTACAGCACTGAGAGTTGCTAATAACCCATCCGTCACAGATGAGGTGGTAAACACCCAGCCACACACCTTGCGGTGAGTCACAGTCTCATCTTACGGCTCTACCTGGCTATCTGTTCCTCACATAGACATTCTGATTGGTTAAGAACCAAAATCAGATTCAACCAATTGACATTTCTTTTTTAATTTTTTTTAAATGTTCAATTATGAAATGTTAATTTATTTACTTGATTGATTAATCATTGATGTTGTGTGTGTCACCAAGAGGGAAACTGCTGATTTACTCCTCTGCAGTAACTAACATATGATTATGTAGGCATCACGACAAAGACCACGATTTATAGGGCGGACATCACCAAGAAAACATCAAATGCTGAATTTAGACACTGGCGCTAAAAGACCCTCAATAACCATCTTACAGAATTACACTTGAAAAAAGCATGTCCATTTAATCTACTAAAAATGTTACACATTTCTGATATTTAAACAGACAAAACAGAAAACAAAAAAAAACAGCATTACCTGTTAATTTGGATAGGTGTAATGAAGATGGTTGAATGTGTCCCAGAAATGATACCTCAGGAATGATTCTTGATGAGGGGGAGGGTGTTTGTGTTGGACGGATGGTCTTTCTTTGGAGTGCTGTCAAATGAGGAAGAGCTTAAGTATTGAGTGTCAGTCACCTAAACATAGTATGTTTTTGTGTACTGAAAAATAGACATATATAAAGTGGGGGGTAAAAAAGAGGATGGCTGCATATTTAAAATTTTTGATTTTTAATTTTAAATGTATTTAAATTAGTTTATTTGTTGTTCTATCCGTATCTATGTTAATTTTTAAATTTTTAATTTTAAATGTATTTAAATTAGTTTATTTGTTGTTCTATCCGTATCTATGTTAATCACATTTGAATTATTAAAAGATTAAAGAGAAATGTGTGAAATGTTAATTTTTTTTGATACAGAAATGCTATTGTGTCCTTGTTAGCATTTTTTGATGATCCGATAATCACATTAAAGTTAGACTTGAATTGTTTTTCCTTGAATGGTTTTGCTCCTGCTGTGGTGGCGAATTCAGGTTCATTCAGATTCATGCCGAAAAACAATACGAGGCCATGTACAGCTTTTTCCACAAGGTGTCGCTATTAGTTCATGGAATCGTTTACAATAATTTCTTAAAAATGTACCAACTCCACAGGGTTCACAGTGCGTGCACTATTTGTAACCATGTGTGTTATTTCTAACAAACAATTATTCGTTGTTTTTTTATTATTTGGTTCGGGAATATACATTATGCCTTTCAACATGGCAAGATAACCTACTATAATGCAATTAAAGCATGTAATCTGACGTAATATTTCATACTATCAACGCTATGTTATGAACATTATTATAAAATTCTGTTTTCTAAAACAAAATCAATCTAGGAGTAAAAAAATACATTCAGAAGCTATGCTTGCTCTGTTGATGAGCTGTGTTGTTTTTTGTGTTATATTTTACTTTTTTAGTCTTCAGGTAATTGTTATTCACAGGGACGTGTTTATAAATAATATACTTTTCCTGTGAGTGATATGTTATGTTTTTAATGTGCCACACGATGGCGATGGCGAACGATGGCAACCAGACAATGCCAAACCGTAAGCTGTCAAAAGTACACTTAAAATATACATTAAATACATCACATATTATTTGCTAATATTATTGAATGAACTGTCAGGGTAACAAGTATACTTTGAAGAAGGACTGTGTAATTTGAACCGAACACTTGAGCATCTAACAAGATAGCCGCAGTATTTTTTTTTTTGCAAGAAATCGAGAAAGTATTGAATGTCAGTGACAATAGATCAATGGTATGTTCTCATGACAGAAAACAGCACTTTATTTGGCTAAATCTTAAGATATCCATGGAGTATTCTAGCTACCAGAGTAAAGCGGAAAACAATGTTTTATTATTTGGATTCTGCCACAGGATTATTAAAAGTAGTCCCTGCCAAGTACATTCCGTGGGAAGAAAATGCATTGCACAAGTCTTGTGCAGTTAACAGAAAAAAACACTGGTTTGTCATTTTGGTTTATACCTTTCTTCTTACTTTCAAGAGATGCTGTTCTTAGACCGTTCTCAGTCGTCCACCATTTCTGTTGATCTGTTGTAATACATTATGCATCAAAGTCTGAGTAGTGTTGGCAGGCTTCATTTCTCTAGCTCTTATCTGCAGAAGTTTTACAACAAATCACAAGAAATTGAAAGAAATGCAATGCAAGCCATTCACATATCAGCATCAAATCAAGTTCTTTTCTCAATTTTTAACACTGTTTAACCTAAAATTTATATAATCAAATGAGTGTCTTTCACTCACATTGGAAGGTAATGCAGCGGAACATTTTGTCGATTCCTGAATTAAATGCATTAAATATACTGAGTTCTGTTATTCCTTTGAATGCAGTATAATTTAAAAATAAATATATAGTATTATTTTTCCACTCTATGACTCAGTTCTCCCAGGGGAAGATTGAATGTTCAGAAGCATATAGTGCAAGAACATTTTTTAAATATTATTTTAAATGATAGCCTGACCATGTCTCACCACATGAGATAGTCATGAATTTTCAGAACCATTATGATGGCATCATAATGAAATGGACAGAAAATGACTCATGACTGAGGATATGGATTACTTAAAAGGAACAGAGTAATATATCCAAACATGATACCTTCCTCTCTTGCACCCTCTTACGGCAGTATTACAGGAGTTAGTCATCTCACCAGCTGCCCACCTCCTTGGCAGCAGTCCACTGACTGTTTAACAGACTGTTTGAGGACCTGGAACTTGCAAGGATGGAAAGGAAAGGATGGGGAATATATTATAGCTGAGAGATGAGAGAGAAATGGAGCTGGTTTGTCCCAGTAGTGTGTGGTATTTTCACTCATAAACTCATAAAACTCAAAGGACCCCACTGTGAAATTTTTATTTTTGCCTTAAACATAATAATATATGTTTAATTGTTTGCTTCACAAAATTATATAGATCAGGGGTGTCAAACTCCAGTCCTGGAGGGCTGGAGCCCTGCACCTTTTTGGGTTTGCCCTCATTTAACACACCTGATTCAACTCCTCACAGCCCCTTGTGCTAATTACCACACAGCTCTTCAGCTCCATCATTTGTGGGGGGACAGGGAAAGAACTGAACTACACAGGACACAGCCCTCCAGGACTGGAGTTTGGCACCCTGGATATAGATGACTATTAGGGCAGCCAGGGGGCACTGTGTGGCACTGCAGGTTAGGCTACTGTGCCTGTGCTCAGAAGGTCACTGGTACAAATCTTATCCTTGGCATAGTAATCTCACCATTTGGCCTTTGAGCCCAATTGTTCCTGGGACTGCCTGACCCTGCTTTCTCAAAAATGTCTCGCTTTGGATAGAAGGATCAGCTCGATAAGTAAACTCTGTCACCATGTCCCAGATACGGTCGTTGGGAGGCCTTGGAGTCTATCCTAGGCAACACAGGAAACAAGCCAGGCATTGCACAGCCATTGCATTCACATTTGTACAGGTAATTTTGAGAGACAATAAGATGTGCTTTATTGGCCCCAGGGGAGATTCATCTAACTAAATGCCTTTGGACTGCTGGTGGAGTACTTGGAGATCTCTGTGACGCAGAGAGAACAAACTCCACATGCAAAAGAGCACAGGGAGGTTCCTGACTGTATTTATTGTAATACATTTATTCATTAAATCAATTGGGAATAATGAAATATGAACTTCTTTGCATGGTCATGTAATAATATCAGTTACCAAGTGATTTTCTTTTCTTTTTAGAGCTGGGAAAATATAATCAATCAATAGCAACATTGCATTCAAAATGTTCCATGTGGATTTAAACATAAAACTGTATGCAGGACTCACTCATTCACTTGAGTACTGGAGTACTGATGGGGGTTAAACATATCTGTGGTTCTGGGTAAGCAGTGGGTGTAAAGATGACCTCAAGGCTGACCTATTTTTGTATGGCAGGACACTTGCAGGTTTTGTTTTTTGAATTTGTGTTTATATGTCTTGTCTCTCTTTATTTGTATGATGTTACATGTTACTCTCTTATGTCTGCAGTTTTTCTCAAAATGAATATAAAATAAATGCCCCAAAACCCCGAAAATTGAATAGAATACATCTAAGACATCTATTGCAAAGTGTTCCTGCGGTGTTTGCTTGATCATATATAAGGACTGGTTACAATGATTTGATGTATCAGTTTATCAGTTTACATTTTATTTTCCAAAGCCATTTTTTCACCAAAATTAGGATATTAAAATAATTAAATATTGTAAGGCTTAAAAAATGTAACAAACGTATCCATGCATAGACATTGATGATCGAATATTAACGTATAAATATAGAAAGATTCCGTTAACATTTTAAATTGTTTCCACTGTGCACTCAAAATACATTCATAATTAATTCAGCAGAGAGCCTTTCTAAAATCTTAATCCTTTTAAAATTACAAATAAAAGATTATTTTAAAATATGAATTCATTAATGCTGCTTGGAAGTTTGTGTAGATAGTAAAACTTACCAAACTTTACCAAACATTTATTTTATTATCTGTCTTCTGGACAAAATGTTTTACTGAGGCACAGGTTTAAATCTCACCCTCTTTGCCCGTGAATCTTATGGGAGCGATGTATATGGCAAACAAAAAGATTAACGCAAAATGTATACATTTTTATATGCATATTTTACCGGGGGCCTAAGTCTTTACTAGGGCGGCCGATGGCAAACTTCCCCCAGAAAATGTTTTGCCCCAAAAGCTTGCATTTTGGGTCGCTCCACTCCTTACAACGTGACAGTCAGGTCCTTCAAAAGTACCTGGGATGTTGATAAGAATCACATTTATGATAGCAACATGTCACTTTCTTATTTCTGTAAAATACCCCTGTTTACAGAAAGCTTAATGACTTCACCAACTTTAGCTAGCTAGCCAGCACTACCTCTCAATAAGGACACAAAATTTTACCATGGGTATGACTGGCAATTACAGAAAAACATATTCATCGCTGCTATATGTTGGGGATAAACAAAGCTTTGTTGAGGAACCTGTGGAATACATCTTTGATGAAGCAAAAAAATTAGTTTTCAGTATGTTCCCATCCTTAGATCTTTGCCTTGCTTATTGAATGACAAGAATATATTGCAAAAAGAAGTTGAAAGCTTTGAAACCTCAAAAACGCATGCTGTTGGACAATACAGATCTATGATTTATGATGGTTCATATTTTAAACAAAATTATCTTTTTTCTGGAGAGGAATTTATGATTATTCAGATTTTATATGTTGATGACTTTGAGGTAGGGCTGTGCGATATGGCTTAAAATTCATATTGCGGTATAATTTCATATATATATATGAAATTATACCGCATCTGTGGGCCCTTGAGCAAGGCCCTTAACCCCTCGCTCCCTGGGCTGCCCTTCACAGCCAAGCTTCCTCTCACAGAGTGCAAGGTTGGGGGATGTGAGAAGACAATTTCCCCACAGGGATCAATAAAGTATCTCAAAATAAAATAATTTGAACCGTAGCTGGTATATATTGCAGTATATAATGTGTTACGTAAATTTCAATATAACTGTTTTTGTATGGGTAACATACGCCCATAGCCAAAACACTGCAGCAGGGTCACTTTACTCGCTAGAGTTTTGTATTAGCTCGCAATACATTTGCGTTTTGTTTCGGTGACCTAATGTAACAAAGTTTTAAGCAACAGCAAACTGACCAATCTTCACGTCAATTAAGTGGCGAATGCCAAACGGAGGATAGATGACAGACTAACATCTAAAACATTTTTTTGAATGTCGCGCAATCTACCTGCACTACTTTTGCGATGTGTCGGTTGATCATGATTGACGTATTGGGCAGCCTTGTCTTAGAGTACAAAGAATGCATGAAACTACGGTCGGCCTCCACATCATCAGGTAACACTAGCGAGAAAAGCAAAAGCAAAGTTCAGTCAGATGTCACTTGAAGACGCGTTTGCTCAAAGGACTATTATTATTAAGGACTATTATTCCTAACTATTATTATTGTTATAATGAAGGGGATTATTTTTTATTTTTTAATATTATGTATATACCTTGGCTTGAAGCAAGGTTGATGTTAGTGCAAGTTGCTGTAATGCAGTTTCATTGTTGAATACGTCTTCACTTTGAGATTGTTAACATTAACAGTGCAGTTGGTTTACAAAACGTTCAGTGCAATACCACTTTTGAGAAAAATATCCTATTTGGATACTTTATGAATTGAAAATGTGTTGAAAATAATAATGTCTAGGTGGAAGGAATTTTTATTTCTAGCCTTGGTAAAAATGTCAGAAGCATTGTGCAGTGTGTCATTGCAGACAACTTAGGTGCACATCAGTCGGTGGACTTGTGGAGAGTTTTTCTGGGCAGTACACATGCAAGTCTTGCTTGGGGCAGGCAGCGCTCTGCTTATCAGTTAAATGAGGTACGTACTGGTGCGTTCCAAAGAAGGACATAGGCAGAACTTGCGGTACATGTTCAAACAGTGTGTCAAAAATGAAGCCTTATCTGATCCTTTGGTGTGAAAAAACAGTGTGCCCTGACAGAAAAGCTGCATCAATTTGATGTTTTATCTTGTTTCCCACCAGACCTCTTGAATGACCTCTTTGAAGGAATCAGTCCTTTGGAATTGGCCCTGTGTTTGGCTGTTTTAAAGAAGAAGAGTTGAACGACGTTCATCCATTAGCTGCACACATAGTTGCTGGGAAATATGTGGTTATGCTGAAGCACTTTATTTACATTCCATCCTAGAAAATTACAATTTTAGTCAAATTAAAAAGGGTGTCTATAGGACAGTAAAGACTTGTACATTTTCATTTAATAGTCATCTGCTGTGCACACTTCTCATACGTACAGTGGAGGAAATAATTATTTGACCCCTCGCTGATTTTGTAAGTTTGTCCATTGACAAAGAAATGAAAAGTCTC
>JAODKM010000126.1:15716426-15727709 GCA_026780845.1 Petrocephalus sullivani | reverse complement strand
GCAAGCTGTCCTCGTAAATTAGGTGTGAAGAGACTGGGCCGCGCTGATGATCTGGGCCACTAGGCTGCTCCATAGGAGCAGCGGGATGGAAGAGAGGCTGTGTAATTAGGGAAAGTCTGCAGGAAGAGCGCTCAGAATGCAGCTTCTTGGTAGACCGCGTTCGCTGGGGATTCTGGTTGGTATGTGTCTGGAATAAGCGGATTGAGGCAGGCACAGGGTCTCTTCACTGTCTGTGGCTGAACTTAACCCATAGCCGGATCTACACCCTATCTAGTCTCTGATTTCTATTCTGTTCTTCTGTATTCTTCTCAGTCTCTTTAGTGATTTGTCCAATATTTTCACTGATATTCACCCCCCCTCCCCATGCCTTTATCGTGGGGATGGTGTCCCATATGTCTTCAGGTGGATGAAACCATAGAATGGCCCCTGATTTAAACCCAAAAAGATACAAAACCCAAATAAAAACAATCTGAGTAACCTGAGTATATCTGATTGTCCCAGGAGTATTACACATGCCCATTTTCATGTAACAGAAATTTCTGTTTCAGCATTGTAGGGTAAATATTCTATAGGATTTGATTATTCTTCTAATTAATAAGTATGGTATTTTTTTGTTTTCAGTCAATTGGTCTGAATTAGATCTAGCATGGTTTTTATATAAGATTGACCATGCAATACATAATCGGTATTATCGACTGTGGAACTGGTTCCTACTTAAAAAGCCCCCATAGTCAATTATTATCAGATTTTTTAAATCAGAAAAACAGCATTAATTAATTTGATATCAGTTTCCAGGTGGGTCATGTAGCCCATTTAGCCCAGGCCCATGGCTGCTTCCTCATAGATGGCTATAAGTACCATGTACCGATGGCCGCACTGCTCCCTCCCATGCCTGAAGGTGGTCAGATCAGCAGGACTGACTAGAGCTTGATGAACCACCTGCGCGACTTAAGATGCAGGAACTGCTGTGTCATTGTGAGATGTTTATTTATTTAGCAGACCCATCAGTGAAATGTGACATAGACGTGTGGATCAGAGAACGGGCTCAGGCCACAGCACTGGAGAAACTGAGGCTAGGGGTCTTGCTCAGGGATCCAGTGGTGATGCAGTTACTCTGCCAGCCATGGGATTTGAACTCACAACCTTTGCACAGATTCCTAACCCACAGGGTTGCACACAGAGATGTTTTTCAGCCGTGTCATACTGTAATCCCACTGGATGCATGGCTCTGTGGGTCGACGCCCAGCTTTTTGTAACACATTTGGATGCTATGCAGGTCAGTATTATGGAAAACCCAGGACGAGAGAAAAACTGATTCAGTCAGAACGTGAATGTGAGTCATTCAGTTATGATGACATCATCGCAAACCCCGGCTCTGCTGTGTTGTGAGGGAGCAAATGACATCATCGCAAACCCCGGCTCTGCTGTGTTGTGAGGTAGCAATGGGAAGGTCACTGTTATTTATCATTCATATTTTCTGTAGCGTTGTATGAACGACTTTCTTCTGTATTGGCAATATTGACAATAGGGAATCGGTACTTTGTAATGCAGCATGACCCTGCAGCAGCATGAAACTGGTGCCCTCTCCTTTTCCCAGCTGGATGCACAGGATGCCAAGGTACGGGAGCTGGAGGAGGCCTTGTCCAGGGAGAAGGACATCAAGCTGGCCCTAGACATGGAGATCTGTGCCTACAAGAAGCTGCTGGAGGGCGAGGAGGAGAGGTCAGCTCATGTTCGCTCCTCTAACGTCAGCGACACAGAGGGTAGATGGCGAGAAGGAATCTCTGCTTATCATGTCTGAGTATCTTTATACAGTCTTATTATCTCCGCTACTCAAAGAAAACGATGCTAAAATGATCTTCATGTAGATGCGGATGTCTGTGGAAGTGTGTCAGCTTGCCTTAACCTCTCCCAAAGTCAGCCCAGTATTTGCTGCAACTGTCCAGTACCCTAATGTATCTTTTACCTTGTTTGGCCAATCAATAATACACTGAGTTATTTACCTAATTAAGTTAATTAAATAATTGAGCTGGTGGTGAAATGTAACAAATGCATGGAATGCCTGGGGTGCCTCTGAGGAGCTACTGTGTGGGAACTGAAGTGTTCTTCTAGCTGTCTAACAGCGTATTAGTGACTTTTTGAGGAAGAGAAGACTTAGATAGTTTTTATTGTTACCTTAAATTTGCATGTTATATTGTTATTCTTTTATACAGTAGTTACCAAAAAAAAACATTTTCTTTGACTGCCTTGCAAAACGTGAGCTTAAAGCACACAACATTTCTGTTTATAGAAGCACTTCTGTTCCTAACCATGGTAAAATGGTAGTAAATATTTGGCATAAATAATACACAGAAATAATCCATCATATATAATTGTGCAGTTGTATGAAAATGTATTGTGCGGAGCTACATTTAACATTTTTCCTTAGGTCAATGACCTTTCTCATAATTAAAGTTCCCTTTGTCTTTCTTCATTTTTTTCTCAGGTTGCGGCTGCACCCTAGATCACTCCCTGCTCGACCGAGCATGTCCCGCATCTCGAGGTCTGCCTCTCACTCGTGCATGGCCCAATCCTGCAGTCAGAGGTCCTCTGCAAAGAGGCGGCCTATGAATGACATGGATGGAGAGACCTCCAGCCCGGTAGGGGGCGCTGTGACGCGTACGCATATCACACACAAGGCCTCTGCCGTTGGCCGTGTGACCATCGATGAGGTTGACCTTGACGGGAAGTTTGTGCAGCTCAGCAACAAGTCTGATCAGGTGAGGAGAGGAAGGATAATATATGAATAATAAGCTATATTTCCTCCTAGTAAAACTATGTTAGTTGTTTTTGTTGCTTCTATTGTTACTCCTGAAACACCTGAGAATTTAACTATTTTTATCCAGTATTTATTGTTGTAGAATATTAACGTTAAGGTACAAGTCAAACAGTACGATACAGGGAGTCCTCGTTTTACGACACAGTTCCGTTCCTGTAACAGCAATGTAAGCCGAAATTTGTTGTAAGTCGGGACTTAGCCTAACCTAAGTCACTTACCTATCCTAACACAATTGTAAAATCACATAAAACATAAAAACTATGGAGTGGAATTTGTGCCACCTTGAAATGCCAAAACGATTTCAGTATATACGGAAAAACAATCGACGCAGCGTATTTTTTAGTGCACAGCACGCAGAAACCGTGCCATGTGGAAATGCAGTGTATAACAGACATTGCTTTTCAGTGAGTGTTGCGAAGAGAACGTGACATAATGAAAAGTAAAACCATCATTCCATTGCTTTGCATCTTATTTAACTACCATCCAGAAAACATGATGTTACTAAATTACAAATAATGTAATAATTTTTAATAATTATTTAGGACCAGTCCATGGGCCACTGGCTGTTGAAGAGGCAGGTTGGCTTCCAGACCCCCATTGTGTACAAGTTTCCCCCAAAATTCACCCTGAAAGCTGGACAGCCGGTCACGGTATGTCCTGATGTGTTACCACAACAGTGTCTGATCACTGGGTACATCTCAAAGTATAAATAGGTCATTCTTTTATGTCAGGTTTACATATGAAACTGAACTTTACATGTATTGACACAGAAGGTGCAGCTGTTCACCTTTTAGTTTAGCTGGATTTTTTATTGAAATTTATTGAAGGAGCAAAATCATGGCGTGTCTGTGGGTCCCCGAGGACCGGGTGGGGAAACACTGGCCTAGACCTGTGTTGTGACAGCAATAAGAAGACATGCAGAAGTCAGTGGAGAGGTACTGACTTCCCTTCTTTTGGTTGTCCAGATTTGGGCGTCAGGAGCAGGTGGCACACATAAACCCCCCTCTGACTTGGTGTGGAAGACCCAGCGCTCATGGGGATCTGGAGACCAATTTAAAACCACTCTGATCAACTCCAGCGGCGAGGTTGGTACAGCTACTTCCTTGGATTAACTATAAATCCGCCTTCCTTCCTAAGGAAAAGACCAGTATACGCAACATTTAAAGCAGGGGTGCCAATATGTCGATCGCAATCGACATGGAGATCGCAGCGATGGTGCAGGTAGATCGCACGACATTCAAAAATGTTTTTAGGTTACCATAACTACTTAGATCGCTTCTCTTCTGATGTATCCTGAAGATCACATGGGTCACCACACAGAAAATGCGAATGTATTGTGAGCTAATGCAGAACTCCAGCAAGCAAAGCGACCCAGCTAGCCTTCCAATTAATATCTACTAAAAAAGGGAAACAATGAGTGGGGGAGCCGGACCAAGTTAGAAACCATAAATGTATTGTATATTGTATTGTGCTATAAGGGTTCGTGCAGTGATGCAAGGTTTGCCAACATGCACGTATGTATGTATAAAGTATACTCAGTGCTCAAAAAGTATATACACATATATACACACATATATATATATATACACACATATATATATTATATGACTATATATGTATATGTATATATGTTTATATTAATATATATGTGTATATATATTAGCATTTTTAATGTAGGCAGATCATTATGACCTGTTCATTTTAAAAGTAGTGGGTACCCCTGATTTAAAGAGATATTTGGCTGTTAAAATCTCTTATTTATCTTTCTCTATCCAGCAGATGGCAATGAGGAAGTTCATACGCACAGTGTTCCATGGCGTAGATGACGACAATGACGATGGTGGCGATGATGACATGGTATGTGCTGATGGGACAGTCAGAACAGGAAATGTCCCATGAACAGTACTGTATATACATTTAACTGGGGCAAATTCCTTTATTTGACCCTTGGGGGGGGGGGGGGCTCAACCCCCAAGAGATATGCGACAAAATCATAAATGGATTTAGAATAATAATTCTTCCCGGGGGCTGGGACAAAAAATTGAGCGGCATAAGCCCCCCCTAAATAGAGCCTAGAATAATCTACGCATTTATCCATATATGTTCAGCAACTTGATGAATGACGGCAATTAATCAGAGTATCAACACTCTAACTACCGTAGTGTTGCTTTTTTGAAACCGAAGGATTCTTATTACAGCACTACCTGGATCTTTTCTTCTTTAACACATTTTTTAGTCATGTATAAACTTCCCAGAAGGTGGGAAACCTCGCATCATATTTGCGTGTCGCCCCCTACAGGCATGACTCAGCATCTGAACCGATGACGGAGAACAACCTGCACAGTCGCACTGTGATTTGCAGCTACTCTAGCCAGCCATCCATTACATTTAATCTTTGAAATTAACTTTGGACCAGTTCTCCTCTGTCCACACAACATGCCCCTCATCAAAGGGCTAGCCTAGTCTTTTCATGAGTGATGGGCAAAGTGATGCTTCATGAAACATTTGCTGTAATTTTTTACTGCACTAGAGATGGCTTTCTGTTCGAAGAAGGGCACAAAGACTGCCCCCAAAGGAAACCTAGAGCGCCATCTGGAGGGTCAAGGAATGCAGCAAATGTTTCATGAAGCGTCATTTTGCACATCACTACTTTTAATTCTTCTTGCCGATGAGTGGATTGTCCCAGGTGATGAGACCCTGTCAAGATAAGTTCTTGCCCTGCCTAGAACTAATTTGGCACACAATTCTAGTTGTGTTGTTGAACCAATCCCCCATCGAGAATCTCCATACCGTTCAGTCCACTTGTGTGCTTGTCATATGTGGGCAACCAGCCTTTTTTCGGGACTTGAATGGCTTAGTTTCTTCATACAGCTTGAATATTTGAGAAATTAAGCTCTTGGAGTAGCCATAGGTGGAAATTAGCAGGAGAACATTTCAGACTGGAAAAAACTTCTTTATACAACGTGTAGTTAGAGTATGGAAGTCCTGATAGTGTAGTACAAGGTAATACCTTGGGCTTCTTAAAATCAGCGCTAGATAAGATTTTAATTCTCCCCAAACAAACTTGAATGGCCAAATGGCCTCCTCTTGTTTGTAAAATGCTTATGTTCTTACAATCTAACTTCTCTTCCAGTGGTAATAGGATCATCCCCATCATTAGGGTCATCCCATCCCGTGACCTTGGAGAGGTCCGCCATCTTGCAAAATACCTGCCAATGTTGCCAAATAGATTGGGGTTGCCAAATATTTTATAATAAATCTATAACAAATCGTTATAGTATAATAGTATAACAAATCATTCTTTAATTCTGATCGCATGTCTTCTTTAAATTTCTTGTTTAAACCATTTATTTTGTGATGTGGCATAGCTTTTACTGATGACATGATTAAAATACATCTCTTCTTTTCATGTTAAAATAATTCACATATTTTTTTGTGTGTGTATATGAAATCTGTATAATTTGCTAATATTTTTATATATGATTAGCATAGACTTGCTATTGAATCATATTAAGCAGCAGCATTTTATCCCAGAAAAAATATTTTTTTACCTAGCAAAAGTCAACATTTACCAAGAGGCAGGGGAGTAGCTAGATTTTACTGATTGGGGAGAGGGGTTCCCCTTAGTACATTATGCTGAGTGAGGAGCCCCAACGGTACATTTTGGGAACCTACCAGGGATTCCATGCCCCTCTGATGTCCCTGCCAAGAGGATGTAGATAAGAGAATCCCAGCGTACCGCAGTTCGATCTGTACCTGGGTTTCCTAATGAATGTCATGACATAGCATGCACAGCAGGGTTTACCCTTTAACGAATCTCACCCTCCTACTCAGCCTCTGCACTCGGAGAGTTCCTCTACAGTGTTTTATGACTGACAGTAGGTGTAAATTTTTATTACACAGAAGTGCTTTTCCATTGCCTTCTGCGTTCTTGGATTGAATCTCTGTTCTTTAGACTTCTTTGAAGTTTTTGTGGGTGCCTTTATTATATATTTTTTTGCCAATAGGCAACTTATGCATCACAAATGGGTACTGTAAGTTTTATTTTACCGTAGCTAAACTTAAGGGCTGTTTGGTAGAATATTTATGAATACAAATTTATTTTTGCACAAAGTGGATTGATTAGGTAAACCTACACCAGCTGGATTGATTTTTTTTTAAAACAGGGAATGTTTGTGTCTATGATGTTTCCATTGTCAGTATATAAAACTTGTTCAGCTTATTTCATGAGAGACTGAGGCAGGCCTACCTGTTTTATAACGCACTGTCAAGTATGTGATGAAGATACATTTTATGACTTTTGCACACACCTTTTTTTGTAGAGGTAATTGCTCAACAGAAAAATATATGGGAAGCATTATTTGGGTGTGCTGATACTGGCAGCTTATGGCAAATGTTTTTGAATTTATTTTTCTTTTCATTTTGGCAAAACCAAAATAATTTTGCTAGAAACATTTTAGTCCTTGTCTCCTTATTTAATAATATGAAAGTATTTCTTTTGGGATAGGTGTGTCCTGTTCAGATAAATGAACAAGTTTCCCCCGTATTTGTAGTGTGAGGAATCCTGACTAGCTTCAATGAAATTAAATTCATTCAAGTGCTTTGTGTTCCTTCCATATAAATGTTTCATAACTGGAAAATTGAGAAAAAGAACTTGCAAACTTGCAAATATGCACAACTCTTTAGTAGCTTAATGATGTAATGCTAAATGAATAACTGTTTGAGCTATTTTAATATCTGAATATGAATGTCTTCTATTCGTATATCCAGCCCTTGTCTAAATAACTGCAAAATGCATGCTTGCAGAGTTATTCATCACCACTACGTGTAGATCTATATTCAGTTAACGTTTTTTTTTCTTTTGCCCTGCATACTAAGTTGCTAACGTTTCACGCACGGCTTTTTAAAACATCTCCAGAGGACCTTGCCCCGCTCCCTTTCCTCCAAAGTCGCGCTACACACGACTTTGAATGACTTTCCCAAAACACTCCAGTATGCAAACACTTCTCTCCTCTTCAAGTATGTGCTAACAATCCCCCTTCATCTTCCTTCTTCCTAGTATAAACTGGCTGAACTTTTGTTGAAGTGTAACTGCTCTGAATATTTCTCTAACTCAGTGCCCAGCCATATTTTACAGGCCTCTGACTCTCAGTTTCCATCGTTTAATTTAGTCCCCACTCACAAGCGTATTTCCACTATAATTCAAGCCAGCTTTAGTAACCCTTCTACTTTGAATACTCTAAGCCCTCTATGCATGAGCAGTTTACCATCCAGTCTCTCTCATAAAAACCTGTACAATATAGGCTCTTAAAGTCTCTTGTACTGCATGACCTGCTGTACCATTGTTTCTTTTATTCAGTCACTCCTTTCATGCATTGATTCCAAACATGTATCTGTCGAGTCATCCTCCACACCCTCACAGAACTTTACTTCTGTGGAACCTCACCTGCCAACTAGCATCAAGTCAAGCCCCTGCTGAATGACTTCCAAGGATCAGGATCGCACTATATACTTGCTCGCTCAACTTCTGCTACCCTCTACTGACATTTCTAACTCCATCTAAGCTGGAGATGCCCAATTCTGCCTTTAAGTCCATTCACATAATGCTCACATGTACAGGTTGCTCACATCCGCTCAGGTCCTTAGTCTTTCAGTTGCTATTTTTGCAACATTTGCAAAAGCAGCCCGTCTGCCCACTAGTCATACTGAGCCATGTGTCCAAGCCCTGATCATGTGCAGACTTGGCTATATTACCAGCTATCCTTATCCTCTTCCACCCACTATAAGCCATCACACATTCTACCATACACAGGTTCCCCATTACATGGTGAGTTTAGTTCAGGCCTTTGTCTGCCATTCACTACACATTTTCTTCATCCTTCCTTTCATTGCATGACATTCACTTACATTCCTCTATGAACCCTAACCCTCCTTACTTGGTAGAGCTCTCATGTCATTACAGCATGATACTCTCTACTACTGCTACCTGCCCACATGCCTGTAATCCATTTTTCACCACCACCTCCTAGCTGGAGAGCAGAGGGCATTACTGTAGCCTCAGTTATGTTTAGGTGCAACTTAATGCCACCCATAAAATACCAGACAAAACTGTAGGATAAGCATGATGAGTCTTTTAGTAAAAAGCAAATTTAATGATAATTCTAATGTTGAATGTATTATGGTCATTTATTTTCTTAGAGTAATTTTTGTATGCATTATGTCTTGAGCACATTTTCTTGGCTACTGATTTCTGAATGATTACTATAATCAGTTATTTACTAATTGGTGTATAATTGTTTTTTGCAGATTTATTTCAAGAAATGTTACTGCCAAAGTTATGTAACTGCATTGTAATATATGACCAAATCATGTGCGTACACAGACCTGTGGTCATTTTGTACTTATCTTATTACACACCTGAGCAGCTACTGTATACTGTAGATAAATCTGTTTTTTGACATCTTACTTAAATACAGTGTAGGGGTTTTATTTTCCTGATTTTCAATCCATTCAAAAGATTTTTCTGAAGTAATGTGTGTTAGCAGTATAATAGTCTGTGATGTGGTGTTCTTCAGTGTTTATTGAGTGTAAATGTTCCTAACTTGTAGTAATGCTTCTGGCCTCTGATTTTGATCCCAGGGCAATGTGATTATGTTTCTGGATAAGTTGATTAGTGCATTGTTATAAACCTGTCACCAAGTTTGCCAATCAGTTTCGTGGGGGCCGTGTGCTTCTCCACAGGTCAGGGTGATGTTCCTGTGATTGGAAGGTCTCTGTGGTTAGCAGTGTGATTTCACTTTTGGATTCTCAATGTATTTGTATGTATGTTTTATGTATAAATGGCTGCTAAATAAATATGACACTTTGTTTTGCAACTCCAAATGATAGAGGATAATTTGCTCTCTTACTGGTTGCCAGCAAAGTACCTCACCTGTGCTTTTTTCACACAAGGTGCATTCTGAGGACATTCTGAGCAAATATGCATCTGACTCAGTTGTACAATATAAGAACTGCAAGTGCTGTTATCACTTAAATGTATCGTCACAAAAGAGTGCCATTGGGGTAATTAAGATCTTAATGTATTTGCAGTAACTATTAGCCTCAGATTTTTCTCAGTCATGCCACAAAGCATTAGGCAGCACTATAGGCCGTGCTGGGCGGAGCCAACGTGGAGCCCTGAGCAAGCTTCTCCACCCCAACAGGAAGCTTCCCCCCCAGCAATGAGCATGTAGAGTCCCATGACAAAGTGAAATGGACTTGCTAAGTTGGCGCTCCTTCACAAGATGACGCCCTAGGCAGCCGCCTATGTCACCTATGTCACATGTTTTGACCAGCACTGTAAGTATGTTTGAAATATTCAGATAAATACAGTGTTCATCATTAGGGGACAATTCTGACAGATATTTTGATGAAAATGCATCTGTGACAAAAATGCTATGGTGTTTAAAAACATAGCCTACGTAGTTTTTTTCTCAATCAAAACATCAAAATACAGACCAGGTACATAGCCTTGTAGTAAAATGCCCCTGCCCCCACACACACATACTCGAAAATTATTTTATTACTGATCGCACATGTAGCCAGGTAGTAAAATCTGTTTCAGCCCCCCAGTCAGCAAAATCTACCCAAAACCAAGAGGGACTTATCAGCAGGCCCTGACCGGTTGACAAACCCTGGACTAAATGGTTCCATGTCCATTCTCAAAAGCTGCTTTGGAGGTCAGAGTGGAGGTCAGACAGGAAGAAATGCTGCAGAATAATAAGACGTTTGTAGTCTGGAAGGCCTGACATACTACAGGACAGAATCAGACTGCCAGCCTTGCAGTGATGCCCCTGATGCAGTGCCCAGTGGTATCCCATCCACAGCCAGACAGGACTCGGGCTACCTGACCACACCCCACTGTCAGCCGTAAGATCCCTAATTCTACATGTGATTTTAATGAACTAAAAGTGAAAGCGTCCCCTCTGCCAGTCCGCTACAATCCCCAGTGAAATGACATTTCTCTGGATTGTAAGTAAGAATGGAAGAAAGAACAAGGACAAAGACAAGTTTTTGGCCGTTTAGCCAGATTTTTTATTAGGGGGGAAAGTTTTGAGAATGTTTGATTGCACTTTGACACTTTATGCAACATTAAGGTTTCTTTCTGCAAGGACAAAAACAAAAAGGGGGGGTTCTTTTTCCACATAATGTCCGCTACCTGCTGAGGAAACGGTGGGTACTTTCCCAGTATTCCCTTGTACTTAGTCAAAGTCACTCACACTGTATGCAGCTTCAGTCCCTTAATTTGCCAGTGAGAGCACTTTTGACAGAGAAAAAAAGAGAAAAAGAAAATCAGACGCAGCAAAAAATTTTTCCCTCAATAACTGGCACCTACCATCTTTCCAGTCAAATGCGACTCCTCCCTTTCCCTCCCCCCCCCCCCCCCCCCCCCCCCCCCCCCCCCCCCCCCCCCCCCCCCTCTCTCC
>JAODKM010000126.1:15698613-15716326 GCA_026780845.1 Petrocephalus sullivani | reverse complement strand
GCAAGCTGTCCTCGTAAATTAGGTGTGAAGAGACTGGGCCGCGCTGATGATCTGGGCCACTAGGCTGCTCCATAGGATCAGCGGGATGGGAGAGAGGCTGTGTAATTAGGGAAAGTCTGCAGGAAGAGCGCTCAGAATGCAGCTTCCTGGTAGACTGCATGGGGTTTGCTGGGGATTCTGCTACATGTGGGACTAGATGTGGGAGTAGATTGAGGCAGACACAGGTCCTCCTCACTCTCTATGGCTGAATTTATACCACACGTGGTTCTAGACCCTATTTGGGGCAGCTTTAGTCGCCGCATTTTCCGTCTCAGCCTGATCAGTGATTTTTCCAATATCTTCACTGACATTCACCCCCCCATGACTTTATCATGGGGATGGTGTCCTATATTTGTTCAGGTGGCTGAACTCATAGAATGGCCCCTCAAAACCCACAAAGAAAAATAAAAAAAAATCGGAGTAACCAGAGTATATCTGATTGTCGCCGGAGTTATGCGGTAAAATACGTACACATTTTCACGTAACCAAAATATCTGCTTCGTCAATGTGGGGCTAATATTCTCTGGGATGTAGTTGTTCTTCTAATTAATACATATAATCAAATGTAATAGGTCTGTGTTTTTTGCCAAATGGCCTGAATTAGAGCTAGCATGTTTTTTTTTTATAAGCTAGGCCCATCAAGCATACAGTACAGTGAAATAATTATTTGGACCCCTGCTAATGGTAGGTTTATTTTAACAGCAAAAGATTATCAACAAAACAAGTAAGAAAAAATGGTAACACTTTACTTGAGGGGCCACAAATAATGCAGTAATAAATGTTTAGTAAATACATTACTTAACCATTAACTATGCGCTACTTCATCATTAATTAATGATGACGATTCATGTATTCTTTGCAGGAACTTCATTAGTTAGGTCATTAGTTAATTATTAACTAATTCATGTTCATGATTAGTACTTCAGTAGTCAATGAGGTACTACTATGATTTGTGGCCCCTCAAGTAAAGTGTTACCGAAAAAATCATTATGTAACAGTTACAAACCAATTTGTCCTTTATCTAGGTATCCCTTGACTGACAGTTACCCTGTTTATCTTCCATTTGTGAATAATTGCCCGGACACTTGCCACCTTCTCAGTTGCTTTCTGATGGTCTTGTAGCCCATTCCAGCTTTGTGAAGGTCAGCAGTATCGTCTCTGATGTCCTTAGACAGCTCATTGATCTTTCCCATTGTGGTAAGGTTGAAGATGTAGGCAGGTTAGTGACCCAAGAATCAAATAATTATTTCCCAAGACAAATATATGATGTTGTGCACATAATCGGTATTATTGGCTGTGAAATTGGTCACTACTTAAACATGCCCCCATAGTAAATTATGATTGAATTGTTCAAATCAGAAAAAGAGCATTGCTTGATGTGATTTCAGAATATCAGTTTCCAGGTGGATCATGTAGCCCATTTAGCCCAGGCCCATGGCTGCTTCCACATAGGTGGCTATAGATACCCTGTACCAATGGCCGCACTGCTCCCTCCCACCCCCCAGGAATGCCTGAAGGTGGTCAGGGCAGCAGGACTGGCCCAGTGGTGATGCAGACCTGCACATAGAGATGTTTTTCAGCCGTGTCATACTGTAATCCCACTGGATGCATGGCTCTGTGGGTTGGCGCCCAGCTTTTTGTAACATATTTGGATGTTATATCAAGAATGCCAGGTCAGTTTTATGGAAAACCCAGGGCAAAAGAAAAACTGATTCAGTCAGAAGGTGAATGTGAGTCATTCAGTTATGGCGACATCATTGTAAACCCATCATTGTAAAATTCACTATAGGTCACCTACAGAACAAATAGCCAGATGAGATTCCTAACACTGTCCGTCACTTCAGCTGCCTGCTTCCTGTACCTGCAATACTCAAAGATGCGGGGCGGTATGACACGCGAGCTTTTATAGAGGCTGGGTCACATGATGCACCGGCCAATCGCAGCCATGCCATTAGTTCGGGTTCGCTCAACACTAAACTTGACTTTCTGTCAAGTTTGGCAATATTGACAATAGGGTATTGGTACTTTGTAATGCAGCATGACTCAATCCAAATTTGATTACTACTGTAAATTATAACATATTCTTATGACATTAGATATATTTTATTGCTATATTTTGTTACATATCAGCTAACATTCTTTGCTTCTTGTTTTCTATTATCTGCGTATTGGAAGTTTTTTTTAAACTACAGTCCATTATATTCATACTATATATTTTTTCTACTATATTTTATTATATTTTAATATTATATATTATTTCATCTATATTATATATCAGCTAACTTTCCTAATTTCTTTTTGTTTGCTATTTATTGATCATTTTTAAGCTACTACCCAATCAAGTATAGAGATTCTTAATAAAATAAAATGAATCCCTAGCTTTACCTCAGTTGTTCTACAATGATACTATGGCTTGGTGGGTTAAGGAGCATGGTCCAGCCCATGGGTCACCTAATTTGTCTGTGTCTGTACGCGTTCACCAGCTTGACAATGCCCGCCAATCGGCGGACCGGAACAGCCACCTGGTGGCAGCAGCGCACGAGGAACTGCAGCAGACTCGCGTGCGGCTGGAGTCGCTGTCCTCCCAGCTCAGTCAGCTGCAGAAGCAGGTGAGCCACGCCACGCAGAAACTGCGCCCCCTGCAGGTGCGCGCCACAGTCACAGTCAGACTTTTCATCGAAGATATCACTAATCATTTGACTGCTGGTTTCACATCATCGTTCACAAATGGCCATCATTCCTCAGAAAGTATGTTTGTCAGGCAATCGGCTGGAAGGCTGGCTAGGATGGATCCAGCAATCATGCCAACAGAGGACAAGTTATGTTGCCCAATGGAACGACTGGTATTCAGAGAGACCTGACATGCGCGGCTTTCTGCCATGATCACTAGAGAGTGCTGGTCCTTGGGGACCCACAGACTGTCCATGTTTTTACTCAGTTTTGCCCCTTAGGGACCTGGGAGGGAGCGAAAATGGGAAGCACTGCCATAGGGAGTGAGACCTGTGGTAGGGAGTGAAACTGGTGCCCTCTCCTCTTGCCAGCTGGCGGCGCGGGATGCCAAGGTACGGGAGCTGGAGGAGACCCTCTCCAGGGAGAAGGACACCATGAGGCGGCTTCTGAGCGACAAGGAGCGGGAGATGGCCGAGATGAGACAGCGCATGCAGCAGCAGCTGGACGAGTACCAGGAGCTGCTGGACATCAAGCTGGCCCTGGACATGGAGATCTGTGCCTACCGGAAGCTGCTGGAGGGCGAGGAGGAGAGGTCAGCTCATGTTCGCTCCTCTAACGTCAGCGACACAGAGGGTAGATGGCGAGAAGGAATCTCTGCTTATCATGTCTGAGTATCTTTATACAGTACTGTCTTATTATCTCCGCTACTCAAAGAAAACGATGCTAAAATGATCTTCATGTAGATGCGGATGTCTGTGGAAGTGTCTGTGTCAGCTTGCCTTAACCTCTCCCAAAGTCAGCCCAGTATTTCCTGCAACTGTCCAGTACCCTAATGTATCTTTCAACTCAACCCCACCATGTTTGGCTAATCAATACTTCACTAAGTTATTTACCTAATTAATGTAATGTGAGCAGCTGGTGAATTGTATGAAATACATGGTATGGCTGGGGTGCTTCTGAGGAGGTTTGGGAACTGAAGCAATCTTCTTCTATCTGTCCAACAACATGTCAATTACTTTTTAAAGAACAGCAGAAATTCTTATTTTTTTATTGTGTTACTGTCCATATGCATGTTATATTGTTGTTTATTTTGTATACACATACTACCCAAATAAACATTTTTTTCGATTGCATAAGACTGTTAGACAGTACTGTACGTGTATCTTCACATATACACTTGCAAAATATGAGCTTAAAGCACATCAAATTTCATTTTATAGAGACACTTTTATACTTAACCATGATGAAATAGCAGTAATTGTTATGGCATAAATTAATCACAGAAATAATGCATCACATATAATTATCCAGTTGTATGAAAATTAACTTTTTCAGCCATTGTATGGAGCTGCCATTTTTAATAATCTTTAATAATTAGGTCAATGACCTTTCTCACAACTAAAGTTCCCTTTGTGCGCTGTCACTTTTCTCTCAGGTTGCGCCTGTCCCCTAGCCCACCCCCTGCTCGATCAACCGTGTCCCGCACCTCGGGGTCAGCTACTCACTCCCGCATTGTCCAGTCCAGCAGCCAGAGCTCCTCTGCAAAGAAGCGGCGCATGAATGACACAGACAGTGAGACCTCCAGCATGGTAGGGGGCGCTGTGGCACGCACCCGTATCACACAACAGGCCTCTGCCAGCGGCCGTGTGACTGTTGATGAGGTCGAGCTTGATGGGAAGTTTGTGCGGCTCAGCAACAAGTCTGATCAGGTGAGGAGAGGAATGTGTGGATAATGACCTATTTTATATTTTATATATCTTATATTTATATTTTGTTACTCCTATTGTTACTCTGATAATACCTGAAAATTGAAATATATTTTTATTTATTGTGGTACAGTATTTGCATTAAGCTGTAAATCAAAACATGTTCCAGTATTATACAGCGACCTTATTGCTGTCTGTTACTATATTACACATGAATTTTCAGTACAATGTCTGTGACTTATTTAGGACCAGCCCATGGGCCACTGGCAGGTGAAGAGGCAGATTGGGTCACAGACCCCCATTGTGTACAAGTTTCCCCCAAAATTCACCCTGAAAGCTGGACAGACGGTCACGGTATGTCCTGATGTGTTACCACATCAGTGTCTGATCACTGGGTACATCTCAAAGTATAAATAGGTCATTCTTTTTATGTCAGGTTTACTTATGGAAATGGATTTTCTGTGTATTTATACAGAAGGTACAGCTGTTTTTATTGGAGTTTTAGGAGCTGGGAGGGAGCAAAAATGTAGGCTGTCTGGCAGTGAGCTGGATGGGAGCAAAAACAGAGACTGGACCTGTGTAGGGAAACACCTGTGTTATGACAGCAATAAGAAGAAGACATGCAGAAGTCAGTGGAGAGGTACTGACCTCCCTTCTTTTGGTGGTCCAGATTTGGGCGTCAGGAGCAGGTGGCACGCATAATCCCCCTTCTGACCTGGTGTGGAAGACCCAGAGCTCGTGGGGATCTGGAGACCAATTTAAAACCACTCTGGTCAACTCCAGCGGTGAGGTTGGTACTTCCATGGAATAACTACAGACCTGCCTTCCTTCCTAAGGAAAAGACCAGTATGTGCATCATGTCAAGAGATATTTGGCTGTTAAAGTCTCTTATTTGTCCTTCTCTAACCAGGAGATGGCAATGCGGAAGGTGACACGCACACTTTTCCATGACGTAGATGATGATGACGATATGGTATGTGCTCCAAGAAGGGCCAGTCAAAACAGTCTTACAGCTGGACATGTCCTTGAACAGTATATGCATCTAAGCCCACAAGAAATACAGGACAAAATCACTACATGGGCTTAGAATAATAATTTTTCATGGGGTCTGAGACAAAAAAATATGATAAATAGGGCCTAAAATAACCTGTGTGTTTAACCTTGATGAATGAGGGCGTTTGATCAGAGTATCAGAGCCGTGACTAGTGTTGCTTTTTTGTAACAGAAGAATTCATATTGCAGCACTTCCTGAATATTTTCTTCTTTAATTTCTTCTATGCATGTGTAAAAAAAAACCTCCCCAATTGTGGCAAACCTGTTTCCCAAGTCAGACAGTGCTTGTGTGTCTCCCCCCACAGGTAGCACACAGCACCTGCACCGACGGCGAGTACAACCTGCGCAGTCGCACCGTGGTCTGCGGCTCCTGCGGTCAGCCGTCCGAGAAGGCTTCCGGGAGCTCGGTGACGGCCAGCTCCTTCCGTAGCAGCAGCAGTGGGGGGGGGCTTCCGGAGAGCTTCATCTCCCACTCCTACGTGGTGGGCAGCAACATGCCCCGGCAGGTGAGGCCCAGCAACCTAGCGACACAGGAATCCGTGGGCTTCTCAGTAAGAAGATGCCTTCATGTGGTGTGTGACCTCTAAAGGCCATTAAATTAGATGGCCCTTAATCAGTTCTAGCAAAGACATTTTTTAAATGGCAGCACCTCACAACCCCCCCCCCCCCTTCTCTGTATTGGATTATTCAAGAGTGGCTGAGAACCCCCACCCCGAGACCACCACCACAAAATTCCACCCAGTTTCCTTCTCTTCCGAACAGAATATTAGCTCTAGAACCCGGCCAAACTCTACTGTATTTTTTCAGACAAATTACAGTTCCAGTTTGCTGACTGTCTGATGCCAGTGAGGACAGCTGACCTGTGCCTGTGCATTGCTACTCCCTGACCTGGCCACCTCCCATTCTGCCTGCCCACAGGTTGGACCCAGGCCTGAGACCTGCGCCATTATGTAACAGCAAAGACATCCCCTGCAACAACGACGACGACAGTGAAAACAGCCATTTTCTATCCATCAAAGATGTTTTTCTATTCCTTTTATATATATGTTAGGAGAACTGACCTTATTTTTTCATATATATAATCTGCAGGTATTTTTATATATGATTAGCATAGACTTGCTTTTGAATGATATTAAGCAGTGGCATTTTATCCCAGAATTTTTTTTTTTACCCAGTAAAATTTTTGCTTGTTATGTCAAGCATTTACCAAGTGGCAAGGGCGTAGCTGGATATTCTGGGCCCTCTGACAAATGGGGGTGATCCCCCTTGGTAGATTTTACCGAATGGGGAGAGGTTCTGCTCATTAGATTATGCCGAGTGAGGAGCCCCAACGGTACATTTTGGGAATCTTCCAGGGATTCCATGCCCCTCCCATGCCCCTGCCAAGAGGATGTCCCATGCCCCTGCCAAGAGGATAAAAGCATCCCATCATACAGCAATTCGATCTGTACCTGGGATACCCAATGAATGTGTTGGCTGTCCTGACGTAGCACGCACAGCAGGGTTTACCCTTTAACGAATTATACCCTCCTACTCAGCCTCTGCACTTAGGGGCCCACAGACAGTCTACATTTTTGGGAGCTGGGAGAAAGCAAAAATTTAGATTGTCTGGCTGGGAGCTCGGAGGGAGCAAAAACATGGACCGGCTATGGGTCCCCGAGCACCGGACTGGGAAACACTGCCGTACAGTGTTTTATGTCTGACACTAGGTGTAAGTTTATATTGCACAGAATGAAAAGTGCTTTTCCATTGCCTTCCACATTCTTGGGTTGAACTTTTGGCCTTCCTTAAATTTTTTATGGGTGCCTTTATTATAAGTTTTTTGCCAATAGAATAAACGTTTGCATCACAAATGGGTACTGTAAGGTCTTATCTTACCTTAGCTGAACCTAAAGGCGGTTTGGAAATATATTTATGAATACAAATTTATATTTGTAGAAAGTGAGCTGGATTGATTTTTTAAAAATAGGGAATGTTTGTGTTTCCATTGTCAGTATATAAAACTTGCTCAGATTATTTCATAAATGACTGAGGCAGGCCTACCTGTTTTAAAACGCAAGTTTTGAATTATGCGATTAAGGTAAATGTTATGACTTTTGCGCACACCTTCCTTTGCAGAGGAAGTTGCTTGACAGAAAAATAAATGGGAAGTATTATTTTGGTGTGCTGATACTGGCAGCTTAAATGTTTTTGAATTTGTTTTTCATTTCACTTCCGCAAAACCAAAATTATTTTGCGAGATTTTTTTTTTAGTCCTTGTCTCCTTATTTAATAAGATGGACTACATATTTTTTTATTTCCAAGTGCTCCATACACAGAGCACCATTAATTCGCTAATAATGAATGCCTTAAACGTTATGTTTCGCAAGGTTTGTATTTGCAAATATAATAAGAACAACTGACAAAAATGAGGTTTGGTTACTGTTGGGAATATTCAGTGTTTGAGTACCCCCTTTTTTCTAGTGCAAGAAAATTAGAATTTATTAACATCCACATTGAATGATAACTTTTTTTTTCTTTTGCGATTGTTCAGATGGAACATAAAAAAATAGCTAAATGCTATGTCTTATGGTTTCGTTGTTTTTTGTATCGTGATTTCATTTATCAGCCTAGTCGGAGGCTGTGTTGGCAGACGATGGTGTCTGCCCTGGTCAACTGTTAGCCTAGACTGTTTGCAAAATGTGCCTGTGGCTCCCGGCTTGCTTTGATGTATATGAAGGCAGGAGAACGTAGGGTTAGGGTGGGTGGCAGGCTGCAGCATTGTATGTTACCCTGTTCCTTTAGCTTTACACAGTTGTACTTTTCAGTTATATACCCTGTTCGTTTAGTTTTACAGTTGTACTTTTCAATTATATAGCATTATTTGACATGTGTGGTTGGGGTTTGGAAAAGTGTGGGGTTGCTCATACAACCACACAAGAAATGTTTGATTTATCAATTGGATTTCAATGGCTATACTCTTTCATCACGCACCCAGGGCTTAGGGTTTGAATCATCCCTGGACCGATGTGGGGAGATTGCACATTCTTCCCATATCACGTGGGTGTCCTCGCACAGTCCAGAGGATGTGTAGTTAAAGTAATCAGTGTCTCTAAAATGTCTTATGATGTTTTTTGTGGGTGTGTGCCCTGTGATGGACTGGCATCCTGTCCAGGGTTTACACCAGCCTTTTGTGGTATGCTGCCTGGGATAGGCTCCAGGTGACCCTGACCAGGAAAAGCATTTTGAGGATGGATTGTATTTCAGATGATGTGCAAAAAGAGGTGTTTTTTTCCACCAAAAATGTTTCTATTTTAAAGTTATTTCAACAAACGATAAAACTGTTTAGCTACTTTTAGCAGTGTTTTTTACTCTTCTATACAGTTAATGGCCTTAAAAGATGTTATAATGAGAAATAGAATGATAATGAAATATAAAAATGATGCAGCACTCCAAGCCTTATTTTTTATTATTTATCTGTCTCTTCTGAAAATTCTCTGTCATTTTTGGACATATCGCTTATTTCACATACTGCATTTTGCCTACTACATACTGTAGTAAGTAAGTATTCGATTCTGGACACACCTGATGTCATTCATTGTCTGTGGAATCTGTTGTGTTGTTCAGTACAATGGTAAGGAGAAGGAAAGGACCCACACATTTTCTACAGTGTCTAAAAAGCAATGGGATTTATTAAACACAAACAAAACTGTATATGCATTTTTAAAGCTGTACTGGTAATTATGGCTGAAAAACATTGTAATTTTATTTTCAAGTTCCATCTGCATTGTAAGTTTGCATAGTGATATGAAACGTTAAAACCAAAGAAATGTATAACCAAAAAACTTTTTCCATTTAAAAAGATTATTTTTTTTTCCATTTAAAGTAAAATACTAACTATGGCTTTTCTACTACAGGACTCAATGCTCAGAATAAAGGTCACCCCTAAAATGGAATATGTGCTTTTTTTTTTTCTTACAAACTGTGTGTAACTACAGGGGTCTTTCCTTTTGATACATATTTTTTTCATTTGCTATCCATAATGTCCATTTCATTCCAACTAAATAGTTGATAATAGTCGATGTAAAGCGGAATAATTTAATTTTGAGTCAATTAATAAATCCACTGTACATTACATTCAAAATAAGTAATACTGATACAATCATATTTTCTCATTCATCCGACTAAAACAGTGAACCCATTAGAAAAACAGCAGAGTTGCCTCTGGGAATACCAATTACACAAGAACCATGGCTACGCACAATATAATACCTCTGAAGAATCCACCAAGAGCAATAAGTCACTGAACAGTATTAATGTAAAATAATGAGTATAATTATTGTTTGGAAATTTTAAATTCCCCTGACATCATGAAAATAAGCATTTGCAAATTTTCTTTCCAACCCCAAAAACGACGTCTTCTTGCAGTTTTGTATTCCACAGTGTCTTGCAAGAGAGCTGACATACACCACCAATCATACCTGGAACCTCTTTCGCCATGCAATGTCAAGTCAATCCAGCAGGTGGCAGCATTTCCAAATGTACAGTTTCTAGAAAAAGGTATGCGGTCAGTGGGGAAGTTTACGTAGCGTCGGGGAGGGCGGCCGGCGCACTGGCGGGAGATCATAGTGCCCTGGGATGTGGCTGTTGACTGGGAGGTCATAGTGATGGTGGGACTCTGGGACACTGTAGGGGGAGCATTGTTCTGAGAGACCTGGAAGAAAAAAAGATGGGAACTCCCATCAACAGAATAGAGCCAGGAACAGAAGATTTTATCAGTTTTTCAACCAAAATGCAGTATTAAGGGAGCACAAGTAAACATGAACCAGATTTTTTTGGCATTATGTAACTCATTTGTAAAATTTGATGCAACCATGTGTTATCCTGTGGTCAACTACTGCAGTGGTCAATTACTGCAGTAATGTAGCTGCCCCCTGCTGTGTCTCACACATTGTGCTGTGGTGTGTCGACAATTAATCACCTTTTTCATTCCAAAAGCATGGTAAATTTACCTTTATATTCAGTGTTCTGGCTATAACATATTTAAATAAAAGCAAGCAACACTATCTGGTTTTTCAGATGTCTTTACTGGCCAATTTTTATTAATATTTAAATGTTTTTATGTCCAGAATTTCCAAAGCTGTCTCGCTTGCAGTCACTGGCAGTGAAATGAAGTAAGACGCAAAGCTTAAAACACATCAGACATGTGTGTGTTATTCAGTCTATTAATTCTATTGCACTTTTAATGGACACAGTGCAGTTATTAGCAGTAACAGAAAGGAATTGCGAGTTCTTTTTTTTTCCTTCACCCACGTCTATCCCCTTTTCTTTTGCTTTGTGTTACATTTCAGCCCCCCCACCCCAAACCATCACAATCCTCATCCTGTATTTGTTCACATTTTACGACCGTTTCCTCAAAAAGCCCTTTGACCACCCGAGACTGCTGTGTACCTCTGTGCAGTTGCTGAGTCACTGTGCAGGGCTTCTCACTGCAGATGGGTGACTTCATCTCCATGTAGCTGCTCTCCACAGGGCGTAATGGGGGCATGGGCAGGTCCTTGATGGTGGCATATGGGTTCTCAGAGTTCAGAGATGTGCTGCTCACAGCCACAGATGAGTTTTTGGAGAGTTCTGTTTGGGCAGCAAACAGAGAAGTATTAGCCAATCACAGGGAGACCTGTGGCACATGAGATTTCACTGTCTCAGTTAATACACTTACCATACCCCAAGAAACTGATTGATGGGTTTGACTCTGATTTGCTATAAGGCAGCAGGCACTATAGTGATTAGGACAGGTTGCCATTTAAAGTCACATGAGAGACTGTTCTATAGTACTCATTAACCAAGTACTCGGCACAAATTACCTTAAAATACCCTATATATATATAAATATTAATTCCAAGGACTAAGTGAGGAGAACAGCCACTCTTTGCCATTAGGTTTCCCACTGCAAAAGGATCGGCTTGGTAAAGGTGTTACTGTGTTTGGAGAGCAACAGTAACTTAAAACCAAAGAGATGCTTATTTACTGTTCACTTGGGGTGTTTCTCAATATGCATACTTGACCATACTTGTGTTCTTGTGTACCCGTTTTACGTCATCTTCCATTGCTGAAGGCCTGCTCTAATACTAAGAACAGAAGTACAGATGATCCCATGATTCATTGTGGCCCAAATTCATTCTTGGGGCGCAAGTTAGCAAGACCGGTCTTGCCAAGACTACAAGTATGATCTTTGTGTTCTTGTTATTGAGAAATGCGATATGCAACACTACTACTACTACTACTACTACTACTACTGCTACTACTACTACTGCTACTACTGCTACTGCTACTACTACTACTACTACTACTACTACTGCTACTACTGCTACTGCTACTACTACTACTACTGCTACTACTACTACTGCTACTACTGCTACTACTACTACTACTACTACTACTACTACTGCTACTACTACTACTGCTACTACTACTGCTACTACTACTACTACTACTACATAAATAAATATATAAATGAAAGAAAGAATGAATGAATGAATTAACAAAAGAATATGCCCCTTTTCTCCTCCAAATAATCCATGCATATCATCACAGATCACCGGTACATCTGTCCATTTTGACCAATCAGATGGCTTGTATAATTTACAATACAATACAAGGCTTGGTTCTTGGTGGCAGTGGAAAAGCTTTATAATAATACAAAAACAAATGATGGTCATGGTAGAACAGCACGTGGCACTGTCGCTTTATACTTCAATGGTCATATGTTTAAGGCAGGATGGTGTATTCAAAGTATACACATATAGAACTGATATAAAATATTTTATTATAAAACTATTTTTCAACATAAATTGTGATAAAAGGATGTTCAGGTAATAATGTTATTGTGCTGACATTGACGAAACATTAAAACGTAGAATCTGGAAATAACAGCCCAATAATGTTGCAGTAAGAACGTTTTCTGCCAACTTTGACAAGACACTGTGGGAACATTCTGGGAACGTTCCCAGTTAGCTGAATTTTTACGGGATATTCCCATTTTTTTTTGGGATCGTCCCACATTAAAAAATACCAGACTGACAAAAAAATTTATCCAAACTTTTCTTTTTATTGTTGGGTATGTGGGGGGGGGGGTTGGAATAGGTTAACATAACGAGGGAACAATGTTTAGAACATATGGTGCACCTGGTCCTGTAAAACAGCCTCATATTCCTTTGCAATTGCAATTTAATTTTGCTGTTATATGGCCATGCAGAGCAATTGTCAGCCCTAATGACTCCCAAAAGATGGCTGCTCATAGCAAAAGAAAATGTAGACTGAAGACATCCTTTGGTTTTCTGCAAACCTAAGGACATCCAGAACTTTCTAATAAATGGTGAAAGATGGCACATCAGAACATTTTTATTAGCCCTGCCATAAATTCCAGCTCTGTGAAGCTCATTATATACAGTTTTTGCTGAGACTAGGTGGCTGAGGTGCTAATTCACTCCTGTGAAAATCTTTGTGATCGTTTTGTGGAGTTTAGCAACTATTCCCAAGGCTTCAGACTAACTCTTTCCACTAGTAGCACTGGTCCTCCTTACTGAAAATTTTAGCAGCACCAGCAAAAAACTTAGGTGCACCACTTAGGTCGACATGCAACGCAACACATTCATATTATTTTCCATCTTAACTGTATTACTGATAAAATCTTTAGTAATGAACATAGATTCTACAGAAAAAAGTAATGTGATGCTTCACTTTTAAAGAAAACATCACAGAGTGAAGTAGTGCTTTTAAGAGTTAAATGGTGCTTTTTTAAACACCAAAATTCGTTTCATTGTCACCAATGGGCCAAGTGAGAGTAGGAATACTTTTGGATCGGACACCGGCAGATGATATCATGCTCAGAACCGCACCCAACCAGCCTTGTTAAGATGATGACAGCCTTGTGTCAGAGAGCGATTACAGTGGAGAGCTATCTTCCTCACATACATACACCAATAGGGTTAAGTATAATTTAGATTTAATCATTTCCAAATCTGATTAGGGTTCCGCTCGTCAAATCCGATTCTTATCGATTTTTAGTTAGAATTATAATGCAGTAAAAAATTGTAAAAAAAAAAAACACTGCTTTATTCTCTTTAAAGAGTTCAACTTTAACTACAGTATTACAACAAAGTTTACATGAAGCAGTTATGTCATTCCTATATTATGTTCAAATAAAAATAGAGTGATTCAAGATAAAATAAATATCCTCTGCTTGTCAGTTTGCCACTAATGTCAGTCATACTTTACATTTCTGTGTGATCTTCCAAAACTCCTCTGACAAAAATGCTTATAAACTGCAAATGAACATAACTGAAAGAAAATTTAGACTCTATGGAATCCAATGATCCCAAATTGGGATCCTAAATACCCCGAGGTAATCCAGCCCTGTGGAACTAATTTGCTAAACAAATTAGAATTTCAGCTCTCTAGGTATGTTTTTAAGGATTCCAGAGCCAAAAACCAAACTGAAGCTAAATTCATATAATAAAACTTATGGGTTAGTGGTTATTGTTAGCTCCTACTAAATTTTATAGTGGTTTATTGGTTTAGTGTTATCAAATTAAACTTTGGAGTTTAATTTGGTGGATTAGTGTTATCGAAGTAAATTTTTCAGTTAGCTGTGCTCACCACTGCAAATTCATATACGTAGTTTGCTACATAATTCCTCAATATGCATCAATAAATCTCTGTAGGAAAACTTTAGAGGTTAGTCTATACAGCAGACTGTGTATAAATACCTTTGTTGTATAATTTGCCAAAACTGTGACTGCGGTCAATCCCAGTAGCTCCTGGTAATGGAAACAGTTCAACAGTAAAACAATCACCATTTACACACATATAATACATCATTAAACATTTAATGAACACTAATGACCAAACAGAGCACAGGATACCATCACTGAGAAATTCCATGAAATATGATTGTACTGATAGGTAGAGAGCTTGTATTTTGGGATCAAATTGGGTTTTTCCATGGGCACCTAGAAACGAGCTATATATGTGCTGTGCTGTGAAGAGGTGGTTTTCCATCGTAAATTATGCAAACTGTACCCACAGTGACATAGCCTTGCTAGAAAGTGTGACTAAACCGAGCAGACTGTGTCACCACCATCTGATTGGTCGAAATGCACACAGATACCATTGATCTGTATCGATATGCATTAATTATCTGAAGAATAAAAAAGCATATTCTACATATTATTCCTTTTTACTAATATCACACATTGTAATACACTATATTGCCTAAAGTATTGGGATGCTTGCCTTTATACACACATGAACATTACCACTATCCTTAAAACAGGCCGGGTATTAATAGGATGACATAGCACATTTTCGAGGGATATGATTTGGCTTAATGACTGAAAGTGACTGAACCCACCCTTTTCTTTGTCGACAGGCTCCTGAGGGTGTTTCCAGTCAGCAGGCAGTGTGGCGTTGCACTCTACCCCAAACAGCCCCAGCCTCTCCCTCTCCATGTTCTTCACATTGCAGAACAGGCGATTGTTGGTGTTCTGCATTGGAGACGTATTGGCCAATCAGATACACCTGTTCTACAGTTGTGGTAGCGTTCAGATTTGATGTTCAGTTATCAATATGATCCCTCAGGCCCCCACTGTCCTGCTATTGCTAAGCCAAACTGACTGTTGTACATCCATTGGATTTGACCACAAATCTGTGCTGTAAGGTAATTCGACCAGATGTCACCTAATATGGCCCTTCTTAACATCTCCATTCTGGCTTCTGTTAGAAGTGCTATAATTCACAGTCTTGCCATGAGTATAATTGAATTTCCTTCTTACTGATGCATGAAATACCTGATAAATCCATGTTCCATAGCCACATCTGTGATAAAATTAGTGAGAAGTAATGAAAGAAACAAATCTTCAGATCATACAGGTGGTGGAATTATTCCTGAGCATCACAGCTTTAGCTGCCACCTCATTGGGTAATGATTTTTTTCTTATTGGCTCAATTCAGGTGGTGAATGACAGGACACATTAAGCCCCACCTACCACAACATCTTTTTCTTATGACTAGTTGCACAGCAGCGGTGAGCTGATAGTTTTTCAAATATTAGGAATGACCTGCATATAAACACTAAGAAAAATGTATAAAATATCATGGCTATCTTTCAAACACAAAACAGATGCACCGGCTCCATTGTTTTACCTCTTCAATAACAAAGACACAATTAATGCAATAACATCCTCAGAATGCTGGCCAGCTCCTGGGCCTGGGAGACAGATGTGGGTACAGTGACTAGTGTGCGAGTGCGGGAGACACCTGCCTTGATGGGCATGAGGGAGCGGTCCTGGTTGTTGGGGAGCTGGGGCAGGGGTGGCCTGTTCTGGGACAGCGTGTGGTAACTGGGGTTGGAGTAGAAGTGATGGTAGCCATGTGGGATGTCTAAGCAATAACAGGAGGAACGTGGTTAGTGTCCATGTTCTCCCCTGTTGTTCATAAACAGCATTTGTGATCAATTTCTATCACAGCATTTTTTGAATGTCAATGGCTACCAGTTTCTCCTGAATTTTTCATGAATGTCGTTAGCGTCGGCTGATCAGATAATCCATGTTAGGGAGGACAGGATTTGTAAGCTACCATTTCAATTAAAAGGACCTGGATCTCACTTAAGCACTTGGTTCTTGCTGTGCGCTGACTGGTCAGTCTCCTGTAATCATGCTAATAATCACTAATGTTAAAGTGAAACAGCTGGATGAGGTTTCCAGTCAAGGAATCAACCAGTGAAAGCACAATAACTAAACTTTTTAGCTAAGCACAAGAAGCCTTTAAGTATTAAAGCAGTTTGTATAACCTGAAGTAGCTCAAAGGGTCCTCCCTGACATGGATTATCTGATCACCCTAGTCGACGACCAGTTTCTCCCAACTGTTTGTGAAGACTGTTAGTGATAAGTTTCTCTCCAGCTGGTTATGAATGCAATTAACTACCAGTTTCTCCCCATCTGTTGGTGAACGACTCCAGCAATCAGCTTCTCCCTAGCCATTTGGGAACCCTGTTAGCTACCAATTTCTCCTCAGCCCTTGTTGAACACCGTCAGCTACCAGTTTATCCCTATCGTTTGTGAACGCTGTTAGCAACCAGTCTCGTATCAGCTGGTTGCGAATGCCGTTAGCTATCAGATTCTCCCCAGCCACTTGTACTGATGTACAGCTTCATTCATACCAATGGTCAACTTTGCAGTTAGTATCTGCTTGTTTGTGGCCCTTGTTCCACACTTGCACTATGCATGCTGCGGCCTGTACACCCAGAAGCAACACACCTGGCGCGGTGCACTCCAGGCTGGCCGCATGGCTGGAGGAGAAGACCACGGTGGGTACGGCGCTCTGCTTCTCCCTCCGCCGGTGCCGGTAGAGCAGGAGGAGGGCCAGCATCAAGGCCGCAAAGACCACCAGGGTTGTGATTCCAGCCACGGCACCCCATGAGTCCCGCCCCACCGGAGACATCACGCTCACCACCTGCCCTGTGTGTGTATGGGGGTGGGCACATGGGTCCACAGAGCCTTCAGGGTTCCACACCAGGGCACTCTTCCTGTTTGTGATTGACCACCAGTCCTATTTGTTGTGAATTGGTTTGCCAACTTTGGAATGCACTGGTGTCAGGTGACATTTTACACTAAATGTGATAAATCATTAATGTGCACAACAATCAGATTAAATGTTGTATTAGTTAATGTAATCCCAGAAGACACCCAGAGAAATACAGGGTGAAATTCTCCCTTCTGTCTTTGGGTAGGTGAATCGGTGTCTCTAAATTGCCATAGTGTGTGAGTTTGTGAGTAAGAGCCCTGCTTTGGACTGACGTCCCATTCAACATGTCCCCTGCCTTGTGCCTTAGGCTTCCTGCTTTGGATTGGCACTCCTTTCAGCATGTCCCCTGCCTTGTGCCTTAGGCTTCCTGCTTTGGGCTGGCACTACTTTCAGCATGTCCCCTGCCCTCTGCCTTAGGCTTCCTGCTTTGGGCTGGCACTACTTTCAGCATGTCCCCTGCCCTGTGCCTTAGGCTTCCTGCTTTGGGCTGGCACTACTTTCAGCATGTCCCCTGCCCTGTGCCTTAGGCTTCCTGCTTTGAGCTGGCACTACTTTCAGCATGTCCCCTGCCCTGTGCCTTAGGCTTCCTGCTTTGGGCTGGCCCTCCTTTCAGCATGTCCCCTGCCCTGTGCCTTAGGCTTCCTGCTTTGGGCTGGCCCTCCTTTCAGCATGTCCCCTGCCCT
>JAODKM010000126.1:15684779-15698513 GCA_026780845.1 Petrocephalus sullivani | reverse complement strand
AGGCTTCCTGCTTTGGGCTGGCCCTCCTTTCAGCATGTCCCTTGCCCTGTGCCTTAGGCTTCCTGCTTTGGGCTGGCACTCCTTTCAGCATGTCCCTTGCCCTGTGCCTTAGGCTTCCTGCTTTTGGCTGGCCCTCCTTTCAGCATGTCCCTTGCCCTGTGCCTTAGGCTTCCTGCTTTGGGCTGGCACTCCTTTCAGCATGTCCCCTGCCCTGTGCCTTAGGCTTACTGGCAAAGGCTCCAGGCTCTCTGTGACCTTCTACTGGATAAGCTATATGTAAGGTGGATGGATGGATTCAGTCTCAGAGCAGTGTTGCTTACCCTCTTTGCAGTTAGCATCCAGCCCTGACTCACACACACACACCCCGGTGCGGTGATCGCAGCTCGCGTTGGGTGGACATGAGCAGGTGTAGGCACAGTTTGGACCAAACGTCCCAGGCGTACACTCTGCAAACAAACAATGCCAGGAGATGGTGTGTGTCTTTACTGTCATGGTACACAGGGCAGTGAAATTGTGTTTAGCAGCCCTCTAGCCAGTAATACAGCATATATAGTATGACGATATAGAAAAACACAGATATACATATAGAAATTCAGAAATCACAATTAAGTATGCAAACTAAAATATGTGTAAAAATATAAGCACAGTATTTGTGAATCATTGCAAAGTGGTAGCAGTGCAACATATCAATCTAGTACGAATGAGAGAAATCGGGATTGCTTGACCAAAAAAACAAACAAAGTCAGAAAACAAAGTTGAGCACCTGATACTTACTGGACTGGCAGTAGGGCCCTGTGTAACCCACTGGGCACATGCATGCTCCTGTCACATGACTGCAGGCCCCTTCACATAGGCAGCGCAGACTACAGCCCAGCCCATAAGTCCCCTGGCTGCAGCCTAAAGGGGCACAGAACAGTGGGACAGACTGCCTATTACATCCCAGTGTAATATACACAAAATAAGCAGCCCTGTGAGCTTCTTTCACAATGGCATGTTGTACATGATGTTTGCTATCATTCTGCCGAGGGTATGGATCCCAGTCTCACTCTTAACTAGGGGCTGATGACATTTTCATTGCAGCCATTCAGCAAACTCTTTTATACAAAGCAACTGTTCACTAATGGAGTCTTTAAGCACTTAAAGCACTTAAATGCTGTAAATGTAAATGCAATGATACAACTTAGAAAGGAGGGTGTTCTGTTTCAGTTCCTGGGGGTGGCACTCAAACGTTTGCTTTGGCTCCCCCTGCTGGTGGCTTGTGTAATTGTCATCTCCTGCTATTTTCCAGGTAGGTTTCACCTGTGCACCTGTTCATCATCTGAAGTTTTTTTTTTTTTTTTTTTTTTAAAGGGGGTTCAGCCTGGTTTGAAAGGGAGGGGGCGCAGGAGAGCGGCCTTGACTTTGGAGGCAGTCTTTGCTATGAACCCTGGCTGCACTGATTTAAGTGGCTTTAGTGACTGATCGCAATCGCTAGATTGTGAGCCAAATTTGATATGTGTCTCCTTTATGTTGTGGTTAGTGGTGGCTGGCTGTAACAAGGGTCAGACAGTCCCTAGATGGGGGGTCAAGGTTGCTGAAGAGCCCAAGAATAACATCACTCTGTTGAACACAAAATTTGAATCGGCAAGCTTCCAATTACTAGCACACAGTTCTACCCTGCAGAGCCACATGCCGTCCCATTATGACTCGCCTCACTTTTGCATTAAGCAATAAACTCACGACTTAATTACAGGATTTGGACAAAAACAGTTACAGGAAAATGTACTAAAACTGAATTTTCTCATAGTTAAGTGTGGCATTCAGATTATTAGTGTCACACTTACGGGCTGGGGCTAATATGCCCGAGAGCGATGGAAGGCTTACTTTGGTCACACAGGGGTCCGGTGTAGCCTGGGTCACACTGGCACCGTCCTGTGACGTGGTGGCACGGGGTCGAGGAGTGGACACACGGGGGACATGGCGAACGGCACTGGGAGCCATGGAGTCCTGGGCTGCAAACTGGGAGAGAGGCAGAAAGCCACGGAGAGGCACAGAGGGTGGGATCTTCACCAGTTAATGCTAAATTAATTGGCGTGCTAATGCTCATGCTAAAGAAATGGACTTGTAACAGGAAATCTGAGGGTGCTGGGAAGCGAAAATCTGGGGAGCTTCCTTGAGCAGCAATCTGGCAAGCAACCAAATACTTTTCTTCTAATTATTATTATGAAAACATAAAAAATAGAAGTGACAAATCTGAGAGAGAGAGAGCAGATTCACAAAAGCTCTGCACTCACTTTGACTACAGCGCAGACCCTGGTACCCAGGATTACACACGCAGCTCCCACTGTGCGGCAGACAGGTGGCGCTGTTTCGGCAAGAGCAGCTCTGGTTGCAGTGGCGTCCCCAGGAGCCCTCTGGGCAGGGCTGGGCACAGTGTTTTCCTGGTGGGGCAGGGTGGCCAGTCAGCAGTGCCAGTGGGTTTAAAGAGTCACGGCAAACGTCTGCACAGCCGTGCGGCAACCGGCCGTGGGAGAGAGGCGCTCAGAGGACCTGCCCAGCCGGGGAGACACTGGCACTGGCCGGAGGACTGGTGGCAGCCGTCGGCATGAAGGCAGTCGCACTGCAGCAAACACCCCGGTCCGTAGGCACCGTTCTGCTCACACGGGCACAGAGGGAGACCGAGGTCATTACCATGCGACACTCACTATGGGTGCTAGGATGCGGGCATCAAACTGAGCACCGCAGCATGCCTGCTGACACTAAAATGGTGCAGTCTTTTAGGCAATTTTGCAAGTTAGTACCAGGTTTGATGAAATCATTAATTCCAAAAACCTTTCAGCAATGCATTACAGACAAGTATTACAATTAAACAGTACTGTGCAATTAGATTATAGGAAAATGTAATTTAAGTGCCTGAAATGTAAATGAATGGCAAATATCTTGCTGTATAAGAAGTAGGATTGAAAGAGAGTATCTAAGCTTTGAGAAGTTTCTATCGAATGGGCTTATGATGATAGATACCGAACACGGCTGATCACACAGCGCCCCCTGCCACCCTGGAGGGCACGTGCAAGTGCCATCTATGGGACTGCATGACGCCCCACTTGCACACTGGCACGTTCCATTGCAGTTTGGACCCCAAGTGCCGCCCGAGCACGGGATGGTGCAGTCCAAGCCCTTCCATCCTAAAAAGACAACCAGAGAACATCATGGTCAATCCATTCGAAGACGAACACTATTCCTGATTTTTTGACAGTGATGTGTAGGTTTAAAACTGGCTGCGACTAGAACTGCGACAGATGGGGACGCCAAAACAAAGCAGATGGGGGGCCTCACCTTCTCTGCAGAGGCAGGTGCCGTCCATGGGGGAGCAAGCCAGGGCGTTAGTACAGGCACAGCTGAAGGAGCAGTTCCTCCCGTAGGAGCCTGGAGCACACAGGCTCTCACAGTGGTCTCCCTGCGGAGCACATGGCACAGCGCCTCACTCTCCGTACCCCGCATCTCAGAGCGACGCCAAAAGGCACAGCTTTGAAAGCTCAAATCCAGCATATCTCTCCAGATGGTTCTCATGTGTGGTTCCCCCATGGTGGAATGAGCTGCTGAACTCCATCCGGTAATCAGACTCTCTCTCCACCTTCAAATAATGCCTCAACACCCATCTGTTCCAAGAATTCCTCTACTAGCCAGATATCACTCCATGTACCCCGAAAGTTCTCAGTGCTGCAGTAACTGCTCATTGTGGAGTCTTATTAGGTTCTTGCTTTATGTTGCATATGTTGTAGATGTTGTGTGGCTCTTGGTCCGATACTGCTTACACTCGTACCTGGGCATTCATTGGAAGCTCAGCCTAGCTGCACTTAAGCCTATATGACAGCTGCTTGTTTGTAATGTGCTATTTGCCTGAGTCAAATACTGCTAAATAAAAATGAAGATAAATGTAAAAAGTCCATTGCGGAATGGCAGTTTTCCAAAAGGAAACAGGCCACAGAAGCATCACGGACACGGAGAAAGTCACTCACGGTATAGCCCGGCCCACACCGGCAGCGCCCGGTCACGCTGTCACAGGTGCCCCCATCCAGGCACAAGCAGGTTTCCTGGCAACCGTGGCCGTAGTAACCCTGCGGGCACGTCTCGTTGCAGAAGAGCCCCGCCCAGCCGGGGTGGCACGTGCACTCCCCCTTCATGGGGTGGCAGCTGGCAGAACGAGAAAGGACAACTAGAGCTTTGGGACAGAAGGCGGCCAATTATGATCAAAACCTACAAAATAATACACCTTTCACTTCACAGAAAGAATATTTCACTAAATTTTAAGTCACCACCCTCTGTGTGACTCAATACCTATGACCCCTTAACCCCCCCTCCCTTTTTGACAGGTTTTACACCCCCCCCCAGTTGATAGCTGACAAAAACACCTTTGACGTACAGTAGTAAGAAGCCACTGAGAGATGAAACAGCCCAGAGGCCTCTGACCATGTTCATGTGCCTCAGCCTAGACCAGGGGTGGCCAAACTTATCCGCAAAGGGCCGGTGTGTATGCTGGTTTTCGCTGCAGCTCCGTAATTAGATCACTAATTAGAGGACTGATTGGCTGAAGAATTCTCACACCTGCGTTTGACCAGCTGACCTTAGGGTTATCCCGAAAACCTGCATACACACCGGCCCTTTGCGGATTAGATTGCCCACCCCTGGCTTAGATCCTATTGAACTTTGACGAGTGTTGAATAGCCCTGGTCTTTAATAAAAATTACAACAGTGTTTCCGAATCCAATCTTACCGGGAGCTAAGAGGGAGCAAAAACATGAACTGTCTGTGGGTCCCTGACAGTGCTGGGTAATCCAGGTCCAAAGAGTAAAAATCCAAACCAGGATTTTGTTTCAACCAACCAGTTAAGCATTAAGATCCTTCACAGAGTGCAAAACTAGTTGGTTGAAACAAAATCCAGGTCTGGATTGTTACTCTATGGACCTGGATTACCCACCTCTTGTCCCCAGTTTGGGAAGCACTGTACTGAAAGACGAGCAACATAACGAAACCCGCTGGCATCAGCCACGTCGGTGCTGCCCACCTGAGCGTGTTTCCATGGTGACACTGGCAGCGGCGCTCACAGTGCAGGCCGTACATTCCCTCCGCACACATCCTGTCCTGGCACCGGGGCCCCCGGAAGCCCGGCTCACACAGGCAGCCCCCATCCACGTGGTAGCAGCGTGCCCCGTTGGCACAGTCACAGGTACCCTGGCAACCCGGACCGAATGTGCCCACCGGGCACTCCTCATGGCACCTGAGGGCCAGGAAACGGCACTGTTACCCCGGCACACCACAGGCGGGGGTCACTCCTCGAGGCTTGAACTGGCTGAAAATGATGCCACTTTATATAAAATTGCCAGGCAAAAAATTAAACTGCAGATACACACATTAGCTGGTTGTGGCAAACATTCTGCACATTAGGAAGGGTCTCCTGTCCAAGGATGTCACACTCAGTACTCCCTGCAGGGGGCAGTACCTGTCTCCAGTGAAGCCGGGAGTGCACTGACAGTGTCCGGTCTCAGGGTCACAATGCCCCTTGTTGTGACAAACACACTCATGGGTGCAGTTGGCCCCAAATCTGCCCGGGGGACAGCGCTCAGTGCACATGGGTCCCTGGGGGGCAAGGTTAGACAGGCAGAGGACTGTAATCAGGCAGAATAGGCACCATGGGCCCTGCGATTATGGGGCCCTTTAGCACTTAACATCTGACTCCCTCCCATCTCTGGCAACTGAGAGGATTTACGTAATAAAAGGCAATACTTTAGGGAGATTACAACCTACTACCTACGGGAATGACAAGCTGCCATCTGTTTCTAATGGGTGTGTTCAGCAAGTGAATGAAATGAGTCAAACAATCTAATGCTAATAACTGTGAGCAGCACCCCAAAATGTTCCCCTTCCCTGCCTGGGGGAGCGTACCGTCCAGCCCGGCAGGCAGGCACAGACCCCTGCCCCCTGGCAATAGCCACCATTCTGGCAGGGACATCGTCGCTGGCAAATCTGACAGGGCTTCTCACACCTGAGTTCAGAAAAATCATTAAGTAGGCAGATATTAGGAACCCACCTTCCCCCCTGGTCAATGAATTCTGCTTTGGCCAGTGTTTCCCAAACTGGTCTTCTGGGACCCACAGACAGCCCATTCTTTGCTCCTACGCAGCTCCATGCCAGACAGTCCACAGTTTTGCTTCCTCCCAGGTCCTGGTGTGTCCAAGGAGCAGGAACGTGGTCTGTCTGCGGGTCCCCGAGAACCAGGCTGGGAAACACTACTGCCCTAGAACCTAGCAGTGAGCAGGACACCACTGAAATCTATGTCTGGCTATGGGCCTGTTCTTTGCCACTTATGTTCAGAAATTGATAAGGTGACGCACTAATGCAAAGTGAACTTCATTTCACATACTGTGTTTACCCAAAAACTTTATTTTATATGGCAGCAACTTTCAGTCACAATCAGTGTTCGGACTTAGATGTCGGAGACGGTGGAATTTGGACGTTTGAACGCTGCTTGTTCTACATGAGCATTACTGGCTTTGGCATATAAACCCAAAAAACATGGCCTCACATTTCTGCAGGTTGATGTAACGTGACGTTTTTGGGAGAATACACTGTAAAATGTGGTTTAAATCTCAAGCCACAGCCCAGTTGTTTTTTTGTTAAGTGTCTCTAGAGATCCAACTGTATCCTAAGTTTTGAAACTTTGTATAGGCCTACATTTTTAACATTGTCAGAAACTTACAACAACCTCTAACAAACCAAATTTCTATCCAAAAAATCTATCCTAAGGACGATAAACACACCAGAATAATTTCACAAAGATTTCCTGGCCGTTTCACTGTGGTACATTCAAGAAGTGGAAACACATGGATTGACAATTACTGTGTTTTATGTCTTGGCAATTATGTGGCACATATTTAAATGCAGACGTGCAATACACACAAACATGCAGCATTAGTGCCATTACTTAAACATTAAGTCCAATTTAGTTGCACTGAAATGATAAGCAACGTTCCAGAAAACCAAATAAACTGAAACTTACAGGGTCCCAGTATAACCTTTCTTGCAATAGCACTCCCCCGTCTCATTGTCACATGATCCCCCAGTTCCACACAGGCACTTCTGTAGACAGTCCTTTCCAAAGGCCCCTGGAGGACAGGGCTCCTTGCAGTGCCTGCCAGTGTATCCGTGGCGACACTGGCAGGAGCCAGAGAGGGGGTCACACTGTCCCCCATTCTCACACTTGCAGAAATGGCTGCAGTCATCGCCCCAGTGTTTCTCATCGCAGACTAGACAGGGAAACAGAGACATCGGATTAATTTGGAGTGAAGCGTGGAGTATCCAGGCTGGAACAAGGCCTGTTGTATGAGGTGGGCTTTGATTACTTCACAGTGCCTCGTTCAAGCCCGTGATATATCATAGTGACTGACAAACATGCAGGAACACATGGCATTCGACGCTGATGATGACATAACCGCAATTCAGTATGTCTAATTTGGCATTAACTTTTACATATAGTATTACACCATGTGATATATTTGTGACATGCAGATTTGCATGGAGCTGGGAAAGATAAATGAGGCTGAAATCAGGAATTCTACTGATGTAATGCTCAGGGAGAGTTATTCACACGCAGGGATTAGATTTCACTTATGTCAGTGTAAAGGGAACCATCTGATGAGGCTTTGATGTTATGCGAGGCTGAATATGTCACAGTCTCACAACATTCATATGTTTTTTCAGATGAAACGAAAGCTGTAATATAAAATACAAAAAGCGAGAAAGCCAAAATTAACAAAAAAAAACGTAGGTGAGTTCTATAACCGATATGTAAGACACTTAAGGTTTAGAAGGAAATCCGCACCAGCTGTTCTCACTTTCTGTCTGTCAGACCTCCTTGGCTTTTGTCCCAAATATGCAAAGAGTGGGAGTTTGACTGAATCCTAACTGGAACCTTTTTTTCCATCACCTGGTTTGATTGTGACAGATTATGCCCAAGAGGTCAATTATAACAAATATTTCCCTGCCTGTGAGAGACATAAGCATTCGCATTAGATTTAGCAACTAAATATATATATTATCATGCTTATAAATGCATTGATTTGCAAGTTAACACTGAGGATTTATTTCTTTGCCTGCCAATTCTCAGACTTTTTTACTGTTCATGTGTACTTCGTCATGGGATCACTCAGCCAGTAATCCAATCAAATATAAAGCCAGACTACTTGCGAGACATTTCTTGGTGTATGTCGCCATGTTACTTCTGTTGTCTTTGATTGCAACTGCATGTCATTGCTTTGCGTTCACTCCTACGCATGCTTTTATTGTCAAAGTAATCAAGAAAATCGACATATAGGGGAATGCTCCAGGACGTGGGAAAATTCCATGCATTCTCTCAGTGCACCATGGGGCTGGGTGCAGTGCCCCCCCATGCCCCCCCGTCACCCCAACTTCTCCCTAGCACACAGCTATATGCCCTCTAACTTATACCCTTGTGCTAAAAACAGCTCAACACACAAACATCAGGAAATATCACGTCTCAAAAGACACAGATCCATGATATGGGTTTTTAAGGGCGACATTGCGAAAGAAAGCCCCCCCTCCTGTGTTCCTGTCACAGAATCCCCCAGACGGCATCGTATCGTACCCGTTCCCTAACAGACTCACCACCACAGATTTTGCTTTCCTGAATTTTCTGTTTTCTAGCCAACAGGAAATCGAGTGCAGGTGAAGGGGAACTCGTAACGGTGGGCGCTGACCAACAGTGCAAAGTACTGACTGAAGTTCTTGGGGATCTCCGCAGTGGGCCTGGGCTGTTAGGAGCGGCGCCCCATGTGAATGTTGGGTTAGGTGCCAACGCACGGGAGGCAGCTACCTACTTACCGCTGGAGCAGTCTTCCCCGCGCCAGCCGGCCTCACACTGACAGCGGTCCGGCGCCAGGCAACGCCCGTGGACACACTCCTTGGTACAATGAGCTGCCAGATGCAGGAGACATGGATATGACACGGACAGGCTCTAATCCACATTCTCCACAGCTCTCAACATTCCCCATCTCCATAGCAGACAAAACCGGCTGAGGAATTAGAATCAGTCTGCAAATAACAATATTTTTAACTGAGGCCCTTATTCGAGTTCATTTCGAGGTCCCAAATGCTTTGCACCTGAAAACTAGATGCAGCCCAAGGTTCTTGGCACAGAGTCTATGGAGCAGTAACATTAATTACATTTACTGCAAAAATTATGCTCGTTAAATCTAAATAACAATTTTACACTGCACTTAAACCACTGGGAGGGAACCACTGCCCACGAGTTAGATTAACTGGAAGCTACCTTTAAGTGCCTCTGTGATAGGGTTGCAACACTTTGGCTTTCATTCAATAATCCTTAGAGAGTGGGAGATTCCTTGCTCCTATCTCTCCCTAGGTACTTACGGACACATTTCTCCCCGCTCTCGTAATAGCCGGGGCAGCACTGGTACCTCCTGCGATAGTCCATCTTCACGGCCTGCCGATAAGCGGTCCTGTACGTGACCCTGCGTGTGGCAAGAAGGGATGCGGCGTCACTAACGCCAACGCACTGCGCGTGGTCGAGCAAGTGCTACGCACTTCTGCTGGCTGCATGCGTAGGAGCGCCGGGCACTCGTGCACGGCTGCGGGGACATCTGGGCAAAGGGGAAGCTGTAGGATTCCTTCACCGAGGTGGTGTAACTAGAAGGGCGACAGCAGATGCATGCATAAGGCACATAAATCCAGAGAGAGGATGTAGCATGTAACATTTTAACATACAGCCTTTGACGTCGGCTCTTTCCCTAGCTGATAATATCCTTTCTCTTACTTACCTCTCCCACAGACTGCACACATTGGGGTCCCTGGGGTTCAACAGCCACACGAGATCGAGGAAGGAGCCGAGGAGGAGGAGGGTACAGCAACTCTTCATGGATCTCACCATCCTAGGAAACAAGGCACCACAGCAATGTGTCCCCCATTCCCACAGCAAACAACACCTGTCATAGCGTGGGGAGGTTTACTCTGACGGCCCCAAAGCAAAATACAGACCAGGTTTTGGGGGAAAAGCTCACAGCTTCTCCTGGATAAACTGCATTTCTAATACATCAGCTGGCTGTCCTCACCTTCTTATGATGTGGTCAGTTAACTGCACAATATAACTGGCAGGACGTTGCCTGTTAGAGTTAATCATGAAGGAAAACTCCAGAATAAGCATATATTAGGTTCATATGCTTTTAAAAATTATATATATTTACATACTACACTGATCAATATAAACTATCCTTGAGGAAAAAATCCTTAAAGTCCTTAAATACTATATATGTAAAAATATTCAAAAGCGTGAATGTTATGTTTTGACTGAATTCTTGATTCAGTGATATTATATAAGAAAATTTATGGACAAATTACTATTGGCAGGCTATTAGGCTATTCTGAGACATTTGGTCTGTATAATTCAGAATGCTGCTTTATGAGCTGTAGGATACCACACAGAACTTTAGATGAATTTGAAAGGGGAAAAAATCTGGATTAAGAAGACAAGGAAGGAGGCTTAATCTCCTATCATATCATCAGTCACAGCTGGCAGCAGCCCTCACACGCTGGTACAGCAGCAGGGTCCTCCCCCGTCAGCATGCGGCTTGCGTGCACATCTGGATCCCATCATCGGGTCCGCCCTCTGGGGTGTGATAGCAGAGGGCTCACGGTGGCTCGCAAGAAACTCCAGACTGAGGGCTCCCCAAGAACTCCCACGAAAACAGCTCAGATCCGTCCTCACAGGCCTTTCGTGGGCCGATCACCCACGGCGAGAAATTAGCTACATTATTCACTGTTGAGTTGGTGTCTCACACTGATTCCTGCTTGTTTCATTTATTTTTCCTGAAAAAAAGCAGCTGATCGTTGATTCATTTTATCTGGTTGTGAAACCAGTAGTCCAAATCACCAAGTATTTGCAGAATTCCCCATAATGCAAAACGCTGTTATTGTACAAATCTGTGACGGAAATATTTCTTAGGATAAATTATACACAACATGGCATATAAAACAGATGGCTGGGGATTAAAAACAAAAAGCCAAAATAACAGTTATATAAACGATTGAATTCCAAATGCCTTTCCATCCATTATCCACTCCTATTGTCCAATAATTCAAGCAACTGTTTGTCCTCCTTTGCAAAGCATAGCTTCCAAAACCACCCAGTGGTTTTAATGTATTACTACAGAGGATCATGTGACCTTCAGTTGCAAATAAGTCATTCAAATGTAGCTAGCTGAAACAGGGACAAAAACAAAAAATTTAAAACACAAATTTCAAAAAGGAAGGCAAATGTTTCTTATTAAGAGAAGCAATTGCCTTTACTGGTCCCCACATTTGAGTGGGTAATTAATTTGAAAAAGTTTTTTTTTGCCTGGTATTACTGCATTACATCTTGACCGCAGGAGTGTTCACATGTGCTGTTAAACCCCACACGACTCGTACAAACTCAAAAAGGTGGGAAAAAAACAACCTCTGTGAATCACAGTCAAAGTTTGAAGTAAACACTTACTGTGAGATACATTATGAAGCAGTTAAGATGGATTAACTCCCCCTGTAGACTTATATTTTAGATTATTCTGTTAAACCATAAATAAGGACAGGGGACACAGAGCACATGTTTACAAGAAAATAGATTTGAGTATAATTTGTGGACCAAGCAACAAACAACAAAACTGTCATTATTTCTGGATAACCAGTGATCTTAATGAGGAGGTTCTTCGAGTAAACAAGGTGACATCACTGCTTTGGTCAGAGGCTCAGACATGTGGCACATTCTAACACGGCCTATGTGCATCTCCTGGTAAGAAAACACCCACATCCACATCTACGGTCCGGCTATTCCCATTTGCTGAGTTTACCTCATGATGTTCATCACGTTAATCATATACTGTAGAGACTGCTTTGGGTGGCCAGTAAGTGCTCAAGACACACATATTTAAATGATGCACCCCTAAAGCAAAATACATAACCAAACAAAACAAGTGTTTCGTCACCAGTAACCACTGACAGCCTTTTAAAACAATTACGTCATTTTCTATTTTTAGCCCTATTTGGAGATCGTTCAGGAATTGCTGAAAGTATCACATGCCAACAATAACACTTATTGGATTATTATTGGAAATCAGGTGAATTTAACCACCCACCCCCTTCCCCACTTATTTGTAGACGTAAAAAAAAGGTCGGGAAGCGCTGATTCAGAGTGTAATTTAGATGCCACTGAGGGCCTGGGAACGGCAGATTGGTTTATATCAATTGTAATGGTGTGAGTGTAACTTATAGCTTAAGCTATTTTAAACAATTTATACTTGTTGCAAATCTTATAAGATCCTTATGCCTTGTAACTTTTCTACCATTAAAGGGGTGCAGTATTTATTTGCTTTCGAATATTCAGTGAACACTTTTGTAAGGTAGAGGTGTGGTAGAGGTGCAGACAGACATCCCTTCTCACTGTTATAGTTGGTTATGGGAAATGTCATCCACACAGACTAGAAGCAGACAGCTAGCGTAGATAAATAATAACAGGACCAGGAAACTGAACAATGTACATTTTGGCAATGTTACATATTGGATTCTGCCTGTTTGCATTCACTACAGTATAAGGACCTGATTACCCGAGTACTGATTACTGATTACCCGATTACTGATTAAGGACCTGCCTAGAGAGCAAGCAGATTTTAAGGGGTTTAGAGATCTTGTTTGCCCAGCCTAGAACTAAACAGAATATATGACTGGCTCCTCCTAGTAATTAATCATCCTAAAAGCAGCATAGAGTGAGCAGATGGGTCACCCAAGGCACTGTGTAACAGTGTACAGTCCTGGCGAAAAGTTTTGAGAATTAATGACACAAATATTGGTTTTATCAAAGTTTGTTACTTCAGTCTTCATGAAGCCAATTTGCATGTACTCCAGAATGTTATGAAGAGGGATCAGATCAATTGTAATTAATTGCAAAGTCCCTTGTTCAATTGGGGTTCAATTGCTGTGAAGAAGCCTTCAGGGTGCCCAAGAAAGTCCAGCAAGCGCCAGGACCTTCTCCTAAAGGTGATTCAGCTGCGGGATTGGGGCACCACCAGTGCAGAGCTTGCTCAGGAATGGCAGCAGGTAGGTATAGTATGAGAGCATCTGCACACATAATGAGGCGAAGACTTCTGGAGGATGGCCTGGTGTCAAGAAGGGCAGCAAAGAAGCCATTTCTCTCCAAGAAAAACGTCAAGGACACACTGATATTCTGCAAAAAGTACAAAAAGGACTGCTGAGGACTGGGATAAAGTAATTTTATCTGATGAAGCAAATTGTTTGGGGCATCTGGAAAAATTATTGTCCGGAGATGTAAAGGTGAATGCCACCATCAGTCCTGTGTCATGCCAGCTGTAAAGCATCCTGAGGCCATTCATGTGTGGGGTTGCTTCTCACCCAAGGGAGCGGGCTCATGCACAACAGTTTGGTGAAGAACAATGCCTTTCCAGCATGATGGAGCACCGTGCCATAAGGCAAAAGTCATAACTAAGTGGCTTGGACATCGAAATTTTGGTTCCATGGCTAGGAAACTCCCCAGACTTTAACCCCATTGAGAACTTGCAATCAATCCTCAATTGGCAGGTGGGCAAACAAAAACCCACAGATTCTGACAAACTAAAAGGATTGATTATGCAAGAATGAGTTGCCATCGGTTAGTATTTGGCCCAGAAGTTGATTGAC
>JAODKM010000126.1:15650408-15668472 GCA_026780845.1 Petrocephalus sullivani | reverse complement strand
GACAGCAATTTTGTGCAGGAAGAAGCAGATTCAATCGATATCGATGCAGATTTAGAGGAAGACGGTGAAGATAAACCCACACCTCAAATTAATTTAGAGGTGGACAGCAATTTTGTGCAGGAAGAAGCAGATTCAATTGCTACTGATGCAAATTTAGGGGAAGACAATGAGGAAGGAATCAGAAAAGAACCATTTGTTGAGAACTCCATGATATTATCCTATGGGCATTCGCCTTCCAATGAAAATGAAGATGACATAAGTGAAATATTTTCACAAACCATGACATCAGATGATGGGCTAGAAAAGGTATTGAAAAGTAAGGAAACAGAAATGCTTCCTGACCAAAAAGAGGAGGATAGTGAAAACTCATCCATGCTAACAAATGTGGACTTCACCGATGATCTCTCATTGCACAGTGAGATCATCAGCATCGTAGAAGGTCTAGAACATACTGCCATATCTGACTTAGAGGATTCATACAGCTCTGAAGATGACTCTCCTAATGCCAGTCAGTCATTAAAATCTATCAATCCGGAAGAAATCTTTGAAAATCACAAAGAAAGGGAAACTATGACAAGTTTGATTAATTCTGGATTAACAGGAGAGACAGAGAAGCATTTTCCAGAATTATTCAGCAACACTTTAGAAAATGCCAGGACCAGTGGTGATCGTAAGTGGGGAATTCTAAGCACAGATTTAAAGAAGCCTGACCAGTTCATCCAAGATGATGAAAACATAAAAGAATACTTTCCATACACTGAGGAAAAATATGAAGAGCCGAAAGATTTGGAACAACAAAATGAAGACCATCCTAGTAGTGAAACAAAGGAGGATGACATTTTCACAGTAGATGCTGAGGGACTGCCCCCAACACATGACAAACACACAGGGTTATTTAGCACGACTCTGAAGGAAGATTTTTGGATTTCTAATGGGAAGATGGGAGCCTCCTGTGATCAACAGGAGTGTGAGAATTTAGAATGTGTAAAAATGCACCCTAATCAGAGCCTGGAAAATACAGGCACTGTTCTAGAAGCAAAACAGTGCCTAGAATTAAGAGTAAAGAAAGCTCAGTCAGACCCCCTACCAGAGGAAGAGCAAATCCCTGCTCCTATCAAGCAGCTATTGTACAAGAGCATGGAAAAAGACAAAAGACATTCTGAAGACTCTCTGGAAGAGGACGACTCCTGGTTTGGTGGAGAAGCTTAGGAAGTGCTGGGAGAAAAGTGGAGATGTTCTGCTGAAATTACTCCCAAAGTAATTTGTAAACACATCCTGTTTTATAAATAAAACCTATATTCACTGAAACAATAACAACAAGTAACAGGTCAAATAAGATTCAACTGTGGCAAATTTGCATAACAGAAGTACGTGAAACATTCAAAGAAGAGTGCATAACATCAAATAACATCAACGTATGACAAACGTATGACCCTTCAGGGGGAGGGTAGCTGTATTATATAAAGTTTGCAAACTAAATCAGAAGGTTTGATTCATGACTTTTAGATCTTTGAAGGGACTATTTATCTGAGCGTTCATGAGAGGAAAAGAAAACATTTAGACGAAAAAAGTAGCATGCTGATTAAATTCTTGATTTGAATAGCGTTTTCCTTTAAAAATGAGTTTTAAAGTCTGACTTTAACATCACCTATAGTGCCTATATTACAGCTAACTGACATTAAACCCTCCTTAAGCAGACTTTTTTTTTTTATTGGAGCTTTAATATTTTAATGTTTTACAGTGTGTATCCAAAACAAAAATACCAAAAGAGTAAGAATATTTATGAGTATTTACCAGAAGTACATCCTCATTCAGTATATATTTTGTGATGGTTACGGGGCAGCTAAGTCCTACCTTTTAATACTAAAACAGTAATACCACAATGCGGTATAAATTTTGAATTATGAATACTGCAGGTATTTAGAAGGTTGAGTATGTCAGGGAAGATGCCTTGCCTTTTCTTCAGAGCCAAACAGTGTAAATTAAACTCATTTTTCTTTGTTATTGGAAAAGCAGTTAATTTCTGTTTCTAGGATACAGCAGTTCAGAATGCTTTTGCAGACAAAAGTTACTTTGGGTTACTTTCATTTAAAACTGTTAATACCCTGGTTGACAGCTATGTTCCAGCAAAGGAAGTAAATAGTCTAGCTTCATTCTGTTCTACAAGGTAGCTTTTGGGTACGGAAGAATGTCTTGTGGAATGCACCATTACATGTAATACCTGGGTAATTCTGTTTAGACAAAATGTGCTAACATTGAACAATGGAAAATAAAGTAACTGGCAAAGAGCCTATGAAAGTTGCGCTTTTAATTATTCTTCTCTTGTTTTTAATATTTTCTCTAATGCTTGGACTATGTGATAGAGATCTCAAAAGAATAAAAAAAAAACTATTTGGAGAGCCCAAGATTCTGATGATCTGTGTGCAAAAGAACATAATGTCAAACTGAAGTTCTCTGTGTCATGGCAGCGAGCTGCAGGATTAGGGAACAATGCAACAATGGAACAGGGAGAAAAAGAGCCAGAAATAGTCATGTCAACGACCATGGCAACATGACCATATGGAATAGTCAGATTACAGAGGTTGCGGCAGACCTGTCCCTCTGTCCCTCCGGCAGACCTGTCCCTCTGTCCCTCTGGCAGACCTGTCCCTCTGTCCCTCCAGCAGACCTGTCCCTCTGTCCCTCTGGCAGACCTGTCCCTCTGTCCCTCCAGCAGACCTGTCCCTCTGTCCCTCCAGCAGACCTGTCCCTCTGTCCCTCCATCACTTCTTCAACAGAGCAACACAGAGAACCTATCGCAGGCATCACAGGGCACAAGGCCAGAGACACCCTGGATCTTTATACCAATTTGACTTTATAGTAAGCCTCTAATTCTCTCCAGCTTTTCTTACAGAAAAAGTTCAGACTTGAAATAATAAAATGAACTGCGTAGCATTTGCTTTTTCACATCCATAAAAAGATGCATTACTTATTGGGGTGGGGGTCCCACTGAGATCGGTAGCATCTCAGTACCACTGACCTCACAGCAGACTGAGCAGCCCTCAAGCCTAAAATGCAAGATATGGGAAAAAAATAAAGCATAACCTGCAACAATGTGTAACTACGCTTCCTCAAGGCCATTGCTCACCCAGATTTTAGAACAATGGCAGCCATTCATAACGCAATCGCTTCTCTCCCCTCTCCTTAAATCTACCCAATCAGGATTCTGGGTTCCACGACCGAGAAAATACTGTTATGCTGACATCAGACCATCCCACAGGCTACAAGCCCTCCTGGAGCAGTCACTCTATTCCACTTCTTAGTAACAGTTTCCCTGAAAGTGTGAGAACGTATCGTAAACCAGTTTCATTTTCACTCAACAGTTACAGATGCTTGATGAGCCGGTCACCACAAAGTTGAGGAACATGCCAGCCCTAGTGAAATTCTACCAATATGCCACTGGATTTCTGTTAGAGACACTATGCTGTGAAGATGTGCCTGAAGCTACATATTTCACGGTATACTGTTTTACACTCAAGAGAGTTAGTCTTGAACTTGAACTATAATAAAATTACCATAATGGCAAATTACATCAAATTACATACCACACACATTACATTAGACATCATGTGCTGCAATATCCTAAAAATGTGATGCGTGAAATGCTGTTATGATGCCACAAGGACAGCTGCTCCCCTCGTAAATATCACAGCCTTATGACATTACTGAGCAATTTCAACTGATGAAACAGGCTGCAAGAAAAATATTAATAGCTGGGTCAGCTGCACTTTTGGTCTGTATTTTAGGTGCACGTCATACATCAATCGAGGGGTGGATTCTGGTCCTCTAGCATGTGTTGGTGAAATGAAAAAGAGGACTTTATGTGGATGAAATATCTTGACTCCGGGTGACAGTGCACTTTCCTGGAAGCCATCTGTTCCCCCCAAACCAACTGTGCCCTTTAAAACAACTATGAGATGGATGACTATATAACATTTTAGATGGCCATTTGTGAATTGATGGATGGATGGATGAGTAGATACATAGGTGGATACCACATTATTGTTTGTGAGGTTTTAAAGGGCTTCAGTTTTTGTGCATTTTCATTCTCAACTTATTTCTGAGAGGACCGATTTTTATTTTTCCCTCCTGAAGAAAAACAAGCTGTCACAAAAGCTGGGGCACAGATAGCTGGTGTTTAAGGGGATGCATGAATGTACCTGAAGCTTATAACACCGACGACCAAAATGCCTTCAAACAGCGAATAATAGTTTTGTGAAGGCTGTGAAAGGTCCTAATGAGTCATAAAAATGGGCCAAAAAGGCATTTTTAAAAACAGTATAACACGAGCATTGCCATGAATGGTAAACTTTTAGCCACTACATTTTTATGCATTAAAAAAGAGAAAACATGAAGAGTTGGGAAGGCACAGGAGAAGCAGCTATGTTTAGCCCTGACTGAGTGTCTAGCAGATGCTGCTGCAGAGAGCAAGGGCCGGGCCTGTCTGCCGGCCTGTCAGACACATGAGCTCAGCGGCTGTCCAGCACAAAGGCAGCTGACACCGTGGTCAAGAGCGACGGCGGGCAATCCCCCACAACTCGCCGGTGACTGCCCCGCATTAGTGCATACCCACACACATTCAGGGCATGCTCCCTCTCCTTTACACACACACGCCACATTTTTCTATGATCTAAAACTGAAATCCTTTTCTTTTTTTGGCACCATTGGCTGAAATCTCCCCGACACAGTAAATGTATCACACGTCTGAAATCCATAACTACTCAACAATCATCTCATTAGATTTAGTCGTTTATTATAGTAAGAGGTTTGAATAAACTCAGGCAGTTGAAGAAAACGTTAAAGGCTATTTATCTGAGTAGTAAGTAAGTGTATAAAATTAGAGTAAAAGGAAATCAACAGTAAGAAAATAAAAAAAAAAATAATAATAATAATTTCTTCTTTTTCCCAAAAAGTTACTGATTTCTTGTTGGATAGCTAGCGGGAACACAGCATCCATTCCTAACCCTCCCCTTGGGGCCACCTCAGCCTTTCCATGCATTTGTCACAATTCACGACCAGCTCAATCAATAAATCAATTAACTTAATTAGTTAAACTCAATGAGGTATTGATTAGCCAAACAAGGTGGGGTAGTGGTCGAGTCAAAAAACACACAGGTATGGTTGTAACAAATACCAAGGTAATTTTAGGAGAGGATTGAAATGGCTAAGCTAGCACACCTTGGCAGACAATTTCACTTTTACACCAACTTGAAGATCATTTGAACACAATTTTTTTTGACTGCCTAAGACGTTTGTACAATACTTCACACATTGTACTTCACATTTCATTTGAGAGATCTACGATACATCAGCATAACGACTGTCGCTCTGTTTATCAGTCACTACACAAGAGGGGCCAGGGAGGGAGAGAGACGGCCTCTCCACTCTAGCTCTCGGGTGCTGAAAGCAAGCTAGTGAATACCCAGGCGAATACCCAGGCCCGAGCCTGCTGTCACATGGGGGCTCTGCGAATACCCAGGCCCGAGCCTGCTGTCACATGGGGGCTCTGCGAATACCCAGCCCCGAGCCTGCTGTTACATGGCTTTGGCCCTAATCTCCAGGCATGGGTGTAGTTAAGCTTCCCGATCCCCAATGCCCCCACCCCCCCAACCATCATACCCCACCCCCACACTAGCCAGCAGAACGCACACACTATGCTCTCCAAAAAAAAACATAAGAATGCAATTGGGGAGGGAATTAATCCACCAGCCACCAGGACCAGCTAAGCATCAAATGAATATGTTATATAAAATGCCTAATACATACAAAATGCTCTTAATTTAATGAAACGGACAGAGGTCTGGCAGAAAAGGCAGAAAATGTGAGCAGAAAAGGATGTGTCATCCTCCAGCAAATGTGACGCTCGCCACCGCCCCCACCAACCAGCTGGTTGGACAATCTCCTCTCCTTACTCACCCACAATGGTGCCCTTATATTCATGTCCCGCTAGCATCCGTTTCCTTTAGTGCAGTCAGAAGAACAGATTTCAAGAGGAGGGAACAAAGACAGACATTGCACCAGATGGAGACATTTGGAGATGCATTTTTTTCTTTCTAATCGTGGACTGAAAACAGTCCCCATTCATCCAGCCTTTTAAACCTAAGTACAAAAAAATTGTGACTTCAGAGATGAGTGTTTTACACAAGTTGTGAAACAGGTAAGGAAAGTTGAGCTCAAACGTAATTCTGTTGGCAGATTCCACACCATGAGAGGAAATGTAATCGCACGTATGCAGCATTGGCTTGGAATGCAAGCAGACTCCCACCTGGTGGACAAAATGGTGCATTACAGACCCTGTGAGGAACTCAAACCATGCTGGCATTAAATGCCACATAACTGGCTCTTGAACAAAGATCTTCAACTAGCAGTGTTTTAAAAACATATTCCGAGGAACAAATAAAAATATAATACTTAAATTTTATGATAGCAGCCATCCTTCAAATGGACATGGGGGTTTATGGAAATTGAATAAACCAAACAACCTCTCCTTTTTAGGTCAACTTGTCTATTTAATATATAAAATACGGTAAAACATACGCAAAAAGGGAAAGGTGTCAAGGAACAAATGGATACTTTGGTACAATAACAAACACTTTGTAAAAGCAGTATAGAATTTTAATAACATATCAGTGCATACTTTGTTTATGAAAATATACACAAATTGTATATCATTCTCCAAAAACAAAACTTTTTATTTTTTATTATATATATATATTTTTTACAAAACTCAAAGCAGACTAGCCAAACACAATATATTAGCTATAATTTTCTTATTTTAAACCTTTTTCTTCCATTACATCTTGTGGTTTATAATCCCATTGATAATATTTCTTTTATATATATATTTATATGGATTACTGGTCCATATTTTGCTTAATACCATGCATTTACATTATTGAAATCTTTGTGTCTGATCAGAAATAAATTAAATGTGCACTTGCCACTTTATGTATTAACCAGTTTAAACATTTGACTAAAAATTGCAGCATTGACTGGTAGTTTTATTCAACTTGTGTTTTGCCTTTACTCCATTATTTTATATGCACTAATATTACTACAATTTATTCATAAACCGTGCAATATTAGTTAACACCCCTTTGAAGAAAAAAGGAACAAACAGAAAACAAAAATATACTTTATATAATATTTATATAACAAAAAAGTCAAACAAAAAAATTCTACCCCACACAAAACGGCAGAAAACGATTGGCTTTCATTATTATTATTACCATTGTCATTATTAGTAATAACAATAACTACAATATTAATAAAAAAAAAAGACAACAGAACTGTCACCAGCACAAATTAACACTACAAAATGAGTGATATTCTAAAACAACATTATACATGTGGAATAAGGGGCGCACATCTTTAGGATTGTCATTCCTTTCGATTACAATGACTCAGCTCAATGTCAGAACAGCTGTTAAGTTTCAGTGCTTAAAGCCAAAGTACCTAAAAGCAGACAAGGCCGAAGCCATGTTCTCTCTGGCCAGCATGTACCCTGGATTATGCTTCCTTAGCTTACGGCCAGTTGCGGATCAGCTGTAGATAAGCGTCTCATAGCCTTTGGAGACTGTGTCTCTGTCCACGGACAGCACTCGCTGGTGTGCCCCATCGGTGACGCGCAAGGTTTCCCTTAAAATTACTATGCCAGTCTGTACAGCCAGTGCCTCTTACAGTCGGGCTTTTCCTCTGAGGTCTGCGAGCGCGTTCAGCAATATCCTACACAAAGCAGGAACGGGACAGCACCGAAGGACGTCGACAGAAAGGGCACAGCATGTAGCTTTGGTTGCGAGGACTGCGGTGGACTGATGCAAAGTGAACCTGTATTGCTGGCTGATTAATGGAGAATGGCTTCCTCTCACCAGCAAGTGAGAAAGTCCCCTGATTCATGGCAGAAGTACCAGGGCGGTGACTTTAACCCATACACAGACGCTACAGTGCAGAAATTACCTGTGCCGACATTATCATCAAGTACTTATGAGTGGGTTTGCCAGAATGGGTGGGAGTTGTTCGAGAAACAACTTTTAGTGTGCCAATGTGACCCACAACTTAAAAGGCCCTGCCTTTCAGGGTCAGACGTGGCCTCTGACAGCACACGCAGAATACCCACATCACCAGGCCGTTTTTATAAATCTGCAGCTGCCAGACGATGGTGCACAAAGAGGAAAAAAAATGCTTCCAGCTTGAATAAATGTCGAAAGCGAAAGAAAACAGGAACAGCAGGAGCATGAAACAGCGATAAGCTCTTTGATTTTGTGAATTCCAGACAAATTCAACAAGACAGCTGTATCAATATTGGTATAACTGAGCAGTGCTACCGTACTTGTGTACATGGATTGTAGGGTCAGACATCATCAAAAAGAGACAACATTGTGGACGTACCACTGCTGATAACTTTTTAGACACTTCAGAAAACTTTCTACATATTTGTGCTCTGACCATTTCCACCAATTCGTCTTAGCCCGGTTGTAGTAATACTCAAAATGTTTAGGAATTGGGGGGCGGGGGGTGCGGTGTAGGGATGAGGCAAGAACACTCTGCCCCTAAACGTTTAACCCAAAGAAGGACCCAGTTTCCCTCTCTACCAAGAACCACAACAAAACTCACGTCTTTATAGTTCCCCAGCCTTCATAAGAAATAGTGAATCCCGTTTCACTAACAACAAACACACTATAAAATACTCAATATACTGTACGTGACAGATAAAAATATTAGACAGTTCTGGAGTATTGCAGAATTTCAATACACTTCGTAAAGATAACGAGTAAATAGCTTTTATTTTACAGGAGTTGCTTGTCTTTTTTTTGTTGTTGTTTTTTCTTTTTCTTTTTTCTTTTAAATACATACCCTCGGCTACTCTACTTCAGAAGTGCAAACATGGGTTTTGGAGAGCGTCCTAGAACCAAACAGACTGCTTCACCGAGGAAAGGAGAGGGTTTCCGATAAACAAAATGGAGGCTTAGCAGAGGGCTAATAGTGGCAAGCATCACGCTCCAACCTGACGACGCGGCCGGGTTTCCCACATCGCTGCTGAGAAGACCCAGTGGCCACCTGGGGAAAACGGAGAGCCAAAGCGGAACAGACAATGCCAGAGAGACAAGGCAGAGCGAAGGGAACACCCCCTCGCCTAAGGAACAGTACGAGATGGCCTCACTGTCCCCCAAGAGTCTGAAGGAGACAAGCGATTGCCAAAACCGTGGCTTTTACAAAGGACAGGGCTGGGAGTTTAAAGTGCGCTTTATGAAAGTAAATATTATAAGCCATTCACACAGTCATCTCTTTCACCAACTCCGTCACTGGCCCTCCAGCATTTCATTCTGTATATAATATATATACACAAACACATGCCATACTGTCAACTGATTCCTCGACATCTGATTAACTTAAGATTAAAAAAGCCAGCTAGTTCGTTACCTAAAGCCACTTATATATATTGAATATATATTTCACCACTTGCCTTCAAGATATCAGCTGCTTTAATAACACAGCCGAGTCAGCTGTAAAACACTGAAAAAGTGTGTATATACAATTCTTCATTCGTTTTTCATTTACAAAAACATCCCTCGGCCCCTTTAAATTCAAGCTTGTGTGTGTGTGTTTTTTTTTTAAATACTTATTGATTAAATAGCCTGATATTCCATCAATTAAGCAGCCATGGAAAAAGAGCAAAAATTACATATGAATTACGATCAGAGAGCAGAGAACAGCAATAGTCACAGAGGAGATCCAGCCAGATGTTTCTCACTTTGATATAATGAAGAGATTTAAGGGGTTTTCCGGATCCGGCGTAAGGCTGGATATTGTCACTCTTAAAGAGCACAGAAGGCTACAGTTCTCTCCAAAAAGAGACAAGTCTTTTGTGGCAGCGAGGGGAACAGGTTGAGCCAACACCAAAATATTCTGTGTCTGTGTGTGTGTGTCGGGGGTGAAGCTGAACCCAAGAGATGTACTTGCCTGTCACTGACTCTGCTCTGTTACCTCTACATCCCAGCAGAAGGCGTCCTCCTTTGACACAATACAAACAACCCAGCCACACTCCAGCTTCCACGAGAGCTTGGTTCACCTTCACCATCTACAGAGAATGTTCACAACACTTCATATTGAATTGGTATTCTGATTCTGTAGCCTTCGCGGTGGAGTACCCACCTAAGTACTGTCACCTTCATCTGTCGGACTTCAGATCAGAGAACTGAATGCGAAAAGGCTACAAGTCAGAAAAACACTTTTAAACCTACAGCAGGTCGGTGTCTTTTGTTAATGTGGATCTTGCCAAGCTGGACTGCATGCGATGGCCAATGCAAGGTGGACGACAATGTTTGTAAAGCCTGTTATGAGGAGCAAAAACAACCTGTACTGCAATGGGGGTGGGGGGGGGGGGGCAGCAGAAATCCAAGCCGTGATCAGGCCAGTGCAAAGAATGACTCACATGTCCTATGGCTACAGAGCAGTGCAGTTCAACAAAGAAAAACCTCCAAGAAAAATTAACTGTGGAATCCAGAGGATTCGTAGACCATACTGCAGATAGTACACAAAACAAAGCTAAGAAAACGCCCGCTGTCCGTCTTTCACACATATCATCTCGTTCTCTGCTGACCCAGAACTCCCAGGCCCCCCCTTCTTCTGCATTGAAGGATAAATATTTTAAAAACAATTAAGTTCCACAATTTGCTGCTCAGGTCCTTAATAAATCCAGACCACTCCAAACAGAAGGTCGATCCCTGGTTTGCTGGGTTCAGTCAATGAGAACTGTGTGCACAGGTGTGTGTATGTGTGTGTCGTTAGTGGTAGGAGGCCGCAATGGTTGGTGGCAGTAGCATCAGTGTGGATGGATGGCTGGATGGGGGGGATGGGGCAGGGCGTCATGTACACCTCTTAATTTTCCTTTTTATGTGACCCAGGCATCCAGTCTCATTCGCTTGACGCCGGAGCCCTCTTGCTCCGCCTCAGCTGAGGGCCGCAGGGGCGTCATCGCGGAGCTGAAGTCGGGAGGCCGTGCCTGGGCCCCGTCGTCGCGGTCACTGCCCTCATAGGAGCTGCCGTTGCTGCTCAGGCTGTCGACGGGTGAGCGGCCGGTAGTCTCCAGGCGCAGAGCCCCGGGGTACTGGGCTACAGTCGTCAGGACGCCGCCGGACGTGGAGCAAGGGGTGCTGCGGTCCCGGTTTGGCGAGATGGGCTCGGACTTGATGCTCACGTTGGGGTTGGTGTTGACCGTCAGTGTGGCGCCCTGAGATAAGTGACCCACGGGCCTGAAGGTCAGAGAGGAGACAAGGAGAACGTGAGAGGCTGCCTGGGACCCATTTGCAGATGGAGGAGGCGTGACGCAAGCCGGGAACAGAACCAACTGCGTGACGATCCTAACACACACAACACAGTACACAGAAGATGGCAAATGGTCGCTCTCTCAGGCCCCAGAGCATCTACAATTCCAAGATATCTTCATAACACCCAAATATCACCCAGTCCCAAACAGTCTGCCTGCTTTACAATTAAATGCTACTGTGACCAGCCAGCCAAGCACCCATTCCACCACCCATTAAAACACATAAAGGTCAAGCATATCACACGGTTTAATTCTCTATTAATATGACCATACTGTAATTTGGCATTGCCCATAATTCCTCACTAACTTTAGCAGGATAGTTCTGTCCAAGTGTGTACCGTGCAGTCAGCAACCAAGCAGAATGGAGTTTGTCTAGATGAAACACTCAAGTTCTCCAATGAAAAAGCTAGTAATCCCGGTGCAGCGCATCAGGGCAGACAGGACTACTCTGAGACTTTTCAGAAGCAAAGGCAAAGCACTGGAATGATGACAACAGGTCAAAGCACATCACCTACAAGCCATGCCCTCTACACCAGGAGCCTGGATGAATTAATATCTCACCACTAACTCACTCCAGCATCATCATCTCAAATTAGACAAAAACAAGGGCACCAACAAGCAAGAAATAATGAGTAAATTCAAGTGTCCAGCACCGCTTTTCCCACAAGCTCAGAAGCAGGCATACTGGCACGTTCACGCGTCCAAACTGGCATCAGTTCCTGTGCCCCATACAGATGTTACTGTTAGCATCACAGCCTCCTTTCTGCAGGTGCGACTGTCGTCTCTGAGAACAGCGCGATGGAAAAGACAAGGACAGTGATGGCGGCCTGGCCAGCTGCAGGGACCAAGGACGAGCTGATGCAAAAGCATATGAATATCCACGGAGGAGTTGTACAATACCAGTTGAACCCTTCTTCCCTGCCCAAGAGCAAGTTTGACTGCGATGTCATGCTGTAGAAGGGAAAAATAAGCGGTTTCAAGACCCAACAGTAGAGGGCGACAAACATCCAAAGGCTGATGTGGCTACAGAGAGGAAGACGAGTGAGTGGAGGGATTCACATTGAATTTTCACAATTTTCACTGTTTTCATGATGAAGAAGAAGAAGAAAAAAAAAAAAAACTTTGGCATCCTATAGTTTCCTAAAATCTCGGCAAACTGAACACAAATCAATGAACAAAAATAAGCAAGTTAAACCCAATAGCTATGATAATTTGCACTGGGACTTTCATGATGCAGTTTAGACGTGTCAAAGTGCATTTCACCAAAATACAGGGGAAGCCCCTTTCGGCTTATTTTAACCTTTCCTTCCATATAATTTCACAGAAATGTAACACGTACTTATGACAAGTGACTCAACACTTTATAAAATGTTCTGTTATTTGTTTAAAAGAGTTAGATGTTTTCACAGCTGAAAGCGTAACGTGATATATACACCACTGAGAATATATTATGTGCATATGCTGCCCCCTAATGTCAATATTACCATGAGCAAGCACAAAGCAAGGGAAAGCAGCATATACATTCAACTTGACATTATTTACTCAGTAATGCCACAAACAGCTTAGCCACAGTGCACATTCTTGAAAACAAATGCATCATTTTAGTCCATTAATGAAAATCTTTCTCCTCCGAACGTGTGAACAGCACTTTCCCCTCTGAATTCCTGTCACAGCCTGATATATAAATACGTGCCTCTGGAGGCAGGAGAAACCCATTCTGTCCCTGGCCAATATCTAAGCAAGAGCACTTGGATATTTTAATGCAGCATGTCACCCAAACTTGCAGTTAAGAAAACTGAGCACTAAGAACCAAAGTCTATGGTGGATATCTCTGAAAGAAAAGTAGGATAGAAACTACGAAGGTAAAGTACACTTTATGAAGGCAGTGAACTTCTAGTAACGTTTTAGAAACTGCTCAAAAATGAAGGCATAATAATCACTGGTAATTCTCAGGTATTTCGTCTGGCAAAGGGGCCTATTTATTTTGAAGAGTCCTGCACTGATGTCACCAATGCAGCATAAAGGCTCCTAGGGGACATTAAATTAATGGGTCAGGTCCTCCAGACGAGAAGAGGAAGCATCTCACACAGACGCACAAAAGCAGCAGATGTCTTCAGAGTGCAGTCAGTGTGACGACACCATCAGAGAGCCGCGGGCGGCGACGGCCGCTGCAGGCCGGCTCCCGGGCGCAGCGTGAAATCTCACAGCTCTCCCGCCGCTCTCTGCGAGCCCGGGTGCGAGGGAGCCACACTAAACTGATGATCCCGCCACATGACAGGACGCCGATAGTATGACAAACCGAGTGACGGGCGCGAAGACAACATAGGCAAAAAAAATAATAATAATATATATACATTAATAAAGGCTTCCCAAAAACCTTGAATAATTTCTGTGGGAGGTCAGAATTCACCATGAAGATACAAACATTCCCAACATTTCTGGACAATCCTGCACAGAAGTTCCCACTGGTCCTGACAAGAGTAGCATGTTATCATATGACACTTACCTTAAGTTTTTGAAAAAGAAAGAAAAGAACTGGTATTTTTGAATATCAGTCTGGTATTTTGGCATCTTGGCAATAACATTTGCTGGTACGCCACCTATCACTTGGTGAGCTTTGTTGCCAACATTGAAAAATACCACAATACACCCAAAAAAATCCGGAATACCCAAAATAGTGCAATTGACCGTATTACCTAAACACCACCCAAGCCCACAAAAGCTTTGCGGTTTACGGCACCAGAGGCAAACTGGATAGTGATGATGATCCTTTGGTGGTGAATACCAGCACATAAACACAAGCACCAACAACAGCAGCAGCAGGAGTGCCATTATAGTATATTGCCATTTAAATGAAAGCCAAGGTCACTGTAAAACTGTTACAACAGCCCACTGTTGGGGAGGGGGGGTTAAAAAAACAAACTGTAATGCACAGCAAAGCGCTGATGTTGAGGGTAAATGTGAAGCGCGCTGCTAAACCATCCCTCACCCCTGAGGTGAAGCGGTTATATGCCACAGAAGTAATATAATAAAAAATAAACAAAAGTGAGGTAAAATTAAAAAAGTAGTACGAAGAAGGCGACTTTCTCTTCGGAAGAAATAAAATAAAAACCAAAAATGTGTAAATGTGTTTCCTTTATGTACTAAACAGACTCATCAGCTCAGTAAATATGCTATTGGGAAATTACGCTTTTTTCCACCTTAATGTCCCTAATTATAGCAAAAACGGCCAATTCGACTGAAGTCATGCCGTCCCAGGAAAAGGCAGCCAGAAGAGTTTATATTTAAGATCTCTCTGCTCAAGCAGAAACAGGGTTAAATTTGTACGTTAAAAAAAATTAAATGTCAACATTTCACCATTCCACAATTTCAAACAGCGAGGCCTTATTGTTCCTTAAGGAAAGTCATGATTAAACTGTTATACGATCCCACAGATGTATGAGGCACATTTAATTACTGAGGTTAAATGTTTTTAGTGAATCAGCATAGAGGACCTAGCAAAACGTCATAGGATTTGTGACTGAGAGTGAGCAAAAACATGGACTGGCCAGGGGTCCCCAAGGACTGGATCCGGAAACACTATTCTACACTAAAATCACATGGACAGGACACGGCAGGAAGGTAAAGACAGCGGGAAGCTATCGCTAGCAGGGGAGGTCGCACCCAGATAAAACTGCTCCCTGTGCTACGTGTACAGTTGTAATGGCAGTCTTAGGCATCTCGCAGATAATATTATAATACCCTCCCTAATCCCCCCCCCCATTTAATCTGGTACTGCAGGCAGTCCCAGCCCTACGGCTCCTTCCACTTCACCGCACAGACGTTAAATGGCAGACATGAGCATGATATCACATGGTGTAACACTAATTCACCTTAGGTTTGCAGCGAGACTGGAGATGCAGCTAGACATCTCAACGCTCTGCTTATCCACGCCCCACATGCTGCGGACAGAAGAGAACACATGCAGTTACGAGCGGCTCCCGGCTACACGCTGCAATCAAGAGTAACCTCCGCTTTCCGGCCCGGGGAGCCCCATCTAGGATAGGCCCCGGCGCAGACCTTCGATGCCTCTGAGCACAAACGCGCGGCTTAGCGGGGCAGCCCCGGACTCCGGCCAGCTCCTTCGGTCTGGCCATCGTCGTGCTCCCCTGCAGCAAGTAGCTGCTAGTACAGATGGTGCAGGATTACCTGCGTGGCTGCTCTATTGCTCAGAGGTATAAAAGCACCTTAAAGAACAATTACATAGCCTGTTGTTATTATTATTATTATTATTATTATTACTATTAATGATATAATTATAATTAAGTCCTTTGCTTGGCTGACGTATACGTCCTACTCTTTTAAGAAACATTCCAGCATTTTAACCATTACTGCCAGCTTCTGATTTCTACCATATAATAAGAATAGCTGTAAAAGTTTTTCCCTAATCAGACTAGCATCAATCTGAAACTGGTACCAAGTAAATACTTTGATCAAATGTGAGAAATTTCTCAAAGAGTTAATTAGTCCACAGAACAGTTTGAGCCAGACTGCGTGCATTACAAAACAGAAAACAATGCACACAATCTATTTTTCTGTCTTTAAACAAAATAAATCTGGAAAGTTTTCAGTTTACATTTGAAAGGTATATGAAATATTCAAATGTGGTGAAGAGTTCACTTGTTTTCTGTTTTGGGGTTGGCTTGATAGCCTTGATAAGCTGGAGCATGCGGACAGTTGACTAAATTACTCTGGAGACAAAGGCTTGGATCTGCTGGCTTTTAATTCTGGATGTAATGACGTGGCCCTTACATGTACTGCTATGACAATAGAGAGGGTGGATGCAGTTGAATGAGGTGTTGCTAGGTGTGCCTTGGTTGTTTGCCATCACATGGACTGTGCAATGCGACGACGGAGAGAAGTAAACTCACACTAAGTTACTGAGTGAAGCCAGGTTCAGTTGTTGTTGCTGCTGTTGCTGCTGCTGCTGCGGTTGCTGTTGCTGGGATACGGATGGTTGCTGCTGCTGCTGCTGCTGTGGCTGCTGCTGCTGTTGCCAAGTGGACATGTTGCCTAGCGACAGACCACCCGGTGATGTGAAAGCCTGGAGTGCTGTGAGATCAGCACTTGTCAACTGGTAATCTGAGATAAAAGGAAAAAAAAAAATGCAATCAATGCATATTAATTCACATTGTAAAGACCTGCAAAGTTCGATCCATATTTATCAATGTGTTATGCTAATGTTAATGTATTTATGAAATTATGCGATATACATGAATATGCATAATTTCCTCTGTAAAATAAATGGATTCACATCCTCAGAATGGATTATATTGATGCCACTTTGTCATTGCCAACAAAATTAAGAAACAGGAAAGATGTGTTAAGAAGAGAGAGCCTCTGGAAGTAGCACAGAATGGGGTTGTATGAAGGGGTCACCAAGATCAGGGCGAGGTAAGCGCTCACAGCGTCGCTTTCAAAGCTACCCTGAACACGGCATAAATGCTGCCCATCGGGGAATCATTTCCCGTGGCAGCAAGCGCCAAACCCCTGTTCATGTATGTGTGCCGTTTGCTGAAAAATTACTGTTTGAACTGCATCTTGTGTCAATGGAGATAAAGTCTGTATCTGAAAATGAAAACCAGAGAAGCTGAGACTGCCCAGATTCACCACGGATCAGTGTATATGAGTCATCTGGGTACTCAGTGTTCATCAGTGCGGCGGTCCCCACGGGCCTGCCTGCAGTGTACCGTCCCCATGGCGACTTCCTCCCTGCTTTACCTGTGTTGTAGGCGGTGGGCATGGCCGAGAAGGGCAGTCCCTGGCTCAAAAGGCTCGGCGTTGCCACGGAGACCACCGGCGTGGTGAGCGGTTGTGTCACCTGGGAGCCGCCTAACCGCTGGGCATTCTGGGACAAACAAGGGGAGGAACATCTCAGGCTGTGAGTGAATGCTGTGTGGTTACATGGCAGCTCCATGGAGAGAAAAGCAGCCTTTAGGGAGGAAAAGCAGGCCAGTCGATCATGGGAACCGCAAAAGGTAGTGACAGAGGGACGCAAAGCAAGCGGCATCCCTGCAGCAGCCTCTCTCTTTGTGTGCCTCTCCTCTCCATCGTCTATCCTGATCTCTGTTGGGGGGGAGGGGGGTACACACCTCCTTGATGGTATGCCAGTTCATCACAGGGCATATACTTGGACACACAGACCCATGCAATCATAAGCGACGGTCAGCTTAGTGATGCTTATTAGAGGAGCTGCAGATCTCTGATGGACCGCAGGAGGAAATGCGAATGTCACACGGGAGGACATCACAACACCAGAACTGAACTACATACTTTCATGTTATTTATTCATGTATCTTACAGGGAGATTGTTTGTTTAGGTGTATCTTTGTGACGAGGCTGGGGAATGAATAAAAGGTATAAAGTTGAAGTGCTGGTAAAGAAGGTACAAAGCATTGTGCAGTAGCCTTTCAGCAGGCATAAGGTAAGATACTGATAAATGCAGTCCAGCCTTAATAAAGATACTGAAGAATATGTGAAAGTGAAACATAAATCAGCTTGTCAGCTGGCCCTGACAGGCATAAAATAGGAGCTAAAGATGAAATATTAGAAGGCTGTCAGTCATCAGAGATCGTGCCTTGATTTGATTACACTATGTAACAAATTTTTATTTTTATTTTGTTCCTGGGTACAAAGTGTGTTTTCCTAACCCGTTATGGC
>JAODKM010000126.1:15628492-15649377 GCA_026780845.1 Petrocephalus sullivani | reverse complement strand
GATAGGTTTTAGACATAAGCAGTTGAAATATAACACTTGGAAGCCAGGAACAAAAATTGTGTTACATTGTGTTATTATTGACTACGTAGGATTTAAAAAACAAAAAAAAAAAAAAACACCCCTGTTGCAGACATTTAATGTAACGTTCAATATGGGCATAAGTACAGTAAGCATTTGCATGCAATGATATATAGTGATGTATATTTATATGTGTTCCGTGGGTTTTCAACAAAATATTGGTAGGCCTTCACTCACCAATCACACACAAAGAAATTCTAAGGTCATGCTAGCACCCAAATTCATTGACAGTATTTTTGCAGACGTCACTCGGTTACATTACTGTGCATTCAGACAACTTTGAAACCTGTGTGCTCTGAACATAAGCCCCGTGAACCAATCGCTGCATGAGAACCGAAATGCATGCTGTGGTCAGGAACAGAAGATGCACATCTACACTGACTGGAAAGGAGATGGGTTTGCCTTTAAAGGCACTAAGGAGCTACTCTCTTCCTCAGTTTAATTCTACTGCCAGGCTTTCAACATTACATTTCCGTCTCCTTAATTAATTGCAAGGGATTTTATCATCATTTCTTTTGGTTAAGGCCGTGCATTTTTATTAGCACAATGTCCGGGCAAACACAATGTGTTCTGATAATTATATATCATACATACATATACACACATACTTGCCTGCATGGGCGCATGTGTGTCTGTGTGTGTGTGTGTGTGTGCGCACATGTGTACACTTTGCATTATGGGTGACCCCCACAGGAAATCAGTGCACACACTGAAATCTCACACACCACATGCCCTACTCACCAGCTCTAGATCCTCCTCTGTCTGCATGTGGAGGAACACAGGACACAAACGGAAGGGGATCGTCACACATGTACACCGAAAGAATGCTCAGAGTAGCCTAGAATCACAGTTCCAGTCACCGAATAATCTGCCCAACCTCAGCACTTATCTTACGGCCACTAAAAATACAATCATATTCATCACTGTCTTCATTACCATCCTCATCACCAACATCATCACCTGTCTGCATGAAAAAATATTAAAATTTGCCCTGCTCTGCTCAAATGTGCCGAAGCAGTGATACTGCGGCATACTGAGGCCAAAACTCATCATTTCACAAAAGGCAGTTTCATTAAAATACATCAGAAATTCTAATGAGAGCCAAATGCTGCTATCAACCTTTTAGCTTCTCACTTTGTAAGACGTGCCCCTAACATTTATCTCTCTCTACAGAGTGCTGGTGATAATTAAAAGTAACACTTCGCTTTCTGAGAGCTAAAGCCTCGAATTCTATAACAACCTGCTATCTTCTCTGGGGAAACCTTGTCCAAAAAAAAAAAAAAAAATTCTTGATGGACCAAAACACAAGATATGAACATGAAACCAGATTATACAGTACTCTCTGTAGCAATCAAAGGTGATGATGTTTAAATCAGGGGTGCCTAACTCCAGTCCCAGAGGGCCAGAATCCAACACAGTTTGCAGATTTCCCTGGTCAAACATCTTAATTAGCTAATTGCCAAATTTAATAGCACTGCTGGTTAAAATCATCTTCATGTTGGTGTAAAACATAGGCTAAACTGACCAACTTTGACAGACATAATATCAAAACCAGCCCAGTATTTGCAGCAATCATCCAATACACCCATGTATTTTTTGACCAGCACCTCACCCTGTTTGGTTAATTTAGTAAGAGTTAATTAATTAAGTGAGCTTGTGGTGAAATTTAACAAATGCCCTTGAGAACTGAGAACTAAAGTGGTGTTCATCTAGCCATCCAAGAAAACAGCTTTAACTTTTAGGAGAACAGAGGAAATTCTTGGTAGTTTTTATTGTTACTGTTAGCTTGTGTATGTTTAAAATGTTACCTTGTTTTCTTCTTAAAATATACACCGAGTACCCAGAGAAACCATTTTCTTTGCCTAAGACTTTTGCGCAGTACTTTATGATGACATCCAGCTGTTTGTCCCTTAGGAATAATACCAAGGTAAAGGATGTGAGACCCGAACTCGCGCTCACCAGCTGCATCAGGCTCTTGCCACCCTGAGAGGTGATGACCCGGAGGTCCGGCTTGCGGCTGTTCACCATCTGAGGGCTGGGCGGAGGAGGAGACTTTGCCGGAACTACTTTCACCAGGCTGTTGCCGTTGGAGACAGAAAGGAGGCCTGGGGAGGCCCTGGCGCTGATGTACCCGTTTGCTGTAAAGGCAGACACACACATGACTTGCTGACATGTTTGTGAGGGAGGGAGGGAGCAGGGGGTGTTCCATTTAAATCCCCGTTCTTGGGAGGAACTCTGCACACCTTAACTAAAGCCACTAACCTTCAAGATTTACACAGTACTTCCTTTCAAAACAATAAAATATGAAGGCAGAATGCTTTAAAAGGGACTTCTGCTTTACTATTTCCCTCTTCCAGACAAATACACAGAACAGGGTCAATTCCAAGTAGACATTAAAGAGGACAATTAAATAAATAAATAATAATAAAAAAACTTTCGATGTTGTTAGCTAAAAGGTGGTGGACGAGAATTAGCGTAGTTGAGCTTTAGAAATGGACGGTGACATCTCTGCTCAGATGCACAGTGCCCCCTCTCTGTAGAATAGAAACATTTAGAGCACTTTTTGAATTTATTTATGAAGGACAAGCAGAATGGGAGAATAGCCTGCAGAAAGGGCGGGGGGGGGGGGGTTGGTACGTCTCACGCGGAATGGTACGCAGCGGCAGTAAGCACAGTAAGGGCTTACGCTGACTGACAGGCACACCTGACTGGCGTCCCAGCAAAACGCCACACAGATGGCCAGACGGGCAGACTTTGCGTTACCAGGTGACGACTGAAAAACTGCCAGCACATCCCATCAACAAAGCAACATAGAAATTGAAACATCTAAAAAAAGGCCGTGGTTTTATTCGTTCTCAGCTTCCAGACTGAAAGAGCCTGTTTTCCGGTCCCAAACACAGCCCCGCGTGTCACTGGCCGGTCCCAAACACAGCCCCGCGTGTCACTGGCCGGTCCCAAACACAGCCCCGCGTGTCACTGGCCGGTCCCAAACACAGCCCCGCGTGTCACTGGCCAGATGCTAATCCAAGGCCGGGAAGACCATGAGCCAGGAAGGCGTAGAAGGTTGGATGCGTTTTCCTGTCCAGGAAGGTGAAACTATATCTTTTCCCTCCATCCAGCCGAGCACAAGGAAAAGAGATGGAGGGGCTCTGACTGCAAACGCCACACCCTACCCTAACCAGTCCTTCCCCTCCACGTCCTGTCCTGAGCGGCCTGCAGCTCTGGTTACCCTGGGCTCTGCTACCGGAATGCCAGGAACGCTGGATGACGTCAATGCTGACATTCCCCCATCCCAGGCCTTCACACAACAGCTGAGAACGGGGGGGGGGGGATGGATTGGAGGAGGGGGGGTTGAGTCACCCGGGCCACCTCACGCACTGGGGACCACAGATCACACGCCTCAAAAAGGATAGTTTGTGCTCCCGCTGTATTCGGGCACGGCTTTTGATGTTTCACCCGTCTTATCCAATAAGGTCGCGGCAGAAGCTTCTGAGCAGGGGGCCGAGATACCGCACAAGCACAGGCTGAGAAACGGCGGCTTATCGCAGCGATCTGCATGCGCGCGGCCGAGAAATACTGCAGACACCATAAATGTACCGTTAAACAACGGGGAAAATTGTCTCTCAATTAATTGTGTCGCGTCGAGGCTAAACACTAAAATGTGCCACAGTTGCAGCTGTCAAAGGCACCTTGGGGGGGGGGGTGAGAGACAGAGGACTTTTTGGATGGCAGAAGCAGTCAGCTGCAGAGATGCGAGGGAACAGCTGACCGAGGGGGGGGGGCGGGGGGGGGGGAGGGGTTAGGTAAGACCATTCATGTCTGTTACTTTGCTCTCTCCTCATCCAACAGGCTCCCGGGCAGCCCTGTGACCTTCAGCTCTCACAAGAGTGACGCCGTCCAAGCCGCTCCGTTACAGCTCCACCGCTGGATAGGCCCGTCTAACCACCTTTCATTCTTATACCATCTTTCCACAAATATTCATTAACTACAGCTAGAATTTGTAAAAAGATATCACCGAATTGCTGTGGTTTCATTGTACTTCATCTGCTGTCTTTGACTTGAAAAGGCACGGTCTTGGAAGTCCCAAGCCTCCATGATGTCAGCCAAGAGGAGAAAGTAAACTTCTAATAAGAGAGCCAAAGTTGTGTTAGTGACGTACTTACCAACTGGACTCGGACATGCTCCATTTGAGCTGCTCAGTTCACCTCCTAGAAGTGCACCTACAGAGGAACAAATTAGCATTGCACAGGGCTGTTAGAGATCCCTGGCCCTAGAAACACACACACACACACACACAGCTCACAGAAAGGCTAGCGACACTTGTTTAATTCAGTAAAAAATACTGCACATTTACTGGTTTCATGAGAAAAATCACTACTTTACGTATCTATTTAAAAAAATATATATCACATTAGAAACGACCAGAAGATTTAAAGTAAAAACTTTAATTTCAAGTACTAATAAACTGAAATACAAGTTTTACTTCTAAAACAGCTGTTCTGAGTTGAAAAGTTCATTGACAGACACCATTGGGTATCTTTTAATTTGTAACACCTTTGCGATAACATAAAAAGTCAAACACTTGTGTTTAGTATGCCCTCAGCAGCCAATGACTACGACTGCAATTAATAGCAAGATGGCAAGAACAGAACAATAAGTCAGTCAAAAAAAATTCTGACAATAAAATGTCTGTCAGGAAGATATGTCTAGATATGTAAACATTGCTCGTCAATGGACTTGCAACATTATTACAGAATTAAGCAAAGGTCCCAAGACTTTCTGTGAGCACTGTGCATCACATGTTTGTGAGAGAGACTGACATATAAATATTTCATTTGTCAGTGTAAAAGGAATGCATTTCTGCATTTCAGTTTGGTATTATTCCCCTGAAATGCCTGGAATTCTAAAGTAATATCAATGTCAAAATCCATAATGAAGGGCTCACCATTATCATTAAATCAGTGCTTATATCATAAATTAAATAAACCCATTAAAAAGAAATCGCAATCCTCTTATTTTGAGTGTTTTTAACTTGTGGATCTTTATCAGCAGTAACTTCTGTAAAGGGAGACACTGGTAACTAGGGCTCCACTTATATGGGAGAAACACTTTCCACACTAGGACACTCAGCTTCACTGCCTTCTCATCCAGAGCTTTAGGGCAGAAAATAGTGCGGTGGTTATACACACAGGCCAATAAAGACCTTGCAGAGACTACTGAGCCTTTTGGGAAGCTATAATATTTCAGTAAAAATTCTAAAAATTCAAATGGGAAAAGATTGACAAAACTGTTCTACAACGTCAATAACAATTCCCAGTCCATAATGACTGAAGGATGACCAGCCAGTGCAGAAATTATGCAGCAGTTAGATTCTTTCTCCTCAAAATGGATGCCTTAATAATTATTAGTTCACCTTTCTTACCTGCACTGGCTGGTCTCTGTGGTAACCCTGGAGACACCGTGTTCCTCTGTAGGGCTGGTTGCTGTGGTGATAAGAGGCGGGGGTCCGACAGAGATGATGTCACAAAGGAGGTGGTAACCAGGGCACTGCTGGGGTTGCTGAACTGTAGTGTATTCTGATTGGACACTGGGACTGTGACAGGCATGGGGAAAGTGGGAGGCGGGACTGCAGACTGAGAAAGACACAGAGACAACATTTTACAGAGATGCAGACAAGCGCTAGTTATCCGTCATCTTACTAGACATTAGGATAAAGCAAAAGAAACTCCAGGGTATTCCATTATTTAACTGGCTAATGAGACCTTAAGTGGATAAAGCAACTCATTAGTCCTAAAATGAATTATTAGTCCGTAAAATTAATATGTGGCCTTTTCATACTACCGGTCACATTACCTCAATGTGACACAAACAACAGTTTTAGATTTTATTATGTGGCTCAACTCATCGAGTGAGAAAGTCACTTAACAAACCAGTCTGCTTTCTCCAGGCCTGGAAATGAAATACTAACGCAGTGCACAATAAATCTATATATCAAACTAAACATGCATGTCTGACCCTAGCAGGATGTTTGTATGGGGCTATGGAGACAAACTACATGCCCGCATAGACGTCAGAATGCAGGTCAACACCGCAGGACTGCCAGGTGGTAACCCACCCAGCTAAATGGACAGAGCTGAGACTTGGTCTGGTCGCGTCTGAATTGCTACATACTGCTGCTAAACAGCATCTTTAGAAGGGCCTGGCATTCAGTGGACTTGACCATTTTTGCCTTCTAAGAGCAACCTATTTTCCCCCCCATCCTCTGAAAAAAACAGGGCCTCTATATTTAGAATGTGGGACAGACACTGCCTGTCCTATCCAGAATGGGACCCAGTTTAAGGAGTTGCTTTTTAAATTTTGCCCCTTTTCTGTCCTTGCCTCTCTCACACGCTCCAAATCTTTCAGGTGATTTGTTTTTAAATTAAAATCGGAACCACCCCCAGATGCAAAGGAATAAGGCATATGGATCGTTACAGACAAAATACATAACATGTATGTGCTTTCCAGACTGTAAACATAGCAGCAATCATTATACATAGAGGATAAAGGAGGAGAAAATTAATGCACAAAATAAAATGGGTGTTAAAATCACTCAGAAACATACAACTACAAAGTCATTTTAGGGTTAAATGAGCACTTAAATGTAGCTAGCCATACTAGTTTCATGTAAAAATAACATTAGTAAAAGAACAAAAGATAGGAGAAAAAAAACAAAACAAAAAAAACAGCTCTACTTGTGAATTACATTTCCATTCACATAATTATAATATTAAAGGGAGCAGGAAGAGATGTAAAGAGCACAAACAGCGATGTGCGGTGGTGAAAAAAACACGAGTAGTAATTCTAAAAACAGAAAAGACCAGTAAAATTAGAACAGGTTCATGAAACGGCTCATAATAGCGAAATACATTTTTAAGACTAGACTTGCACACAACAAATCCTTGGAAAGAGCTTGTAGGCAGCACAAGGCAGATTAATGCAGCACATTTACCAGAAATGATTAGCTGACAGCTAAGCATGTGTTCACTCAGTGAAGCTTGGTGACCTTCAAGCCCTCGAAATGGGCAATGGCATTATGTTAACACACGTGGAGAACAGGTGTGTTCATTTTACAACTTATTATTCAAATTCTACTTCAAAAGTTTAAGCAAATGCACAGTGAGCAATACTGCTCACTTAATTACTTTTCCGTTCCACATAATGCAGGCATTGCTGGCAGGTGTTCTACTCTGAATGGGAAAGAAATTGCAAAAATTAAATGCCATTTAATGCTATTTAGATCCTGACTGCGAAAAGATTGACTATAATGCTGAACTTGTAAGCTTCATGCCATTTTATTCCTTGTCCACGTCTGCTAAATTCTTCTCATCTCGCATAAAACCAAAAATGTGCAGCTGTACTGTTCAGGATTTGGAGCCTAGAAACATCATCTTTTCCCTTTGTATTTCATTTACTGACTTTAAGACTGGAACTCAGTGCTGCGTTAGGCCATTTCTGGGGACACCTCTGCCTCGGGTAACCTAGTAAAGGGCATCTGGGTATTAACGTTAGGAGGGAAGTCAGTGACCCCACAGTGGCATGCTGGTGCCAACGACTCAGAGACACAGCGCAAGTAACCACACTGCACGCAGGCCAAGCGGGGGGGAGGTGTGTGTGTGTGTGTGTGTGTGGGGGGGGGTTAGTGTCAGGGTTGGGGGGCAAAAATACAGCATACAGCACTTCGTGTCCGAGGGCGCTGACTGCTGGATTCAGCACGTTGCACGGCACCTGTCAGCACCGACGTGCTCCGAACGCTTCGCCCGATTCCCTTTGGTATCTAGGCGACGATGACCATTAGGGTGCAGCGCAACTCGAGGCCTTGATGGACCAGCAGCCCAACTGGAGCTTACCGAAGAAACTCGTTAAAGGTGCCGACTTCGCGACGCGCGTCTGTGGAAGACGACCAGAATTCATTAATTAATACAGCCTCTAGCTACTTTACACTTTAGGTGTCTCACAGCTTTAGGACACAAACGAGCAAGAACAAGTTCTTACAGGATGTACTGGAGGATTTTCTTAAGCTCTGTACAAGAATGTAAGCAAACAGTAGCAAAATTATACAATTTAGTTACACGTTTTAATAGAACTGCTTGGTACTTTAAGACATTCCTGGCTCAATTTTTAAATGGGTTCGATGTTTCGTCCTAAATTTTTAATTTACATTGCAGTTTAGGCAAGTTAAATCTTGTTTTTTTCCTTAATATTAAAATTTTAAGATTTCACTTCCACTTACATACTGCTCTGCAAAAGTTTAGTCAGCCAGCAATAAAAAATAACCTATTTTCTGACCTGAACTTTACTCTGGTGGATTGCCTCAATGCAAGGGTATCAAAATGAATTAAACTGATGCCCTAGTTTTATTCCATCCTTCTGTCCTAGAATCCTCTTAAAGTTACCCTATCAGTGTAAGATGGTGTCAGTCCACTTCTCACCAACCGGCAGACCAAAGAGAAGGACCCTCCCCTCCTCGTCCCACTCCAGCCCACCAGAGCACGTCCGACTCTTGACTGATGACCTTGACGTCGTGATTTACCGTTAATCTCGAATTTTACGCTATGCCGACGTTAATTAAATATGAATGGCGGGTCCGGAAGTCTGTCACGGTTGCAGCTGCCTGTCTGAGCTACGGTAACGTGCGGAGCATGTGTCAGACACATGGGGACAGAGATCATGCCTGAAGAAAACATATGGGGCACTTTCAGCCCTGCAGCTCCAAAACTCTCATATTATTCTCCACACACAACCTCCAGTAGGGCTGGTGTTTCCATCCCAGCTGCTAGTGTCTTGCTCTCTGAGGGACTTGTGCTGTATGCTGCAGTTTCCCATGACCCCTGACAAGTGTGCTGGGCAAAGTAGGGGGAGGGCGTGCGTGTGGAACTCGAGGCCATGCTCCAGTCTGTCTCCAAAGGTACATCAAATCCCTCCTCCAAATGGAGCAAGCTCTGAACGAGCAGCAAACACCAAGGATGCTGGTCATCGGACACAGGCTGAATACAGCTTGATTAACGCAGGAAACTATAGAGTCAAGGTTGACACAATACCTAATCAGGTTTTTTTTGTTTAATAAAATGACAATTATTATATATTGAAAATAACAAATATACACCTGTAGCAAATGGAAGCAAATTGATCAAACAATTCGCATGCCTTTTATATTTTTATGGTATTGGGGGAAATAAAGAATACACAGTCCTAATAATTCCATAAGGATGATGATGATGATGATGATGATGATGATGATAATAAATAAACCAATAATAAAGCAGTTAATTTAGACAACATTGATTACAGACTGAAACTGCCCTTCTTAAGGTACTCGTCTGCTGTAAACAGCCTGTGCTGGACCAATGAGGCAATCCGCTGGGTGTCACCTGACCCGGGAGAGTGTGACGAAAGGCCGCTCTGGCAGAGCACGGCCGCGGCAGCAGGCACTGCCACAGATTTCTCCGCCGGCACCTCTGACAGAAGGAGCCACGCGCGGGCCAACTTAGCCAATGCGGAGATAAAAATAAAGGCCTAGGGGGACAGCCCGACAGCATGGGGACGGGACGAGGCAGACAGATCACACGTCACACAAAGCATTAAAGGCACAACACAGGCGGCGTGGCTCCTGAGGAGGAGTGTGGCAGGAGAGATTTAAAGGGATGCGGGTCCTAAGCACACTTTGAACTCGCTAGCGCTCCCTTTCCCACCAATTGTCCAGGGGCAGCAAGGGCCGAATGGTAGCTGTGCCTTTAAATGCTCTGGTACCCCCAATCCTTGCCCAAACACACTCGGAGGGGATTCCGACGGGCGGCTCTACAGCTTGCTGTCAGTCTCTATGGCGGCGATTCCTGTACTCACTGACAGCCTATAGCTCTGCATCATTTTATCAAATTCCTCGTCAATTTTTTTGTATTTCTCTTCAGTGCGGGGGGTGAGGGAGAAGGGCTCCTCAGGGTCAGGACTCTCAGAGTCACGGTGCTCTTTCTTGCTCAGAGCCTTGGTTCAGGAAGGACAAAAAAAAAAAAAAACAAAAAAAAAAAGAGAAGAAAGAGAGAGAGGAGACATTAGAGACGGAGGGGACGTGGTCTGTTACTCACGCCGTATCTTTTGAAGAGGATGTCCAGGTCCTCATTGGTCTTGCGGAACTTGTCGTCGTTCAGAGGGCTTTGGTCAATAGAATCCTCCCCATCAGGCTCCGGACTGTTGCAGCCATTAAAGCCTTTCTTTCGCAAAGTCTGAATATTTTCGAGAAGGGGAGTGGGGGGAAACAGGTTTACAGAGTGGCACATTTCCTGAGTATCCTATCCCTAGTTACCCAACTGCCATAGCGACCGTGTTGCTAAGCGATGTGTGGCACGGAGTTTTCATTGAGAATACCTTTCAACTAAAGAAAAAAAAACAAAAAACAAAAACAAATAAATTGCCTTCGGAATCCAATTAATTTGTCAACATTTCTTACATTGGCTTTGCGGACAGAAATTTCTGTGACCAGGAAAGAAATACATTTATAATTGTGAACACATGTGGTGGAAACAGAGCCAACATTTACAAATAACTTTGGTCCATTCTGTGCACTAGTAGTTGATGGATTTTAATGGACATTCATAGTTGGGGCAGCTCCAAAACATGGTCTTTATTTCTTGTTACTGCTGGACTTCATTACCGTCCTTATACAGAGGGTGTACTGTGCAGATGAGGTGTATTTAAACATATGTCTATGCTTTTAACTTGCCAAGCCTCAAACTGAACAAGAAGTACTCAGGCCTTATAAGGCTACGTCTTATTCGAAACAGAATGAGCTAAATGGAGAGGTTTTCATTTCAAATTTGATTTATTATTAAGTAACTATTACATCAATAGCCTTCTTACATGCTGTTCTTTGTTCAATAGAGTTCAGACATCTAACAGACAAAACAAATCCATTCTGTATGTTTTTTTCAAATGCTAATTTCCAGAGACTCACCAGCACAGCCGAGCGTGATCCTAACGCTTAAAGAATAGGTGGATTTCCAAGCTTTTGTATGAGATTGGCTACTGAATAATGCGGTCACCCTGCTTCAGAGCTCAGATAACTGGGCCCGTCGGAGCCACCCGGTCTACAAATCTCTATGAAAAGTACCAAGTGCCTGTAACATGACTAACTAGTATTGCTTTGGCAAGCCTGGCCGAAATGGGGTGAAAAAAATTGGTGAGCATTAAGACCATGTAACAAAGACACTAAAGACACTTTTGAGGCCTAACGCAGAATTCAAACAAGACATAAAATTACAGAGGAAAAACAAACAGTTACACTGTTGTGCATTACAGCTCCCCTCGTGTTTCTGGCAGAGTATTGGCAGCTGGATTAAATAAAAAATAAAAAATAAAAAATAAATAAATTGCAGTTTCAAGCTGCTATAGGTTACCACTTTTACATCCCACTTCCAAACATCTTCTATTTTAATATGGCTAGTTAGTAAAGTGAAATGGACTCACCTAACGCTCTACAACATGTCCCACATGTGAACACTCTGCATGGTCATCATCCTTGATGACCATGGCCCTAAACCGACATGGGGACACTACATGTTAATAATAATACGCGTTTTATTTAAAAGGAAAAACACTGTACAAAGCACTGAAAAACCATGACACGCCGAGTCAGACCACTTGTCTTTTTGCGAAGACATCCCATTGGGTTGTGTTCAACCCTGTTTTGAAGGGAGCCCGCAGACAGCCTTTGACCACTGTACCTTTTAACAGCCATTAACCAATAGGCAGAACTTAATCTATCCCAGGAAAGTGTCACTGCACTTCCTATCGCTATAAATAGAAGAGGGTGCATATTACAAGGAATCCCCCAGGAAAGACACCAAAGTAATGCCATGTACTTCCTCATCTTCCGGTTAAAGTTACAGACTTTGGTTAGTCGAAGAAAGTGATCCCAAGACTGCCACTGCGGGCATGCAGCTCACAGATGCCCACCTGCACAGAGTCACTTTCACACCCATCTCTGGCTATGATTTTCACCCTCCCTAACTCCCAATCTCCCTGGCTGGCAGGACCCAAGTGTGTTTGTGGTGCTGTGTGCTGGGTAACTGATGAAAACTGATGAAAGGCAGCCGGCCAGCTGATCTGACTGGCTAGCTTCATCGGTTACCCACTCCTTCGGAGTGACTCCTTATATCATGCTACCGGCTTGCAGTATCCCTGCAGGGAGATCTACACCACATCCAGGGTCACTGCCATATCTGTTGTCCATCCTGTCATTCCCTCCGCTCCACATCACCATCAGGAGAGCCCCTCCCCCAGGCTCCCTGCTGTAAAATACCTCCATCCCTTCCAATAACCCGCCCTGCACTGTTTCGTCTGAGGCACAACATGAAACGTAGCTGGTTAGACCCTGGGCATGTTCTGCTCCAGGCATCCCGTGGGTCGCATGCGGTGTGAGAGCTCTGGGGCTTCCCCAGAAAGCAGCATTAATGCTTAAACTCCAAACAGGCCACCAGCAACGGGGCACTACAAGTATGACACGGCATAAAATCCAATAGTGCTCCCAAAGCCACACCTCCCAGAATGCATCATTCACCATTTGTACGTTGGAACACTCCTTTTCGCCCATCTTCATTTCTTTGAGAGACACACACACACACACACACACACACACACAACGGAGGGAGAAGCTTGGGGTTAGAGCACAGGGTCAGGCCATTTATCTGTTATTTCTGGAGCTTAAGGGTCCAACGGACACGTGGCAACCTTCAGATAACAAGCACAGACCCTTGCCCGCTGAGCCACACTCCTACCATGGTCTTTGCCCACTCACCCTGTGAGATTGTTGCTATTCTCGATCAAGCAAAAACTGCACATCTAACTCATATCATAAAAAATCATAAGCAAGACTAATACTCTGACATAGTCTTTACCGCATAAGCATCTTCACCACATATCAGTATTAAATCACCCACAAACCCCACAATTTACCAGTGTTTCCCCAACTTACCATAGAGTTACAAGGCACAGTGTCAATGAACAGTCAAACAAGGTTCTCTCCAAACTGCCATGGTAACATCTCATTTATTTACATACGATGACCTGATGGACATCGGAGCATGAAATGAAGGGATTTATGTGAATTCTAATCTTGTCACGTGACCCACCAGGATCTCATAGGTACAATCAGGATATGAAATGTCTTCAGGGCTAAATATGCAGATACCCTTCTTGCATTTGCACCCCCCGCACCCCCACACCTCCATTGATCGTTTGAATGTCCTTTGGCCCAGGGATGTTATTTATGCATGGCACATAAACGTCCCCTCCATGACCGAAGATCTAGGTGATGACAAACCCGTAAAACGCCGTCATCCATGATGCTGTGCCCCCTTTTGTGCGCGACTCCTTAGTCCATCTCAGTGCTTTACCAGCCCCCCTCTCTCTCACTCCGTCCTCCACCCCCTCCTGACTGGGATCCGCAGTCAAGCAGATTAACACATTTTGGCAGAGGAAGCAGGCTGCCTTCACCCATGGCACGTGCAGGGCTAAGAGGCGGAATGCGCGCTCACTCCCTCCATCTTTCAGAAGTGATGGCTGATCACACGGAGATCAGATTTTGATTATATATGTATGTGTGTGTGTGTGTGTGTGTGTGTGTGCGCGCGTGTGGGTCAGCGTTCTCATCCTCGGTCAAATTCAATCAGCGGAGAAACTGGTGCATGAATTTCACTCGACATCGATATCTGATCTCCGCTTCCCCCGGTTCAAAATCGCATGTCCTTCACGTGTAATCTAGTTAATTTAGCTGTTCCTATCTCCAGGAGGCAGGCAGGCCGGGGAAGTCAGCCAGCCAGTTTCAAGCCAGGCATCTGCACCCCCTTCTAGCCCCCATGCTTTCTGCAGAGGGATGTCCCTAAAGCTGTCCAGCAGCAGGTCCTTGGGAGGCCACGACAATTGGGACGGCTCACAGAGGCCGGCCAGCCGGACTGGAGCCGACGCGGCCCAGAGCGTCTCGGGGCCCAGGGACGGCAGCAGGTCACACTGCTCCCCCCTGGTCTTCACCCCGACACACTTAAAACGCCACAAGAGGCTTTTCCTCAAGCCGCTTAGAAAGGCCACGCCCTGGTTAATTTACCCTTCACCAGTTGGGGGGGAAACAGGCCTGTCAACTGTGACAAATATTCAGTTTACACAGAACAATGGCTCAGTTCAACTAAGAAAGATGGCATAATGAAAAGACACTTTTACTGGGTCAGCAGTCGGGCGTTCCAGCTTGGACTTCACCGTGTCCCTCTGAAAGGTTCCATCTTTCTGACCTGAACACCTTCCTACAATAAACTCCTTGATAAAACCCGGCTATCCAAGGTCTCTAGTCTCTACCGTGTACAATGCCCTGCAACCTGCCCCACACACACTATCGTCACTGGTGAACATTACATTACATTCAGGTTATTGAGTTTGTGTTCAGTTATTTGTTAAAGGAGGAGATATTTGATGATTAATTCAGCCCTTCTAAAGAGTTTTCTTTTGCCATGTAGCATAAATAAAGGCACAGGGTAGGAAATCGAGGACAAACACCACTGCAGCTTGGAGACAGGCTGCTATAAGAGGTAGGGCCGTCCGGCCGGGGTCTCGCCGAGGGCAGAGGCAGGCACTCAGGGCCGTTTCCCTGCCTGTGCGCTTTGGGCCCGGCGTGCGGCCGCGGTCTCGCCGAGGGCAGAGGATGGCGCTCAGGGTGAGGGCTGCTCAGGGCCGTTTCCCTGCCTGTGTGCTTTGGGCCCGGCGGCCAAGGCTGGGGGGCAGGAGGCAGCGGGTCCAGCTGTCCCCACTTCTGCCATCCCACCGCCTTCTGGGAGGCCTGCCAGCAGCACGTAGGGACCCGCGGGTCCCCCTCGCCTCCCCAAAAACCAGACTATCAGTGTACCTTCTGGCCCCAGCCCGTGGGTGGCCCACCTTGTACTGGCTGGCCAGGGGGGAAGGAAGTGGCATCGGGCGAAAGGGCTTGCTGACAAAAAAGGTCACATATCGCATTTCTGAGCGGCGTGGAGGACATTCTGAGACCTAGAGTGTTAGATCACACGGCACTTAATGGCCGGACTGAGAGGAGCTTTAAATTAACATCCGCACTGGTTCAATGACACGCCATCTCTGCGGGAGAGGGAGCCGGCGAAAGCCGATAGGTTACAGGAGCTCATTCAGAGGCGACGTTCGGAAAATAATAGGCTCTCAGTGATGGCGGGCGAAGGCCATGGTACCTCGATAATGTCGGCGTTGGTGCGGCTCTCGTGCGGCTCGTTGTACTCGGTGTACTTCAGCAGCACCTTGTCCATGTCGGTGCTGGCGTACTGGAAGAGCTTGTTGGAGTGGTTGAAGATGATGAGTGCAATCTCGCAGTCGCACAGCACGCTCAGCTCGTAGGCCTTCTTCATCAGGCCGAACTTGCGCTTGGTGAACGTCACCTGTAAGGTGGGAGCAGGGGGCGGGGTAAGGTAAGGGGGGGGGGCAAAAAGGCAAATTTTAAAATCAGAGGAAACCACTGATATGAAAATGGCACATCTATGTGCAGGAACGTAAAGCAAAGGAATAGACGAAAGTGAATGAAAGACAACAAGCGAAGATGATGACAGGATAGAGGGAACATGTGGAGGGGAGAGGAAAGGGGAGAACCACACAGCAGGTCAAGCGAAAAGCAAACAAACTGAACTCCACAGTAGACTAAATAAGACCCACTGCACAGGAACTGTAAACAGACAGTGACAACACAAGACATTTAACAACAAGCTCAAAGGTGAAACACGTCTCATGGAAACGTGGCAAGACGTACAACTTTTCCATGGGAACAGCAAGCCACATTGATCAAGAGGGACAGCTGGGGCGGGGGGGGGGGGCGCTTGCTGCCCCCTCGTCTTTTCTGGAAGGTGATACATCTTAGTCTGCATAGTGAATAGAGAGCAAGACCTCTCTGATCTTTGTTTTGTGTCTTCAAACAACTGGAATCGAGACCACGAAGCGAGCGAAAGACGCACAGAATCACTGGAAGTTTCGTCACGTGAAAAATCCCCACTTCCTCTTGCTGTCACATACTGCCCCTGTCAGAGGGAAGCTCTTTGAGGCAGAAGCCCCCCCCCACTCCCAGGCCCGTCACACCCCCACCCCTCTTTCCTACCCCCTTGCTCTTGCACTCATCACGCCACCACAAATCAAATTATTTTGGGGTCGTTTCCACGGGCAACCGCCTATGAGACACCCAGCACCGTACTGCACATAAACTCACACAGAAAAACACACAAACGCGGGAGTAATACACACAATGGAATCACAGCGGAAATGGAAAGCATTGGCAGAAGGGAGGAATGCACAGAAGACAAAATACACTGCTGGAAGTCTTCTGAGCTTTCAACTAATGCCATTTAAGTCACATAAAAGTGAATGTCAGCGACCACAACTAATACGGAAAATAGTTTTTGTGTCTTTACACACCTAAGGAATGTTCACCTGATCAAAATAAAATACTTTTTGGGGGACGGGAATAACAATAGCCATACATGTAACCAATTTTTGGTTCTCTGGCAGAAAGTACTGGCCATTTCATCCAATTTTCGCCAATTGAAGGGGTGATAGGATACCATTAAGTAATCAGTTACTCATCGGCAAGTCACACACCTGACTTCACCCTATACTGATCACTTCTCTTAAAGCCATGCCCGGGGGTAATTAAGACGTTTGTGTCGAGTTTGACTGTAGTGTGGGGGAAATTAATGAAAGATAAATATCAGGCAGGACTTGCAAGACGGCAAAGGTGCCGTGTAACACGACTGAGAAGAATCAGAACGTCGTGCCTATTGGTAATGGAGGGATTAACGCGGCCCGTGTCGTCTTCATTATACAGCCGCGATCCACACAGAAAACCGGCGCCGTGGGTGTGGAGGGGGATTACTGTCCGGAGGGAGCCGTTGTCCAGGTCCCAGCTTCTGGAATACCTGTCTCCAACACGAGCCCATGCGGCATGGGATGCTTGTCATTATAGATCTGCTCTTGGACCGAGTAATGACACAACAGCGAATTTAAATACTGTTCACTCAAGCATTAAAACGCCCCTACAGCTAAAGAGCCACAAGCAAATTAATTACATACTGTGCTGCATTTATAAATGATGTTCTAGCATTTCCTATTAAACTCATAAACCAAGAAGAATTCAAATTGGAAGGTGTTTTTGGCTGCCCGGATCTAAAACGTTTCTATGAATGTTAATTTCGAGACATAAGATAAATCAGTGGATTCCAATACTGGTAGAGACATTAGCCTGGCATTTCCACTGTGAAGGCGTCTCGGGCAGATGAGCGTCTTCCTTACACAGATGGAGTAAGTGACTGGGCGAGGAGACAGAAAACAAAAACAAGGAACATTCGCTCTGCTTTGCTTCTGCCACCGTGGTTTGGATTCTGATTGAACAAGACTGATGACACAAAAGAAAGAAAAAAAAAAAAGAATTTCTCAAAAATGTCAGCACTTATCAGTGCTGGCAATACTTTCAAAAACTTCAAATAGTGTAAAATAAAATATATATATAAAGAAAATGTAAAAACCATGAGTCTGTTCAGATGTACCAGAAACCTACAGTGCCTTATGGGTCTGACTGGGCTCCCCAGTCTGCTGAGTTCAGCTTTTGGTTCCTCTGCCACCTCCAGCAAAACTGCCCAATCACAGACAGACAAGGCTCCTGATCGATCCTCACCTGTCTGTTGCGCTCATCTGTGATCCTCTGGATCTGAATCTTTTTTCTCCCCATGCTTCCCGTATGGTGGTGGAGAGGTGAAGGAAGTCGACAGGTCGAAGGTGTGTGTGGCGATCTGGGGGGGATGGGGTGTGATGTCAGCGGCGAGATGGACCCTCTCTTCTCTATCCCCTGCCTGCGGGAGCTGATCAACAAGTTCTTACCCCGCTGGAAAAAATAAAGTGGGAAACAAAATGGGGGCCAGGAGGCTGGGCGTTCAGTTCATGGTCTGTTCAGTAGTGGGGGGGGAGGAGCCTGCTGATGGAGGCTCTCCTAGCTTTGGAAGCCTTTCCCTTCGTAGAGCACTGCTAGAGGTGGGCCGTCGCTGTTGGGAGAGGGGGACACAGAGCAGGAGATTAGACATCTGAAGCCCTACTTCTGGACAACATGGAGGCATCACATTTCCAGCACAGAGGGGAAGTCTGAGGGCTGCTGGGCTCTTAGGGCTGAACCTCAGGCCTAGCATCTCCTTCTTCCTTAGATCAGCCTGCAGATACAGACTCCAGCCATGATGGTGAACAAAACATGATGTTTTGCTATGGTCACCAAAATGGCCTGCCATGTCCACATTATGCATACGGAGGAAATTTTGAAGTGACTCACTCCACCATGTGCTTGAACAACACAATGCAGTTTCCTTTAAAATGTTAACACAGAGTGTGGCTGTCCCCCCACCCCCCCAAAGACAAGCCTAACGAGGCAGACCCCATTCAGTGACGTCTCTCTGCTCTAGCGGCTCTGCCTAGTCAGCTTCATTAAAGACATCATTGTCATATCACCAGGCTTGACGGCCCGGGGCAGCCATCTGCCCTTTCAACCATTAAAAAAGCATCTTACCGTGGCGACGGCCTCCATCTCGGTGGTAAGGAAATCTCGCTTGGCTACAGCAACATACAAGCACATAAACCAGAACAGCAATGGGAGCCACGGTAACTATACCATGTCTCCAGCTGACACCAAAGTCTATCTTAAGTCTGACTTGCTTTTAATAACTCAAATTAAAGAGTTTTAGCAATGAAGATGCTAGCAATTTTTAGCCTAATGCTATCATCTAACAGACACAGAGTTCTTGCAGAAAGCCTTTATGCCTTTTTATAAGCCCCCTACTTCAGAATCAGAAAGTAAAATATTATTTATCCCTGTGTGTCCATGTGTTTGCATTGGAGGGGCCCAAACGTTCCAGAATAAAAAGATCTATATAAACAGTATGAGTGCACTACACTTCAGACAGCTTAATGTTTTTTACTTTAACAGACATAATACAAAAGGCTGACAGCCCAATCATGACGGCGCATAGCCGCTCATTTTGACTTTACGTGCTGCTGAAAGGAACACAACTATCCTCTTAATAACTTATAAATTCCCACTGTTGTCTTCTGATGAAAGGAGGCATTTATTAAACTGATGTGTCTATTTCGACGAGCGTGGGTGTGGGTGCGGATGTATGAGTGTGTTCTAAATTATGTTGACAACCAGGGTGTTTTGAGTCATTTCATTATGGCTGAGCCGTAAGTGTTACAGTAATTCCAGGTTCAAATACTAGTAACATCTGCTGTACCCTTGAAGAAGATACTGATATCATTCAGAAAAATAAAACTTAATTCAGCGCTGAAGCCAGTCTTGACTTGAATCCTTATACAAGGAGCACTCAACAGGAAGCCCAGGAGACACGATCATCTGGCGTGCAACCTCTACCTTCAGAGATGCCAATAATTTTACAATTAGATTAGTAAAACAAGTTAACATCTTTTAAGTGAATCTCCCTATTCAGTAGCAAAGAAAATGTTTCTTAAACCCACAAATCCTTTCTGACAATTTAACCCCCCAGTGTCATTGTTTCACATAAATACTTGGGGGGGGGGGTCAATCATGGAAAAAAAAAACTGACAAAATTCACTCAAGTTCAGACATAACTTCTACATTTCAAGATGAGTGATGCATCATATACTCAATATACCAGCCACACTGCTGACAAGAGACTGGGCATAACGCTAAGATTACCAGCCTGATAAAGAGCTCTGTTGATGCAAGGTACTTAACCTGACTTAACCTTCCTTCAGTTAGAATATCAAGCTATGCACTTTATTTGCATAATCTAAAACTATAAGCCATGTACTTCAGTTTGGATAAGTGATCTGTTATCCATTTAACCAACAGTGATCTTCCCTCATCAGCGAAGCTGCCATAGGGTTCTGCAGATGGTGGCCCTCCATGCAGCCGCACGGAAGGGCTCCCTTATTTGTGGCGGTATGCAGTCAGCAGCCTTGCACCCTTCACACCCCAGGGCCAAACCCCCCCCTCAGTGCTCTGTGTCACACTGCTGAGGCATGACCGGGTCGGGCCTGAGGCATTTTCAATTTTGTTAAAAGCACCAAAAACATGCCCAACATTATCTTTCAGAAATGTTAAAAAGACTCATTTATTTTTTGCCATTAACTCACCTATGTTTATTTTATGAGAACAAATTTACCAACAGCAAAACATCAAATAGCATTGCAGAAAGGACACCGCATGTTTAAAGCCAAGTATCTGACCCTCTCTCCTACTGGCCACTCTTGAATCTCTAACAAACCTCAGCTAAACCAGTCCACTTCACGTGTAATTAATCCGAGACTGCACATGGAGAAGTACTTTAGGCCACACAGATAGGGCAGAGTTTCCAAATGGGCAAGAAGGCACATGGGAACCCCCATTAGATCAAGTCAGCACAAAAGCTCCATCTAAAACGGCAGATGAGAACTAGCATGGCCTGGTGCTCCAAAGGAATGTTCCTGCGGTGGGATCCTGTTCCATTCCTCAAGGAGAAGAGCCCACAGCTAGGGGATGAGAGCAAAGGTGGTGGGAACACGGAAGCCTTCCTCACCCAGCTGTAAGATTCGTACTCAGCTGTGGACCAGGGGATCTCTGGGGTTATGCACAGGCATGCAGACATACACACACGCACACACTTACAGAAGCTAATCGTGCGTTCCATTATCCTCGGAGGTCTGAGCTCGGAACTCAGAATAACGTCACATCCGCTAAAAACTCGGGG
>JAODKM010000126.1:15601987-15628392 GCA_026780845.1 Petrocephalus sullivani | reverse complement strand
GTAAAATATCACAGCACCACCTACAGTCTTTGCACTGGGCAGCCATCTTGAATCCGAAACTCGGGGCACTCTGGGCTCGGATTTTCGAGAGACGGGAGCGCTCGTGTCGTCACTTCCGGCCTCGAGACTCGGAATCCGACTCGGATTCCGACCTCCCGAGGATAATGGAATGCACGATAAGTATACAGGCCACACCCACATAGAAGCCTTTGTTGCACAGGAATGAGCAAAATGTGTGTTAGTTGTCACTTTCCTATTATGTGCGGTGTTAGCCATAGTTAACAATAATGCGTGAAAGCAAGCTAAGAGCTCTAAATGCGTGCGATCTGAGCGTTTCATCTTCAGTTACATCACATGGGGGTTAGAGCTTATGGCTAGTACCGGCCCAAAGAGAACTGCTGGTCAAACCAGCAAAACAGCAAACTGCCAAAGTGGATGGCAAATAAGGTTTGTCAGAGATTTCTCAGAGCATTGGTCACCTTGGGCAAAATGAGCATTACATGGGTCAGAAGGTTTGTCCTGGTGATACCAGATCAGGGCCTCAGCACTTACCCAAATAGCAAAAAGGGACATTACACTACACCACCTGTACTCTTATAATCCAGGGCTTAAAAATGCCCGCCAAGCAGACGAAATGTGACAGGGACACCACTGATCCCTGAAGCCAATTGTTCTTCATGAGCAGGCAGCCGTACACCCCAGCACAATGATATTCTGCCTTTCAGGGGGAGAACTCCAAGGTGCTTCCTCCTCCCTCCAGGAGCATATCGGACGAACCTCAATGACAAAAAAGCAAAGACCGTACTTGTGGTCCCGGCAAGAACGGTCAGGCTAATCTGCATTTTAAGAACGGCCTTCAGGCGCGACGAATCATGGGACTGGTCTCGTCCGGCAAGGATGCAGCTGATATATCCTTAATATTTGGGGAGGAACGAGACCACGTGATTTTGCACTGTCCTCCATACTGGTGTTCATAGTATTGGACCCGGTCGTAGGCAAAGGGAGATGATGTAAAACCGGTACGTGAGAACACAAGAATGGTTACACATGCACGCTGAGATTCGTCCACTGCCCTCACGGCTACTCTCAACAGGTTCCAAGAGATCCGAGTTTATTTGCAGTAGTACAGGGGAGAGAGGCAAATACATATGCAAAAGACAAATCCTGTTCAGGAGACGGATAATGCGAGTAGTCTTAACTGGAACATTAAGTATGACAGAACAGGCAACATAAATTAGAACGTCACAGAGACACATAAACTGAGGCACGCACTCACACACAACCGCTGACAACCGCTAACATGCATGCCAGCTACTCAACCGGTTCAGTAGGATGTGATGATGCCCCTCCAACCTGCACCAACTGCTGGATATTTCCAGTCATTTACCTCATTCACAGGCAGGGGAGCAATGTTCTACCGACGCTACTGACTGTGTGTTGTGACTAGACTTTTCAACAGCCTCATCTGCTAGAGAAAGAAACCCTGCGAGGAACTATCAACCCTGCCACGGAGAGCCGCAATCCAGCTTTACTGTGGGGGTTGGGGCGGAGAACTTGATCGCTTTGGCCACAGGTGGCTGGAGAGCCTACAGTGCAAGGACAGCATTCCCCCTTTGAAGGTGGGGGAAGGGGGGCTTGCTCTACAGCCTGAGAGCCATACGCTTACTACTAAAGCAGCAGGCTCGGCACAGGCACCCACAAAGACAAACATTTTACATAAGACATTGCCTCAAAGCTAGACACAAATACAGAGGCATGGGTCAGAGGCCCTGTTCTCACAGTAAAAATCACACTGGCCCAGCAAAATTAGCTTGACCGTTGTGAGATTATGTAGTTGGCCGAGGGTGCAAATAATACGCCTTTTATCAGTGCAGTACCCAAGTCCATCGCATCAGATGACTGTACTGAAGCCCAAAGCTGTCAGCCATGTCAGGTGCCTCCATGCAGAGTTCTAGAAAGGAGACCTTCTCAGGGAGCCCATTCACCTGAAGTACCACAATCACCAGGGCTAAAACTACCAGCAGCCCCAGGTCCACTTTTCAAGGTGGCTTGTCCACTGAGGGCATGTGCTGTCGTCAACCAGAAAAACCTAAAGCACTGGTATCAGCAAAGCAAGGTTGCAAACAAAGCAAGTGAAACAACTTCTGATACATTTAATATCCAGTCAGTATCATTAATAGAAAGTCAGGTGACACTTTACTTAAAGGCACTCATTATACTGCATTACACATACATTCATAATGCATTATAATGGACTCATAAAGCATTATTAACATGACTAATTTATAAAAAGGCATAACACATTACAATCATGTGCGTTGCTGTGAAGCGTTCATAATGCATAAAAAGGTATAATGCACTATAGATATTCATAATGCAGCACAATGCTTCCTTAATTCTTAAAACTGACCATTATAATGCATTATGAATGTATCTATAGTGCATTATAGGCGAGACCTTCACAGAGCGTTCATAATGCATGAGAAACATGACTATGATGGTATTATGCCTTTTTATAAATATTTAATAATACTTTATGAATGTGTTACAATGAATAAGAACAGTTATCAAGCTATATGAATAAGAGCTTCATAGAAAGTGCTACCAAAACTCACAAAAGCTTTGCTTTTAACTGCAAAAGAAGCAAAATCTGTCCAGGAGAAATTATGGAATATGAAAGAAGGCAGCATGATATTCCACAACTGGGAAACCATAAAAACTTAATTTTGTTTGGGTGTAAAGAGCAGCATTACTGAAGACCTGAAGCTTCAGATAACAGCAGAGCAGCAGACTCAAAGTGACCAGCACTTTATATTTCAGTATGACACACAAAACATACACTTCTTTCACCCGCCTCCTCTGAAATTTCACAATTTCTGCCACAACCTTGGTACAGCAACAACTGAAAAGGCAAAATAAACTCTTGTTATTCATGACATATTGGCGAAGTGGCACTGGGTCAGAGAGCAGACGGGCGTTCACGTGGCGAGGCAGCCACGGGCTGCTCACCAGGGGCAGAGGGCCTGCCATCACCACACAGGACCCCGTAACACCATCCTCACATTGATGCAACAGAACGGAAACGCAGCTACCATGAGCTCAGCGAGCCTGCTGATCATTTGCACTACACACACAACCCCCCAAAAATGCCGTCTTTCTTACTCAACAATCAGAGTACATTCATTACAAATACCACGCAGGGCCCAGCAGATGTTACACTGCCAATACCACAGAGCTCAGAGTCGGAGGCCAAAACTAAACTAACTTACTGTTACTGCAGGGTCTTCGCCAATCAGCTGCACGTTGACTCCGCGAGCTAACCCTGCCAGGCCTGTCCCTCTAGCCCGCCTCTACGGCCTTGCTCAGGCTAAGCCGTTTCCAGCAACTGCGGCCCATTCCTCATTGTCCGCGGCAGGAACTCAGAGAGAAGAGTGAGACAGGTCAGCGCATCTGTGAGACAGGGGGCCCATTTGTCAGGCCGCCGACGCCCCCCACCCCCCTTACGTGTGTACATTCCCTCTTTAGATCTGCGGGCCGCCATGAGCCTTGTGGCAGCTGCTCACACACCTTCTGTTCGACCTCAGACAGCTGAGCAGCTGCTCAAAGCCTCAACTTGCAAACTCGGGAAAAAAAAAAACCTGCTGTTTTTCTCTGCCGTGCTACATAAACTTCCTGTAAAGCCGACTGAAGATGCAGAAAGATGTTACTTAGCCTGGGGCATTTTTAAAAAGGGCAGGGCTATATGGCGAAGACCTGCTTTTGGAAGACCGGAGCTAAGTGGCTGAAAAAAAGCCATATCAAAGGTTACTTTATAATAAGCAAAATGTTAATTGACATAATATATAAACAGACCTTTTCACATTCTGCCCCACTCAGGGCTGAATGGGACATCTGCCTGCAGCCGGGGAAAAAAATGAAAGTATCCTAAATGCCAAGCACAAAAATTAAAAACAAAATCGGAAAAAATGACTGCCACAACAAACAATTTGTAATAGCCTAATCAAGGCGCTTTTTACAGGTTTATAGCTCCTCCCCCCCAACGCTGTGTTCCCTAGGGCTCTCATAGCACAGATTGCGCTGGCCAACTGCCTAATAAGAGGATTTGTGTGCTTGTGCCCTCCTCTCTTCCTGCGACAGATCCGAGTGCTGCCCAGGCCTGTATGCCTCTAACCGCATGCGCTGAAGGGCGGGGGGAGTTCAAAGGCACGACTGCACAGAAGACAAGGAGAGGAGATGAGTGTGCAGTCAGACAGACAACACAAAGCTCAGATATAAACACAGGGTCAGGCCAGACTGGCAGAAAGCGGCTCCAGCGCCATGGCGACCGTGTACATCCATGAGGGCAGTGTACAAATCTGAAATAATTATGTGTATGCCCAAGACCCTGTGCACCGTTAATGCAGACAAAAAGGAGCATATAGTTATGTATGATAACTATAGTATATGCATGTCTGAATGTTAAGGTCTGACATGCTAGCAGCTAATTTGACATGTCTGAAGTACAAAATGTTTGAACTTTCTCAGATTTGTCTACGTGATCATTCTCCATTTCACATATGTATTTTGAACATTGCAAAATATTTGTCAATGTTTGCCCTATAAAGAATGAAACAAATGTGATTTATTTAAAGAACAAAACCAATTTTTTGAATGTAGATACAACAAAAGTATTTTAGAAATGTGTACATCAGTCATGATCAATACACACACACACTATATATACACAATTTTTTTATATATTAAAAACAAAATACAGAAGTACAAAAATTATAACTGTCTCACAGCTACTCACAATTAATCTAGACTATCTGTGACCTAGTACTATAGTACTAGATAAGAGCTGGATGGATGGATGGATAGATGGATGGAAATTAAGATTATTATCTGAAAATACAATTGACTCGGAACTATAAATCACCCTGGATTCAAAGGTCAGGCTACAAGTCCAGCGAAAGAATTTGGAACTTCTGACTGACAGAATGAGAAAAGTTCTACTTCGTTAATTAAACCGGAACCAAACAAATTAAAAAGACCTCAACTGAAAGCAACTTCTTAAATTACAGCACAAGCACTTAAAACATTAATTTAAAATATAAATGGGTTTTTCCTTAAGTACAAGTACTTTGGCCCAAATTAAACCAAATGGTATTCTTAGGTGCAGACAGTCCACTTGTTTCTAATTCTACTGCAAGTATAATTTAAATTTCAATGCAAGCAACCATTCACTGCATTTCATAAAAGTGGAATTGTCACTAGCAGATCCACATGCACTGTAATGCTGAGTTACCACCAACCTTCATGGCCCTCAAAGAAGATTCAATGCACACAAACATACACTCGTTTGTATTCCTATCTCAGTGAAGACCATCCATTCATTTCTATGAGAGAAACCCTAATCCCAATCCCATCCCATCACAACACTTAGCCCTCACCCAGCCCTAACCTAACCATAAGTAACCAAACAAAATACAAGACTTTTGGCATTTTCACTTTTTTGATTGCATTCACTGCTTTAGAAAATTAAGTAGTGAGGACCAAAAAATGACCTCTCTCGTTACGTTTTTCAACGATTTGCTATACGTGTGAGATCCACTGGTCTTCACAAGTATAGCAAAACCTGTACGTACACACACACACACACACTTACCAGGGATTACAGGAGACCAGGTTGGTGCTCAACATGTCCCAGAGCAACGTGCTGTGCCAGCTTCTTTTACATGGCGCAAAGCTGTTAGTATAAGGTGCCATCGTCAGGGGGCCTGAGGGAAATAATTAATGGACCAAACAGACCATTTGCTAATATGCTGGAACCGTCCAATACAGACAAATCGAATATCCTATACATTCCCTTAAATGAAACAACACGGCCACCTACCCCTCCAAAGTGGCAAATTAAAGCATGATCGATCTGTCGCAATGTACTGCTTATAAAATGGCATTAGTGTGCTTGATTTACCGCTGAACCAATGGGGGGAAAAGCCCTCCCTGACTTCAGAGGCACTTGGCACGGGACAGGAGTCACCCCAGCCGTGGAACGGGAGTCACCCCGGCCATCTGCACTCTGAACATCCCGTTCTCTGGGGCAGCACAGCCTGGCATGCCGGCCTACGGACAGCGGCAGCTGCTTCTTTGTGCCGGAAACGCGGAGGCCGTCGGATGCGAGGCTGCTGAGGTAGCCAGGCTGCACGGCAGAGCCGAACGGGGGCACCATGTACAGGCCGAGCCCTGCGGACACCTGACATGCAGCAGATTGGCCCACCCACACCAACACATCCACACCCCCACACACACACACACACACAGCCACCCCCTCCTACTCTCATACACACTCACACCAAGAGACGTCAGCTCAGAAACAGCTGACATGCTGAACAAGCCCACAGCAGCTGACAGATCACAGGTGGGGAGGGGCGACAACCTCCTCCAATCTGCCTTTACTACCACCAGCTTACGTCTCCCCACGAACCCCCCACCCCACCTCTCATCCATGGCTCCTTCGTGCTCTGGCTTAAAATCGATGGGCCTGCAAGCCTGGAGCAACCTGTGACAACACGTTTGTAGTTCGTGCTGCGGGGAAAATCGGCCGCCAGCACTGACTGCGTAAATAAATATAAGAGGAGTCCCACTAGCTACACTCTTCTTTTAACTGATGATGATGATGATGATGATGATGATAACTAATTTCACTGGCCCACCTCTATATAAAAATATATAATACTCTCAAAGTCAGACAAAATATTTTGGCAGGAGGGATATTTGCAACAAAAACAAAAAAGATGACAAAAAGGCGGAGACCCTGCTGCTATAACCAGCAGCTCCGGAACCCTGACAGAAAGCAGCATTATAAGGACGATGCCACATTTCTAAGCGGTTCCAGGGACTGCTTTTTGCGTTTCTGGTGCCACCTTGCAGCGGTAAAACAACTCGTGACGCAGTAAGATGCCAGCACGCAAGGATGAGAATGACTGTTTCAGAACAGCGCTGAATTATGGAGATTTGGAAAAGAGTCACAGATGCTCGGGCAGGCATTAGTGCAATTAGCATGACTTCTTTTATGAACAGTATGCATGGTAACATTAAAGCCAAAGGAAGCACAAGCCCTTTGGCCCAACATTAACAATTAGTAACCAAGAGAGCTAGCTGATGAAGCGGAGTACGGGAAAGATTCCACATACCACTAGATAAACCTCTATATTCTCATTAGTTCATACATTCCAAAAAATGGTGGCAACTGAGCACCATCCACATACTTAATGCTCTTTATGCTTCAGAGACCAACATGTTTTGCCCTGTGCCTGACAACAGCCAAAGTTTAAATTTCAAAAACCTGGCACGGCACTCCGCCTCCAAAATTTTGTATAATACAACTTTCATGCATATGAGCATGTCTGCACTCATAGATTTTAACTCATACTTTTACTGAGGGAGTTATGAAACCCGACAAGGATTGCATTTAAATCTAGTTCTTAGGTTTTCAAAATCTTTCCTGAATGAAATCATTTTAATATAAGCAGCAGTAAGATCTACTACTGAATGAACAGAAATCAAAAAGCAGCAAATACAATACCTGATTACAATGGAGATGACTGAAGTGCCATCAACCAACAAACCGTTCAGCCTAGAACACTCCAAGTTGTACCTGAACGGTTTCTGTGACTGATTAGTGTCGCTATAAGCAAGCATATGAAGTCTAGGAGAAAGCAGAGAATCAAGGTAAATCTATGCGCACCATATAGCACTAAATACACAGAGAATACAGAACGTACAGAGAAGACAGACGGAGCAGAGAATATGCATTGTTGGCTGCTTCTTTCACTGGCAGACTGTATATTACAAAAAAAACCTAAAAAAAGGTCTGATGTCAGGCACCTGAAATGTCAGAACCAGGGTAATAATACAGAAAAACAGCAGTGTTTCCCCGAGAGAGTCTCAGAACATCTAAAATGTACTCTTCTTCATCTTGGGCCACAGATGCAAACTAAAGGTGGCATGAGGAGTGAGACGCAGCAGATCGGATGATTAGGAAGAGTTGGGAGTCTTACGGCAAAGTGTGGGAAAGAGAGGAAGAGGCTGGGGAGATGGGAAAAGAGCGTGTGAAAGCGACGGGGACGGGCTGATGGATTTCAGTCATCCATTAAAATCAGACCTACAAATGCGGAAGGAGGATGGCAAGAACTCAGAGAATATGATTTAGCGTGGAAAAAAAGTTGCATTTTTAAAAAACCACCTCTTTGGGCTGCTGTGAATCTGACATCATTTGCATACCATCGTCCGTTATGTCAACATCTGGGCCATATTTAAATCAGACTATCAATCCCAGCCCAGCCATCTTTCCTGCTGGCAACATTAATGCTGACAGAGCCGGCTACTCCCTGACCGAAATTCATACATAAACATACAGAGAAAGGCAGACAGAGTTATGAGTTGAGAATAGAGGAGTATGTCAAGAACACACTGGCAATTCCAACCCTACTCTTATGTTATTGTTGCCGTTTCCCACTCCCCCCACCTCCACCCCAATAGCAGCTATGCTCAGAAAAGGCTCATTCTTACATGGACAGGAATATATAAAAACAGACACCCAAAGAAAGGCAATACTGTGATGACTGCCGAATATAGCAGACAAAATGACTGACAGTAACACTGCAAACAGCCACAAGCTGCAGAAAGACTCAAGGTGGCATCCTACAGTTGGGAAATGACAACAGGACGCACGTGACGGACAGAAAGGAAGCATAACACCAAGAGATGGTGAGAAGAAGCAAGCCATTAGATGAAAAGCGGGGGGGGGGGGGGCACTGTGAGTGAGGGGGAGCCGTGGCAGGGGACGGTTTCAGCCCGCGGCCTTGGCGTTTGCTGTTTCAGCTGTGCTGGCCTAATGGCCACCCTGTTCTCACGCCACTGCTGACTTCTCTCTGTGGCAAAGGCAGGCCCGACGTGCTAAGACCTCACCAGGCACCAGCCCTTAGCACCTACAGCCTCTTCGTGACGACCCCCCCCTTTTTTGTCAAACACCTTCCAGCACCACCACAGGCTATATGCATGTGTCGCAGAGCCTGAGAATTCTCATGTTTCCCTGAAGGCCATTGAGAATGCTTCAGCTCATTAAGGCATTCAAAGGCCTGACACTGTTGTTTTCAAAAACTAATAAGATCATGATGAACCTACTATTGAAAGTTTCACCACTAAAGAACTGCCATAGACTGCAGTTGGGTGGAAAAAGGCCACTTCTTCTTTTTGTAAATACTTCATGAGTGACTGATCTGCATATCGCCATAATTCTGCATACAGATAAATGCCCTGTATCGAACGTACCAGTAATAATCGATGCATGTTCATAAACTCCATAACACATGGACTAGAAGCCTTCCCAACGACCCAGAAATGCTGTAATCCAGGTAATATTTACCGCATTCACAAGACACTCACAGCAGACACGTGATTTATACAATACTCAGTATTGTAGTATTCTAGCGATTGTTGGCAACAGTCTGGACGTGGGGGGTACAGTTTACTCTGCTGTGATCCAGTCATCACGGTTTCGAGGCACTCACTGAAGCCCGCAGCTGACCGCTGGCATCTGGTGAAGCTAAGCTCGGATATAAGCATGCCTGATATGTTTTTAGCCAACACATGCTGCAGCCGTGAACATCCATTTACCCCCCGGGTGAAGCGATAAGAAGCATCAATGAGCCACTGGTGGCTAAACGAAGATCTTTCTTAATGTAAACAACTATTAGGAGAGCAAAAAAAATTAAAGTCATGAAAATTACTGCAAAGCAGACATTCATGATATATATATTGGTTAACAGTGATGTCCCAAGCTGAAAAAAGAAAAATCAGAATCAGGGCTTTTACCGTATCAGTATTGGCTACCACAGTCCTATCCAAAGACTGATCTACTTAAATTTTCTGTGTTCGCCCAATTTACATCCGTTGCGCAGATTGTTCAGTTCCATCACACACTGCAGTAAGCCTGAGGCACATGGATTGAAACTATGAACTGGCGAGTCAAAGTAGCCCTACATCTACTTGCAATGTTTGCAAGGCCAGCCATTCGAGAGAAGGAAGCAACAGAGCGTCGTTTAATACAACTAATCTAATTAGGCACTTGCAGAAACATCATACGGAAAAATACTGTGAAATCACGAGGCTTATTCAGAAGAAGAATGCACCAATGCACGCTGTATGTGTATGAATTTCATAATTTATGAAATCATCAGATCAGGACTTAAAAATTGGCAGATATAAATAATGAATGTATCGGATCAGGGTACCAAAAAAGCATAACTGGGACATCCCTATTGGTTAACATATCAGCTGATATTTCTTAAAAACCAAGATAGTCTGATGTGCCAATCTGGGCCGATGTTTCTGGGCAATATTTAAACTTCAATAATAAAAGTAACAGAGAAATGCATAAGTACGAAAATAATGGGGAAGATTGCACTGGATGATCAGCCATTTTCTGTAATGGAGGACAAGGGATTTCATCAGTTCTACTTAAGAGGGGTTTCAAAATACCAGCCCACAAGACAATTTTATATGGCAGGCAACATATTTTTAATTTGTTATTAAATCTGGCCCACAGTTTGATCTTTCGGTTTACACAGGAAAAAAAAAAGCACATTTGTGTCATTCCACTACCAGTATCAGCGATATTGCACAAAAATATATCAGTATCGGTCAACATTTCCATGTTTGAGCACAGTACTGCATAGATTAATACTTGATCAAGAGAATCCAACATTTTAAAATGAAATAATACTATATATTCAAGACATTCTTAAAAAAACACTAAAATGTGTAATATTCCCCAATACAGCTCACGATATTGGCACAGTTCAGGACTTCATTGCTTTCCATCTACATCCCCCTACATATATACAATTAACTATCCATTACTAGTCTTACATTTAGTATTTTAAGCCAACTTTCAGAAGCAGGTGAGGTAACAGTAGAGTGCCAATTTACACACGTACTTTCACAGAAACACAGTAATGGCAGGATTAATAGAGTAAGGCTTCATAATTCAAATAAGTCCTATTGCATTGAATGCAGCAAGGGTTGGTCATATACTTGACGTTTCTGAACACAAGCACATGAGCAGAGATCATATACTTGTGAATCGCCAAACTGTAAACAATTTCTGCAACTTTGCCGAGGTTTGGCAGCATGTTAATATGTTACACGCATAAATAAAATGGCCGACTTCAACAAACTCAGCCAGACATAAAACCCCAGCAGTGTCTCTTTGTGTCTCTAAGCAGGCATCAGCAATACCGCAGTAAATTCAAAAATCAAATTATGGGCCCGCACTTCCCCTTTAAGGGCCGAACAGCTGCCACCACTTCAGTAAGCCGACACCAGAAGCGACATGCCTGACGCTGGCCCAATTTGGAGTTCCAAGCACTACCAGTTCATTTCAAAACAGCTACTCTTCAAATATAAAATACACCCACAGGCAATTAAATAAAAGGGACTGATGAGAAGAAGTGATTACCCTTAACTCCGTAGCAGCCCCACAACAGTTTCACTATCCAATACTTTGGTCTGCTTCAGGAAAACAATATAGGTTTATTGTATCCAATTAAACAATTACACATGAAAGAAAGCCATCTTTAATACAGAATAGCACTTCATTGATTTGACTGCAATCTGCAGGGGGGAAGTATGCTACAGAACATACCTATCTCACAAATTGTTCTTGACTGAACCCCACCCTCGACTATGGAGTGCTGACCTCGGTCTAGTTTCTTCAGCACCAAAGGCATTAAAAAAACAAAAAACAAACAGATACACAGATATATAATATATAATATATAATAGATACTGGAATATTTGAGGACTATCCAATGGCATTTTTGGTGCCTCAGTCCAGTTAGCAAAAGAAAAAAATACATAAATACATAACTGGACAATGTACTTGTATACTGAACATAATCATTACAGTGAGGTAGCTAGCAAAAATACACAGAAAAAAAGTCAAACAAACCAATTCCTCCGAAAGATGTACTTCAAACAGATTTGCATATGCACAAATCTTCAGATAGCTGTGCCACTTCCTCTGGAGATTCCATAACAAAAACATTCCCTTCCACAGCAAACAGTTCAGCTGGGACATTAACCTGCTATACGTTCCCTGAGGTTAGTCTACAAAAATTCAGACTGCTATTCTTCTGTAGCATGATGCCTTATGTCATCTCTTATTTCACTTATCTACCTAACTAACTACAGCTTTTTGAGATGGGCATATATCTAGGAGCTGTCATTTTATCCTAAGTACAGCTAGAAAAAGCAAGAGCTGGCCACACGGCCGTGAGTCTTGTTTACCACATAACTGAGCAGTCCAGTGCCTGGATCCCCTCTTTGATCACACGCCCTTTTTGTCACGACAGGGGCACTGATATCCATAACCAATCACTTAATGAATGCTTACAGTAAGTGTGGTCTCAGCCAAAGGCAACAGAAGCCATGCCAACTCTCTTTGACGTTGGGCATCAGCTGCTAACAGAACATCACGCTGTCCATCAGCACCTTCCAGTGATTTTCAGTAGGCAGTAAATAGGTCTACAAGAGCATAGATTTTTTGACAACTAAATACAAACTAAATTACATGAATAGTTCTCCCAAAGTACCTGGGGTCTAAGCTTCTGCAACCAATTTCACCTAGCACCAAGCACTGCTACAAGATTTTAAAAACACCCACCATAGTGTCCTTCCATACAACTTGAAATCTGAGGTATGTAAATTACACCAATATCTCAAAATATTTTATCTCTAATACACAATTCTTACTGAAAGCACTGTCTGGCAAAAGATTTCCCCTTTCACCTCCTACATAAATACATAACTCTCAATAAATGTTTTAATACAGTCGCAGAGTTTACCATCATTCCTATTTTACTATTATTTTCATAGCTTAACACCAAATAAAACCACATCCACAGAGGCACAGTTTGCTTAATCATTGTCATCCCTAAAAACAAACAAACCAGAATGCAGCACACACTTCCCAAATTCCCCTGCAACATTTAATGCCAACCAAGCACTTATCAGTTTTCAAACGAACCACGCAAAAATTCGGAGCCGTTAAAAGAACACACCAGTTTATATAATCACAGAGGAATACAGGCCATCTTTTTACTGGTCTCCACAGAGCACGTCCAGTCCCATCCCCCATTCTGCCGCTTTGTATATGCTCCATGCCAGGGCTTGGGTCACACTGTGTGTGGTGCCAGCTCAGAGAGTCAGTCCTCACCACATACACGCCAACTCCCAAATCTCGGGTTCCACAACAAAAAATTATCGTAATGAAATAACAATAAAAACAAAAACCTAACCAAAATGAGCTGACACACATAATCTGGATGAACTGAGTCACAGGAAAGGGCCGCAGACAGACCTACACATATACACAGACACATGCCTCGGGCTTGCAGATACAAATGTCCTGCAAGAAGACGTCTGCTGGGGGAGAACCACACTCACAAACAAACCAGGAAATTCTAAAGCCAGACAATACATTGACAGAAGTTAGTCATCTGCCACTGTATATTTTATACATTTTATTAAGCACTGCTAACATGACAACACTAACAACAAATTTGCTTTGCGCCAAAATGGAACAAATATCAAAAACCATCTTAACATGAAAACAGATCCCCCATCGATTACAAGTATTCCGAGTACAGTATACCAATTACTCAAGAGTTTTTTTTTTTTTTTGTTTTTTTAATCTGAGAAGTTAATCTTGGTCATTTCATTTAATTATTAGCCACATTTTTTGTTCCTTTAGGAAAATATGCATTTTTGTCATGCTTCAATATTGAGGGGAATTACATGCAGCTAAGGTACAAAACGTTTTTTTAACCGGTAGAATTTAATATAATAGCTGGCTAGGAATGTCCCCACGGTAACCGAATATGTATTTGACACAGCACAGAGTAAGATATTCAGTCTTATTCAATCGCTGGCTGAATATGAAGCCTGGGAAGAAAAAAAAAAAAACATTGATGAAAACAGATGAAAAATAGATTGTACTGAGCTTGATCTGGCACGCCAGTTTGGTAAACACAAAGTTGCATACCAGATCCAAATATTACTGACATATTTGACTTTACTGTACTGTTCATACTGAAGATAAGGCTCTTCAGCAGAAATTCAGCTAATATGAATTCCAGATGTTACCAAATAGTATTCATGGCGAGAGTCAACTGATGGAATCTACAAGTCGCTATTAAAGACACCTCCACAGACAACCTAATGTTTAATCTTGCAATTGGAAATCATTTTATTCAGACTACAGGAGCAATAAAAAGTCAGCGAAAGGCACCAACGACACTGGCGGCTTGACACCTTTATCGCAGTAATATAACAATCCATTTTAAATTTTCCTTCGTCAGAAAGAAGGCCATTATGCTGGATCCAACAGACTATACTGCACAGCATATCACCAGGGGCTTTGACAAGTCTGTACTCCACCCCAGACTACAAGGATTGTTCACAAAGATAAGTTGCGACTAAGAGATCCTTCAGGAGCAACAAGTTGCGTGGTAAGGAAGATCTTGTTGAAGGCTGAAGCAGAAACTGAAGCATTCCCAGAACAACAGCCTCACGCCCTTTTCATCTCTACATATAAGGATCTCTGTTTTATTTACCTTTTTCTAGTAAACATATGGCAGTGTTGCTTAGAGAATATTTTAAATAAATAAATAAAAACAAATCAATTTGTTCGATATATCAGTCTTAATGTTGACCCTGACCCACACAAACTTTTCATAGAATCTTAGGGAGGAATTCATTCCAGGGTCATTAAAGGTTGTTTCCTTTATTTTGGAATGAACACAGTGCCCTGTGAATTGGGGAACCCAGCATAGACATCTTCTACACAGCACTGCCACTCAAAATCAGCCACTTTCAAGAACACTTTTGACAATTAGCTAATAAGACAAGGACATGTTGCCTGAAATTTTCTAATATCCACTCATACTGAACTTGGAAATGTTGCTAAGTAACAAACTACATGCAAGCAAAGAACATGCGTCAAGCATCAGCCTCCTGAAACTGGACTGTAGAGATTCCTGAAGATGTTTACGAAACTACGGCGTTTAACGTGCAGGGGCACTGTAGCTGAAACAGACATTGTGGTATCAAATACCTACTTGATGGAGGGGGGAATGTTATCTAAGCTTACTGAACATAAATATAATGTTTCTGTCTGTCTGATACTGTCGAACTAGTAACCATCATCACGGCTGCAATTTAAACAAAAGAGTTTACAGGACTTTAAAGTCAACTGAACTGTAAAATGCACCTCTTGATTACTAAAACAACATATGAACAAAATGCCATCATGTTTGTCACCAGGTTAATATGATATTTAGGCTGTTATGCATCTCATCTTTATTCTGGAAATTCATACCATACTTTCAGAAAGCAAACAATAAGGAGTGCATACCATGTGTCAGTTACAATTAAGCCAAACTGTTTTAGTGATCTTCTAGCCAAACCATTATTTGTAAAATAAACTTTACTTCTTGGTTAGATTACTTCTCTATTATTTCAAGACCTAATCACAATATCTCATTCAGCTTTAGATATTAAGATCATCAAAAGACTAAAACTATAAACATCTAGACACTTTGGTTTTAATGTGGGTGGATTAGGTACCACACTTATAAAGCACACAACAGAGTTCATTCCTATTAATCAGTTGTAAGTCTAAACACCACCTTAACTGGGACCGTCGGGAATAAAAGAATGGTCAATGTATTGAACTGCGCTAACAGTCCCTGCTTAAAAAGAAAGTGCTTAAAAAAAATCTGTAAGGCATGTCATTTTGACTGATAATAATCAAACTGCTTCCCCTTAGACAAAATCCCATAAGAGCCCAAAGTCACAACAAAATTTCTTCCCAGCCCATTACAGAGTACAGTTTTCATTTTCATTTAATGTCACCTTAACACAAAATACATGCACAATATGCTTTTTTTTGTTCTTCTTTGACAAATTTTTCACATTAACAGTCATCAAAAGCATAATTTTGGGTTGAGATCTCCTCCCATTTAAGGGGGTCAGGGCGTTGTATTGGTTGGTTTTGATTATTGGGAGGGTTACAACCCTCCATCTCCCCCCACAATTTACACTCATGATGGGCATGCAACACTGTTATTAGCTTCATAAAGAACATTGGCAGCAATGCAGCCTGTGGCGCAATACTAGGCTAAACTTTCTACGCCAAACTGTATCTTTGCATGCATGACTCACCTTACTCTAATGTACAAGGCCAGCGGCACACTTCAAAGCAAATCCAGGACAGGAAATTAATATGTAATTAACAAATCAGACATTCATCACTCATTCATTGAACCATTCGGTCCTTAATTACTACTGCTGTATCACTGCCAAAATATAATGGTGAACAAAAAAAAAAATCCATCAAAAAAACATGCCAAACTGTAACACAAAAATAGATGTTTAAAAAAAAAAAACTCTGCAATGATGAAGTCAGGTACATTTAAGGACTAAACAATAACCCAAACAGCTCATGACTTCAGAATCATTGTTGACCATTCTGTAGTTTTTCAAACAGGTATCTATTATATAGATTTCATTTGAAGGGATCCAGGCACTGCCAGAGAAAACCCCCGAGATGCACAAGTCCTTCCACCTGACGCCACAACACTCTCCCACTAATGAGCTCGGCCACCAAAAGGCCAAGACGCATTCCCTCACTCAGTCCTTTAATTTCAAATGCCACTTCAACTACATCAAGCTTTTCAATAACCTATAATAAGCCTAGTGTTAAAAATGAGCTGGAGAACACTGCTTGGAAATTCACAGGCCTCCACACTTCAGATTAATAGCCAGAGGACAGTATACCACTGAAGATAATGCCCTCAAGGACAAATTCTGGTTATTTCATTGCAATCTAAGGATCCCACAGTCAATCATTAAACTGTTTATTCAAAATAATGCTTTAATAAAAGCACACGACACAGCGCTTAATAATTAACCGTCTCAGGGAATTAAAAACATTATTTCGAGACTTTCTCTGCTCGTAACTGCCATCACACGGTGGAAAAGGAATTAAAATCTTTACTGCTGGGAGGACAGCAACAGACGAAATTCAAGATCCGGAGACCGCGCTCGCTAGTTTAATCCCAGAAAATGGTGACCCTGGTGACATCTGGTCCGAGCAGCATTCGCCGTGCTACAACTTCTGCGGAGCATCTGGCTCCTACCTGCGCAAAGTGCAGCCTCAGAACTGCGCGCCTTAATGCCGAAAAGTGTGCTAGCGTTTCAGTCAAGCGGCACGAAACGTCAGCGGCTGTTGCTGCCTAAGGATGCCTTCCATGCATCATGCGAACCCCTCACATAGTGTAGCTACCTTTCGCGGCTGCGGGTGATTTAATGACGCCTGCCATTAAGAAACGCCGTCCTTGTCACTAATCACTTACTGACTAAGAGCAATTGTATCTAATGAATCTCTAATTTCTCACTGTTTCCCTGAGGCGCGCCAGGTACCCGGCGCTTCGCCGACACTCCGACTGACGGATAAAAACGACGGAAAGTTACGCGCTTCGGAAAACGTCCCGAAAACGTCCCAAAAACGTCCCGAAAGCGCCGCGGAAAGCCCTCGGGTGGGAGAGGCGCGCAGAAAGGCTGGGGAGGTAAATGATACGGATAGTTACATAAATCATAAGCGCGACACAGATAAAGCAGCCTCGCGGTGGGAGGGAGGGGGGGGGTACGACTGAAGCGGTTTATGGAGGTGCATTAATTGTTTAACGTTATGTAGCTGGGGAGCAGGCTGCGTGTTGCGGGGGGTGAGCGGCCGGGCGCCTCCGCGGTGACAGCCGGACTGCCGCCCAGACGCTGTCACGGCCGCCGCACAGGGGCTCCCGCAGCCAGCCGACTTCCCCCGGCCCTTTGACACCGCGCCGCAGCTGGCCGGGCCGGGTGGCCGCAGCGTCCGGGGAAGGAGACCCGCGGCGCGGACACGGATCAGCGCACGCTCGCACGCAGCTCGGCCGTCGTCTCCCCAAATCACGACCGGGCTGAGGACCCGGGCTGCGTCCCACCAGAGCCCGCGGCACGGCACGGCACGGCAGCGGCCAGCGGCCGAATAGCGAGCCCGGGAATCCGGGTTGCCGCGTAACTACAACCCAGCACCGGTTACCGGGCTCTCTCTCCGGCTAACTAGCCGACACTCCACTTTCGGCTGTCACTCACTTACCAGTCGCTACTAAATCCACATCCGTGACTTCAACAGTAGAATCTTGATATTTAATAACGAAAATAAGTAATGTTACGACATTAATATCAGACAAGTTATCGACGTCGACATCAACTAAAATAGCCTTCTTGCTATAAGATAGCTAGCGAATAGCTAGCTAACTATTTAGTTCAGTCAAATGATACAATGTAGAAGTGGTGCTCACTACCCTGCTTAGAACGACCAGTAACTGACATTTTAAGGAACCAATAGCAAACAAGGTATCTAGGAATCTGGGCCAATCAAAAGGCAGAGGTTTGTTGACATGCTGTAAAAAGCAGGAGTGGGTGGAACCAAGGGGGATCATGTTTGGATGGAGTGTACGTATCCCTCCGCCTTGTCAATTACGTTTTGAAAGGTTTCAATTAAAGGTATACAGTTTTGTTACCGTCGGTGTCTTCATCATTTCCATTTAATATCCGTTTCACATGGGGAAAACAATTTGTTTACCGTTCAGGCACGTGGTTGTGACATATAATCACGAGTAAGTAGCATGTAAACGTTGTACGTCAGATGACCTGCTAAATATGCCACCTTGTGATTTATCCCTTGTCTTTAAAATCTGCACTGAGATCTTGGGTGGTTTGTCATCTGAAACTTCATTCCGACGACAGGTGCAGTTTTTATTTAGCTATAAGGGAGGATTAAATGGATATTTTTGTATTAAAATGTTAATATTAATTTTGATGTTTAACTACAAACATGACCGTGAGATGTAACAGTCCTCACTTCATTAGGCAGAACTTTGTAGTGTTAAGTGGTAAATTAATAGATAAATTATCGCACTTTAGTATATTTAATGTACGAGTAAAAAGCTCTTTAGTTTACATAATGCTTTCATAACACTAACAGACGAACTAGGGTTATAGACTTTTAAGTAACATCATCATAACAGCATCAACTAATTAAAAAATAAAACCATGTTCATAAGACATAATTTTATTCATTTGTTATTTTTTGCATACACCTCTAATGAAATAATGGTTTTGTTAGTTTGTCAATGCAGAGGATCGTTCTGCAGATAATATATTTATGCATTCCCATTTTATTCTTCGGCAGTAATTTTATGGAATTGTTTGGGCAAATAATTCTCATTACTGTATTTTAAACAATGTAATCACTCGTTAAATCTTAACGAGTGTGAAATAAAGATATTTAATATACATTTTGCAGAATAGTAATAACAAGCAATATTACAAAGGAACACGGCGACCATACTACCATTTACTTAAGCCTTGTTGGCATTTCTTCAGTATAAACATTGGGAATGCCAAAGTGTGCAATCCCGTAGAGTGCTGTCAAAAATATCAATGTTGACAGTACTGCATACAATTTTAGTTTTACGCCCACATAAAATAAACATTGAACTGTTTGCAAACAACGTTTAATCAAATTGAATATTCAGCTCACTGCCCAAAAACAAATGAATCAATGGGTACTACTTTGTAATCTGGCCGCGGAGGGACATATGTTTACCATGAGAAAGGAAGTAAAGGTGCAGCGAGTACAGTAAAAATCAATCAAGATAAAGACGTCTACGTTTCCCTGTTATTATTACGCGGAGTCTATTTACAAAGAATGTAAATAGCATATTTGTGATTAAATATATTTTATACACTTATTTCGCTCCGAATTCTCTGTACTGCAGCATGTACGTCACAACTGCGTCAGAGTGTTTGGAACTATCGGTCAACGTGGGTACTTTAAAGTGGCAGAAGGGTAAACGTAAACTAATGCTCACGCTGCACGTGTTACACAGAACGATTAACGTATGTTGTATAGCAATTAAAAAACGTTTATTACGCGAAACTGTTTTGAAGCGTTTATGTATTTATATTCTGGTTTTTGTTAACGATAAAAATTAGTACATTACGTAAGAACAAATTGGCTACATAACGTATGAAACTATTACATCCGAAGCCTTTCTTTGAAATATATGTTTTTTAAAAATGACTCCGTTCTGTGAAGGTCCAAATCCGTCTCCAAGAGGAGATCATATACGTCACTTAAAATGTTGCTACATGACTTTTTTTTTATTAGCGTTTTTTTACAGATAAACCAGAAACATATAATGATCAAATTACACCAGTTGGTCGGTATAGATAAAATACTTATATGAGTGTTTTGATAGTTAGCGCAACTGTATTTTTCCTGTATTGCACTTTGCTTTGTCTTCTATTGTTGTGTAGAAAACTGAAAAATATAGGCTTATGTTATTTGTTTATTTCAGTCTGCTAGCACTATGTTCAAAGTGGGTACTGCATTTCTAATTATTTGAAAGAGTACATGCCAAAGACCGATACAAATCTATGTTGTGTCTTCAGAGGGAGGCTGTAATAGTGAAAAAGGAATTACATCATCACCTCGTTTACAGGATTTTCTGCATAGCATTTCTTCAAAGCTGAGTGCATTTCCAGGGTGTCTGGAAGTCACCCCGTTTTGTTTACAGTACTTCCTGGTTGTTTGCTCTGAATATAATTTACTCAGTGGCGTTTTGGGGACAGCTAAAAACCAGACAAACTAAACAAAATATCCTTTTTACTAAATGAAACCAAAATATAAATAAATATATGTATGTTTTTATTCAGTGTGTAATGACTACCACATGTGCAAACTAAAGGAACATGAAATATAAAAATACATTGATTAAACATATAAAATGTAAAAAATATAAAAAATTTACAAAAAACAAATCTCAAATGTGTATTTCACCCATCTACGATCTACGAAGGCTTGTCTAATATTTTAGTTTTATGTGATTTTTCAGTGGTTATATGTTTCAAATTTCCATAGCATCTATTGATAAATGTGGTGTATGAAAATTAAAATGACAAAAAAGGACGAAAGTCCTGTATTAATCTTATGCTCATGATCTTTATAAACATGTTTACTATAGCAACCATTGAATGTGGCTTATAACAAGTGCAACAATAGCTGCAATATAAATATAGTGTATATACAAACATGCAAGTCCTATAATGTGTTTCTGAGTAAGCCTAAGGAAGCCGGGATCCCTGGAAACGTGGGTAATGTAGCCTGGGACAGTCTCGATAGGGTTGCCAATCCATCGCAGGGCCACATTCATGCACATTTTAGGCAACTGTAGGACATCAAGCAATTTGGCTACATGTGTTCGGAATGTAAAAGCAAATATGAGTACGCAGAAAAACCAAGTACATGCGCAGTGAGATGATTCATGGTCGAGCTGGGAATTGAATTGAATACCTTACTGTTTCACTATGCTGACACAGTAAACTTACAGGCATGGGTATGGCCCGGTCTGAACAGCAGTCCGATGGCTCCAGCCTCCTCAGCAAAGTCTTTTTGGTGTCCCTGTTATTCAGCCAGCTTGCTGATCCTCATACTGACAGATGATAGCCTTTGATAGTAATATATCGAGATAAATGTGATGGATAAAATGTAATAACGGGAGGTTGATGTACAGAGTTTATGCCCTGAGGGTTTCCACTGGAAAATTACAGAAAACAAAGGGGCAGCCTGTCAACCGCTCAGTGCCAGAGCGATGTTTTATTCATTAATAGAAAATAAAAAAAGTCCAAAAAAAGTTTTTTTAAAGGGATTATTCTTTTAGACTTTGTCTTTTCAAATCCAGCGAGAGATTGTAAGTGCAGCTAGTGACAGTAACAAATGCTTGGCCAGCCTTAATTCTTAGATCAACTCCAATGCACAAATAATCTAATATCATCCGAATCATTCACTGTAAGATTTATTGGAAACATTTATGAATGTTACTTTGAATGCCATATGCGCCATGTCCATAGCTTTGTAGTAGAACATCAAAGAAGTGAATAAAATATAGAGTGTGATCCAAAAATTATTTATAGCATGACTGCCATTCAGTTTTAACTTCAATGTTCAGTATTCAGCTTTGAATACATTTGAATAATTTTGAGATCGTCAACAAATATTATAAGCTATTTTATTCTGATTTTAGGTTGCCTTAAGAACTTTCCAGGAACAACAGACGAAAATTAGCCCATATAGGCTCATTCACAGTCACTTTTTTATTGATCAATGTTAAACAAACAAAAATAAATCAACCCATATTCATTAAGGCAGCACAGTAGTTAAGAGGATATCACTGTCACCTTAAAGGGCTGGGGGTTGGAAACCTACTATGTGTGTGGAGTTTGCCTGTTCTCCCCATATTAGTCTTGATTTCCTTGGGGTACTTCAAATTCTACCAAAAGTACAAATATTGGTTTTCTAGATTACCTATAGTGTGTGAGAGTGTACTTATTTTATATTAGTGTATTTCTCATTCATATGACCCTGTAATGCAAAGGCAGAAGGATGATTGTTAGATCAAAATAAACTTGCACCATGTGACAATAGGTTGTGGCAAAATATTTCACTTGATTAATCATGTATACATTTTTTTTAATAAAATGAAAGTAATTTAATCCTGCAAAAATCCTCAAATCACCATTCAATAATGTTGTTCAATAATGCACCTTTTTATTCATTTTAGTGTAGAGACAACCAGATGATGCTGTAGCATCCCTTGACTAGACTTGAACAAAGGTCTAATATTAGCTTAAACTTTAAAGCCACAACCTTATCTCAAGGTGAATCAGTAGTGTGGATATATATTCTATTTGCCATTTATGACTAAATTATCTTCTATGGAGATTGCCAGGGGGCCGCACCTATAGGAATACATTTGAGACAGTGCAAACTAGCTCGTCATCCTTCAAGTACTTTTCTCTGCATCTCACTCCTGGATTCCCAGGGCTCTCATCCATCCTCAGCGACGTCTGCTGTTGGCTGGGTGCCTAGAGGAATGCAGGTGGAAACGAGCTAATAGTGCGCGCTAGAGCTCTCAGCAAAGGCAGTGATGTGGAGAGAGACACTGAGTGGGTGGCTGACACCACACAGGGGAGGAAGCTGCCTGCCAATCTCCAGCCCCTTCGTGAGCTGGCATGGCCGCCGTGCGTTAGGAAGTAAAGCAGTGAGAAACCACTTATTGCAAACTCAGAGAAAACTGGGAACTCCGTCTTTCAAATATACATAACAGATATGATGTGCGACTGAATTGGAATTACTGGGTGTGACTGAGTGGGGTCAGATCTTTGCAAAGAGAGAGTGATGGAACGATTACAGGTACAGTCACGGGAAAAATAAAGCACAATTCCAAATCCACTTTATTAAATGATCATCGGCAAGTGTGACCACCACCATAAAATGAGAAGTTTTAGCAACTTGCTAATCTGCGGAATTGTCTGGAGCGTTCAGGTGGGTGTTTACAAAATGCCAGCGTGGATCTTAGAAAAGCAACTATTGCTGCCCATCAATCTGGGAAGGGTTATAAAGCCATTTCCAAATAATTAGAAGTCCATCATTCTACAGTGAGAAAGATTATTCACAAGCGTAAAACATTCAAGACATTTGCCAATCTTCCCAAGAGTGGACGTCCCAGGAAATACACCCCAAGGTCAGACCGTGCAATGCTCAGAGACATCGCAAAAATCCCAAGAGCTTCATCTCAGGCCTCAATTAGCATGTTAAATCTTAAAGTTCATGACAATACAATAAGAAAAAGACTGAACAAGCATGGCTTGTTTGGAAGGGTTTCCAGGAGAAAGCCTCTTCTCTCTAAAAAGAACATGGCAGCATGGCTTAGGTTTGCAAAGTTGCGTCTGAGAAAACAGCAAGACTTTTGGAACAATGTCTTTGGACAGATGAGACCGAAGTGGAGCTATTTGGCTATAATGCACAGTGCCACATTTGGGGAAACCCGACGTGGCATATCAGCAGAAACACCTCATGCCACCCATCGAGCATGGTGCTGGAGGGGTGATGACTTGGGCTGGCCTTGCAGCCACAGGACCTGGGCACCTTGCAGTCATTGAGTCGGGTTATTCCCCTGTATTCCAAAGTATTGCAGAGTCAAATGCGAGGCCATCTGTCCCACAGCTAAAGCCTGGCTAAAAGTGAGTCATGCGACAGGTCAATGATCCTAAAGCACCGCAGAAAATCTACATCAGAATGGCTCAAAAAGAGAAGAATCGAGGTGCTGCAATGGCCCAGTCAAAGTCCAGACCTCAACCCGATTGAAAGGCTGTGGCAGGACTAAGAGGTCTGTGCGTAAAGGAATGCCTGCGAACCTCAATGACCTGAAGCATTGTCGTGGCGAAGAGGACGGCGATGTTCCTCCACAATAATGTGAGAGGCTGAGGAAGTCGTCCAGAAAACAATTCCTCCAAGTTACTGATGTTAAAGGCGTCTCTCCAAGCTATTGAATCATGTGTTTCGTTTTTCACACATTATATTTTTGTTAAATAATGACACAGTAGAATCTTTTGTGTTTGATCACGCGGACTTGAATGTAATACTGCCTAAATTCTATGATCAGCATGTGGACTGTGCCACTAGGGGCAGGAACCTACTTGATAAAGTCAAGCAGGGCTACAGGGTTACAGCACTAAGGAATCCGGGTGTATGCCACTCAGAAGCCCTGGAAGACAAGAGAGGTCAGGATCCTGTTAAAGAACAGAGACACCTCCTTCAGGTCTGGTGATGTGGAACTGTACAGTGCAGCCAGGGCCAACCTGAAAAGAGGCATCACACAGGCCAAGACTGCCTGTAAAAGGAAAATTGAGGGCTTCCACAGCAATAACACGAGGCAGATGTGGCAGGGGGTCCAACATATCACCAACTACAAACCCAGAGCTGTGGACGGGGACGCTTCACTGGTGGAGGAACTGAACTGCTTCTCCGCTCGCTTTGAGGTGGAGTCCCCAGAGCCGGCTGCATTACATCCGCTAGCCCATAGCAGCCATGCCCTCACTCTGGACGAGCACGAGGTGAGGCACAGTCTGAGGGCAGTAAGCCCCAGGAAGGCAGCGGGACCCGATGGTCTTACCGGCAGGATGCTGAAGGCCTGCGCGGACCAGCTGGCAGGGGTCTTCACAAAGATCTTCAACCTGTCCTTAGCCCAGTTCATCGTCCCGTCCTGCCTGAAATCTTCAACTATCATCCCTATCCCAAAAAAGACCCCTGTCAGCAACCTGAACGACTTCCGCCCAGTGGCTCTCGCTCGTCATTATGACATGTTTTGAGAAATTGGTCAGAAGCCACGTCACCAAAAGTCTTCCATCCATGTCTGACCTGCATCAGTTTGCATACAGGAGCAGCAGGTCGACAGAGGATGTCATAGCCACAGCCCTCCATATAACTCTGACCCCTGTGGAGCAGAAGGGGAGCCACGCCAGACTCCTCTTCATCAACTTTAGCTCTGCCTTCAATACTATCATCCCAAACAGACTGGTAACCAAATTATACAACCTTGCTTTCTCACTATCCACCTGCCTCTGGATTAAAGACTTACTAACCAGCCGTCCACAGAGGGTCAAAGTAGGCCCCCGCCTCTCCTCAGCACTCAGCCTCCACACCGGCTCCCCACAGGGATGTGTGCTGAGCCCCCTACTGTACACTCTCTATACCCATGACTGTTTCTCCACCCATCCAAGTAACGCCAGCATTAAATTTGCGGATGACACAGTCGTGGTTGGGCTTCTCTCGGGGGGAGATGCGACCGCATATAAGGATGAAGTGGCAAGACTGTCAACATGGTGCAGCAAGAACAACCTGATCCTCAACACCAAAAAAAAACTAAAGAAATCATTGTGAACTTCAGGAGAGATAGACCTGTCCCTCAGCCCATACACATCAATGGAGACTGTGTGGAGTGGGTCCCAGCCTTCAGGTTCCTGGGCCTGCATCTGGACGAGGACCTGACCTGGAAAACCATGACCCCTGCGCTTATAAAGGGGGCACAGGAACGACTCCACTTCCTGAGGGTTCTGAAAAAAAAAACAACTTAGCTGAGAAGTTGCTGGTCTCCTTCTACAGGTGCTCCTTAGAAAGTGTGCTGACCTACTGCATTTCCGTGTGGTTTGCCAGTTGCACTGTAGGAGAAAAAAACTGCACTGCAGAGGGTCATTAACTCAGCTCAGAAAATCATTGGCTGTGCTCTCCTGTCCTTAGAGGAGCTTTACAGGTCCCGCTGCTCCAGAAGAGCCAGGAGCATCCTGAAGGACACATCACATCCAGCACATCACCTGTTTGAACTGCTGCCCTCAGGCAGGCGGTACAGAGCAAT
>JAODKM010000126.1:15570680-15597051 GCA_026780845.1 Petrocephalus sullivani | reverse complement strand
CGATAGGTTTTAGACATAAGCAGTTGAAATATAACACTTGGAAGCCAGGAACAAAAATTGTGTTACATTGTGTTATTTGGGAAAGCATTTTCTGTTCCCTCAGTTTTTCTGGCTGATTATAAAAAGCTTTTATAGTTCACAATTTTAAAAAATTTCTGTGAGGTTTTAATGGGTCGGCGCCCCATCCTGGGTTATGCCCTGGCTTGTACCAGTGCTACCAGAACAGGTTCTGGACCCCACGACCCTGCTTAGGACAAATGGCTATGAAAGATGGAAGAATAGATGGATGAATGAAGGCCTGTGGACACAAAGTTCATGAAGTTGAATCTTCAATAACATGTAAATCACACTTGAGGGCGACAGTCCTTTTTTCAGGATGGATTGTAATCTGCACAAATACCTGAATATAAACACATTTACAGCTACACTCATTGTTCTACTACTGCCCTTCTGACTTTCACTCCAAAGTCCAGCCTCTAATGGCACATGAAGGAGTGCCGTCTTACATAGCATAGCCAGGTCAGCTAAACACATACGATGGGGTATATTTATGTAGCCAACTGTCTGACATTTAGCATAGCGAAATGTTACAAAAACCTAGTTCCCAATAGCAACTGTAAAATTAGCAACAGACTGTTATGTCAGTTGCCATCACTTATGTGTCTGTAGGAACGCAGTGTAATTATTATGGTATTACAGCACGCTGGTTTGCTTCTCAGAGATTATACACATAAGGTACACCTACACTAGCCAAACTACAGTATGCATGTGGCAGACTGCAGACTACCCCGACTTCACATCTAACCACAGATTATAGCTAATATATCCGAATACATTAGTTGTTAATCTAACAAATACTTCAAAGGTGGGGGGTCAATAGAGCTGATTAGTATGGAAAGATATGAAAGATATTTTTTATGAAAGATGAAGATTAAAACCATCTTTATTGATCCCAGGCAGAAGTCACCTGCAATGTTTGTCTCTTAGACAAAGAGAAACGTATGATTGGATGGTCATTGGATGGTCCGAATCCGGTGTCTGGTAGTGTGATGTCACTGTTGGGCCCGTGAGCAAGGCTCTTAACCCCAAATGCCCCATGGGCACTGTTTGACCCTGCTCTCTATCTCTCAATTGTATGGTATTTTGGACAGAAGCCCCTGCTAAATGAATGAATGTAAACCTTAAATACAATAAATGTTAATATTTAAAGGCGTTGTTTGACAGCCTAGCGCAAGCGTTCATTAACGAATTGTGGGACAAGGCGCCCCCTTTGTGTCGTTCAGCGCTACTGCCTCCTGTACCAAATACATAAAACCACCTGAATTCGAGGGATGAATTGCAGCAGATTTGTGCAGCAATTAGCATAAATGTATGGAACCTGAATTTCCTGTCTCTTCTGTATACTTAACACTGTGTTCTGACAAGGTTCCAAATGAAACAGCTCATATATATCGTTGATAGCCGGTTTTTAAACGCCATTTCGGGCAGACAGCCACTTTCTTCTTTTTCTTTCCAAAAATGAAAAATGGTGAATTCGGCCAATATGATAAAGAGAAAGGCCAGTGATTAGATCTCTTAGAGCTCATATAAATTAATTTAACTAAGAGGTATAAATGCCAGCCCACAATTTAGAGTGTTTAATTGGAATAAACATATTTCTCTTAACTGAAGTCTGCGTGATGCGATTGTACCTTTTTAACGATTAATTGCAATACGGCCGATGTCCGACGTTAGATGACTTTATAACACAGCAGTTGATGTTGACGAATTCCTTTGATGCAATGTAAGCCATTGGTGCGCGTTCTTTTATTTAATCGGTATTAAATTTGATTTCATGGTTACAGACGAAGGCAATATGTTCGGATCGCATTACAGTATGTACAGTAGCTGATGTTTCGTAAAACGTTGCCGTTGCAGGTACAGATAAACGTGGACTCAGCTGTGTTTTGAAAATTCTTAATTACCGCCACAAAATGCTTTACAAACAGGCATAGGAAATCGCATGTGTCGTTTATAGATAAACACTTCTCGGTATTTTAAAGCTATATTGCAACTACATAGGTTGAGTATTGTTTAAATTGGACACTTTCTGAAAATTTGCTTTCTGGAAAAATGTACAGAATCATCTCACTGTCTTGAATCCCAATTTGATACAATTCTAAAGTCATAGACGTCCCTTGAACACTATATACAAGAGAAAATGTCTAACTAAACACATACAATAACTGCAAAGGTTAACATTTTGCCCGGTGTCCCATTTTAACAATACTCACCCTACATTAAGAAAATCCCTTTGTTGAATTCTCAAATCAGCGTTTGCTGGTGGAATGTTTTTTCAAGAATCTTTTTTTTTCAGGGATCGAAAACTGCCCTGTTGCATTTTTATTTGATAGAGAACATTAATATACAAAAATATTAGATTCTGGTCGTTTCAAACCACGAATGCACGCGGAAGGTAAAAGGGAAGTATGTACCACGTGCCGCTTTCGTTCCTGTCCTCCGTACTCCCTACATTCTTTGAATTGGATTGAAAAGAAATATCGAAAATGTGTATTTTTGTATGTATTTTTATACCCATCCATACACACTTTTACCATTTAAATGTGCATCATTTTATACATGCGTACATACACACACAAACACTTAACGGAAGTGGAAAACACCACGTCTTTGACCCAAGACAACTTACTGTTGGTCTAGAAATTGATTTTTAACACAAATTGTTCTTGTTATTCTGGTGGGAACCGTAGCACACATAACATAGATCTCAAATGTATATACATAATATATGTATAATCTTTGCACACACAACATAAAACGATTGTTTTGATGGCTCTGTATAATTCTTTGGGAAATACTTTTGGTCTTCAATATTTGATTCAATATTCACTATTACTTATTCACGTTACTTTTCACTTTTTTATTAACAATACTAGCCCATTTCTCTTATTTTAGTATGTTTCGTATTCAAAATATGTACAATTTAACTCGAGTTATTAGCAAAATCAGCTTGTTACAGTATGGGGGAAAAAAATAATCGAAACCACTGGCATTCTGTTAGACGCCGAATACGAAATTCCAATTCACTTCGTAGTTGTTTGCGAAATACTTTTGTTAATTTCCACTACCGCCGACATTACGTTGGGTTAAAATCCAATGGTCAATTTGTAGAATACGTTTAATATAACGGATAAGAGCGGCAAAAGCGGGAGGTTTCTGCAGAGCCCATCTTCAGGACCATGGAGTGGACAGCACCACCCGAAAGCTAATTGATACCCCTGTATGCACGTAAAACTAAATAGTTGATCAAAGCATTAGATGTCGTGCTGTTTTTTATGTTTTTATTTTCTTATATCTTGTTTTATTTTATGTTCACACAAGCAGCGACTTCATACATTTAAAATAAGAATATATAAAGTGAAAATGCGGTAGGGCATCCGGAGATTAGTTTTAACATGATGATATATAACTGTTTAACACTGAAACTGTTTTTTTTCGTAATTGTATTAATACGATCGTAGGCTACATGGTAATACTAATACAGATAGTATAAACTAATAACAATAATATTAAAACATCACGCTTCCATAGTAGTTAAATGAAAACTATTTCTTAGTAGTTAAATCAGGATACAAAAATACAAACCATCTTTCTTAATGCTATATCGCTAAATTTTGATACTACGTTTCACTTTTATAAATTACAACATTTCGGTCAATATCACAAGTACAATCTTAGTTATTCATTTTCTAAAATGAATAACTTGAAATCCCATCATGGTCGTTCTTGTAATCGCCCTTAAACCCAGAATGGTTAAGATCACACGGGTTTGACACCCGCGGTTTGTGGATTAATATCATAATCCCATCAAAGACCGTCTGCTTTCATTCCGCTCGCTTACACCCATTGGTAAAATAAACAAGAACAGCATCCTACAGGCACATAAACCTTTTCAAATCTTTCTTTGTCTTGGGGAATAGGAAAGCCTTAGAAAAATCTTCCATTCTGACTGAACTCCCCCACTGAGATACGCAAGGTGAAGAAACAAACATATGAAATCCAGAGCTCATGGGAACATTATCTATGAGCCCCGCAATAGGCCTTTTGCGTAAACGAGCTTCGTTTCCCGTAGCTCGGCTCCTTTCATTAACACCAGACCTCTTGGTTTAAATACAAGGAACTCATGCTGACAACTCAATCGCCGAGGTTACCGCTCTTCAAAGGAGCGATTTTGACGACTAAAGAAGCCCTCCCTCCTTTCCGTGTAATTTCCCGTTTCTTTTGAGTTTCTCTCCTTTTTTAATCTCAGGAGAAGGGAAGGCGGGGTCATATTATAACACATCCGCTTTTCTCTGCTCATTCTTTCTCTAGCAAACAAATGGAGCCCACGGTTAGATAATTCTTCTGAACGACTGGATTCTGCCATATAGGGATCGGCTTCCAGGCCTTCTCTATGTCTCAACCCTGAGAAACACCACCGCCCCCAAATGCCAATAGACTTTTAAATGCAAACAAGTCTTACGATACTGGCAACAGATTGTTAATCATAAAAACGAAGGTGAAATGTGCCAATGCTTTCCTTAATATACCGCTGTCTTTTTACTCGTATTCTCTTATTGTTTCCGCTTCTGATGTAATATTTACAGGTGTATTTAACAGGAGGCGATTTTTTATAAACCCGGGTTATACATTAAAAAAGCACGGGTCTTCCATGTGTCAATACTACAATGATCATCACATTTTATTAAATATGTGGTTTATTAGAACCTGAATGTAAATTGTGTCATCCAAACACGTATAATTACCGATAAAACTCTTATTTGAAGCCGACTGGATTGTTACGGCCATATATATCCGTTTGTATGGTCACCATGATATTGAGAGTAATGCCCTCAACTGAAAAAACAGGTGACAGCCGGGGCCCCTTCTGTCCCTTACCCCACATGCAGCCTTTTCCTAAATATACGGCCTCGTACGCAAATAATGTACAGCTCATTCAAAGCGAATCTCTTTGCGAAAAGAATTTTATTGCTTAATACTGGCGTCTGAAGGTCAGAACCTTTACACTGAGTAAATGTAGTATTCTGCATTCATACATCTTTGTGATTTATAGCGAATTTCAGTTGAATTTGAGTTGCATAGCATATTTTACCTATTACTTACTTTTTGCAATATGTAAGAAAGTCTAATTAGAAGAAAGGAAAAAAGAAAAATACAAAATATATATGACAATGATGATTTCCTATATTCTTAAATACTTAAACACTTCTCTCAAATCCCCAGTCCAATTCTATGTTGAATATGTTACTGCTTAGTAAATTTGATTGTAAAACTACGTATTTTTCTATTACACAAAAGCAGAATTTGTACTAACATTTAATAGCACCTGTGCTACCAGTGTGCAGTTACCCTGTCTGAGAGAAGAGACTGGAAGGCAGATACATGGATGGATTTTTGCTAGAATACGACTTGGCTGCCTGGATAGGGTCCAGGGCTCCCATGATCCTGCAATGGCTAAGATGGATTCATTGCCTGGATGGGTGACCGGATTCATTGTGTAATATGTGTGCTGCATTAGTACTTATGACTTAGTTGTCTACAGTGAAATCGTCTTGATTAGTGCTTATTTTAAAAGTTACAATGTATCCTCAAACCTAAATGTTACCCCATATTGAGGTAAGCGTATGTTTGATTTCCATAAAATGTATTATTTTTTCTCAAAAACAATGAAAGTGATTGCATGACAGTTCATTTATAAACCTATGAAATATGTCAAGATGCAAGATAAGGGTAACTTTTGGCGTAGGTTTGTGCATCATTTTCTTTTTCCATTGTTGCCACTACTACAAATGCAATTTTTATTATCCCTTCAAAACAAGACAACAAAGATTTCTTCTTCAAATATTTGGAATTAAATTAACTATATATATGTTAAAATATTTCCAGTCAGGATCACACGATCTGAATCAGTGCTGCGTTTCAGCAGTGCAGTGATACAACACAGAAGGAGGTGTTCTCAGAAACGTTTGGGGCGAAGGAGCCCAGGAAGGAACCCCCTCTCATGGGGGGACATTCTAGCTAATGTCATGTTTATAAGATATAAGGTATATCTGCATAGTTTCATACATACTGTACTAGCCTGTTCAAACTATATAATATGACAAAAAAAAACTTTCATAATTAAACATCAGACCAAAATAGACAGAATGCAAATTCTTTGTTATTTTATTTAATTACTTGACTCATTAAATTCACTATTTTCGGATTTTCATGGAGCCTTTGATACCTGGCTTACTGTCGGTCTGACATAAGACCAAGCTAGATATTGGGATGATGAAAAAAGTCCAGTATGAAATATGGTACTCTGTCAGTTTCTGATTTGTGATTTTTCTATTGCTCATGAGAGCTAGCAGATGGTACCACCGCAAACATGGTACAAGGGCAGTTACCGTGACAATGTGACGCCAAGGGGGAAAGGTAGCTGTGATAATAGAAACACATGTCTAGCAGACGTGTAAATTCCAGGTCCAGAAAATAAAAATCCAGACCAAGATTTTGTTTCAACAAACTTGCTGAGCTACTCTGTGACTGCGACTCTTTATGCTCAACTGGTTGGTCGAAACAAATTCTTGGTCTGGATTTTTACTTTCTGGACCTGAAATTTACACCTCTGATGTCTAGTTTAAAAGAAACAGTTTACAAATTATGGATAATGAAGTATATATAAATCATTTGTGAAATTTCGGTGAAATAGCAGCAAACTTAATTCACCAAAAAGCTTACATTATTTATAGGCCTGACTAGGCTAGTCAGTACTTGAGACGGAAATGGGACCCAGTTACAGCCAGTTTTGTGGAAAAACATTTGTCTGTGCTACCCCAATCCATTCATTGTTTATACTGGAACTATATAAACCGCATGACCCTATACTGAATAACTGGTTGTAATAAGGGTGAATGTATATTTAAAAAAAAAAACTCTGTGGACATGTAGCACACCGTGAGGTGGCACCACAAACACCACGAAATTATTTAGTGTTCTGTGATGTTAAATATTTAGGTTAACCCCTCCCTCAGTGTTCTGAACACTTGGCACTTAAACCAAAGTCTATGGAAATATGTGAAATATGTATGTAGAAGTGGTTGAGGCGATATACAGCACAAAAAAAAATCCAACTGCTAAGGCTAGTTTTTCCTTCACCTTTTCCACTTCCTATAATATTTCAGTAACCTGTGGCACTGCATTTCATCACACTGAAATATTGTGAAAGATCGGAAACAGTTTCCCAAGAAACAATTGCAGCCACATAAAAACAAATTTAAAAATAATAAGTGACTTCTACGCGTAATCTACAATGATGACCAATTTAGCGGGTAAATAGATTGTCTCATATGGGGTGAGGAGGTGTCTGTTTTGGAGGGCTCAGCTCCCACGGAGGCCTGACAATGTGTCAGCTTTAGGGAGACAAAGGATGGTAAGGTTTGGGTTGCTGGGCACGTTTGAGAATCTTGGCTCCCCAGACAAGTGATTCAATTTATTGGAGGTGGTGAGAAAGCCCAAAGGAAAAATTATATATATATATCCACGCGAAAAAATGCCCCTTGTGAGCAAGCGCAGTGATAGTGGTCCGCTGTGGGAGAAGTGCGGGCGCACACCAAAGCCAGCTGAAAGGCTCGCGAAAATATATGTGATCAGGAAGTGTGGCTGCAAAAACCTGAATTAAGTCAGTTGTGCTTCATGTTACGTTTCCTACCCCATGACACGCACAGCAAATCGTGAAATACGCCCTACAGTATTATGACAGATATATGAGGCGCGATGAGCGGTCGTGCTGAATACTGAATTACTCTTCGATATGCAACATGATGACGCAATCGTACCTTATATTTTTAATTTGCATTCAGCTATCGCACAAGTGTCCTTTTTATGTATAACACATTACAGACAAAATAGTCTCTTGCTCCCTTTTTTAACAAAAATAATATTTTTTTATTTAATATTTTGTTAAATTGGGTTTTGACTATTTATTTAAACGATTAGGATCGATATGTTTTACTCGCGTTTGCGTGATTACAATGGACGAGTAGGTGTGTAACCTACGTAGTTATTGCAGTAAGCAGATATACTATGTCGCAATTTAATACTTGGAGTAAAAATGTACGTGGCCTTTAACTTGCTTTCGTATTCACGTAAATCTTACTCAGAAGACTATATAAACGATGGTGTTCTGCGTTGCGACCTTCTGCTTCTTGGCAGCATTACATAAATTAAGTATAATTATTTAGTTACTTTAAACAATCTACCATGCCAATGCGAAAAGTGCGGATAATCGCATTCCAAAGTGCAGATAATCGCATTGGCCACGTTAACTTATTAACTTTAATAAAATACGACGTTGAGAGGGTCAGATGCACTAGACAAAACTCACTGTCAGTTAGACTAATCGAAGATCCGAACAGGATCTTTTCAGGAGTAACTCGCGGGAAACTAAGTTGTAAATGTAACTGCTGATACATTAACATGAGATACGTCAATAATAGCTATGCCATAGATGTACATCTCCAGCATGTGAAATTACACAATTAATATGTGGACGTAATAATTTTAGTTGGGAGTTCTACACCTACAGAAGGGGATGGTAAAGTAATTTCTATAACATTTATACCCTTAGTTCAGTAAACAGGGCAATGAACTGTGTTTCACACACTTATCGTACTAAAACAGACTATACGTTATGTAAACACCGTCCATCACTACCACTCATCATTCTGCTAATTTATTTTTTATCTTCCTGCAGGAATGAGACGCTCGAGGCATCACACATGCGCACACACAGTAAAATGAGTATTCCTTAGTACCACATTACTCGCTGACGCTCCGATTTCAAGCTTACGTCCGTGGACATATTATGCATTTCTCTGCTCCGTTCTAATGTGCTTGAGTAAATATTCCCGTACTATACAAAATGTAACTTACAAATGTATAGGGTGCTGTTTGTGAAAACTGCAGTCACCCCCTTCAACCATATTATGTTAAAATGTTATTATATTATATTATTATAAGACACATCTCTTAAAATTCATAACATGGTTGAAACACCTTAACGAAATTCCGTATTATATCTTTAAGTAGGCTTTGTGAAAAATACATATCAATTTTTTGTCTGTTGATGACTAAATAAAGTGACGAAGTATATGCAGCAAATACATAAGAAGGCTACATGTTGTTTCAGAATATATAAACAAACGTTAATGGTTGTTTTGGATGGTTCTGGCTCCACAACGTTACCTTTAAAGTGTTATTACATTTCTCTCTTTTTTTTGTTTCTGTTGAAATGGGAATAATACGTGCGCTAAGCATAATCTAAGCAACGGGACTGATTAATAATCATGGGTACCAATCCGTAGTCGCATTACTTTAAGTTCAGTCTCATGATCCTGTGTTACTTATCATTACTGGTGGTTATTAGTGTTCAACAAGCATTCATATTACAGAAATGCTTTAAACATATGGCGTACATCTGTCGCAGTTTGTTCAACGATGAGCAAATACAGGCCTACTTAGGAAAGCTAGAAGGCCCGCCTCGTGTAGTATTCCAAGTGTTTGCTTAATTACACCGTATTTTTAGACGCCATTCCGTCACGAACACTAAACATGATATCGTTTAACAATTTAATAGTTTGAAACAAATTGTTGTAAGGAAAATATAATACTTCTAACAAAGCAAACACGTATTCAAAATAACGTGCGTGCTTTCAGACTAGGTTTTCTTGTCTGATAGCACACGATTGTGGTCAGGCTTTATTGTTTATAAAGCATAAAATGTCGCATGAGATATAACTCATATAACTTCGCAGTATTCAGTCGAGGTCCCAGATGAGGTTTCTTGAAAATGTATGTTATGGACCAACAGGAGCCTCGGTTAAGAGAGAGACACTCTGTTTGGGGGGTTGGGCGATAATGAACTTGAGACGTCTCATCACAATTCCAAAAGTCTCTTGTCCACTTGGGTGCGTACGGGTTCCCATGCATTTTGTGGAGAAAAACCAAGCCATTGTGCATTATCCATACCCCATTAGCTGCTCCTGCACTGGCTTCCAAAGAGGCTCCCGCGGTCCGCCCATGGTAACCAGGCATCGCCGAGCGTTTTCTTAGTCGGAAAAAAGCTTACTCGGCTAGGACCGACAACGAAACAGTAACTGTATTTATAGTTAGGTTTCTAGGAAGACGTCCAAAACTGGAGTGGAAATAATGACAGACTCAGACCACATTTAGTGAGAAAGGAACAACGACAGGAGCTGACAAAGTTGTCTATTTGGCAGTCGTGCCTCCCATTGAACAAGTAATTTATTCAAAGGAGATTTTATCCCCAAGATCTGATTATTATGATAATCAACCGACCTAGACTCTTTCTATTCGCACGTCTGTAGGTCTGAACTTGGTGCTGACAGTTAAAGCTGATTTGCACGGTCTCACCCTGGTGACCCAATGGTCGCATTCCTAGACTGCAGGATTTCCAAACGGGGACAAAAATGAGGGAGAATGCGGACACTTGATTTCGGCGGTCGATCGCAGCCATGGGAGCCTCAAAGTCAAACTGACATTATTTCGAGCGATGATGAATTTAAAACGACATTGCGCTTTATGTAACCAACAAACAACTGCACTTATTAAATGTGCATTCAGACGTAATTTACGATTTTTTACATGCTTTGATCAAACAAAAAATATATATATTTATTAGTTTATACACGTACACGCTAAAGGGGCGTTCAGGCTTATACTGATTAGATAAGCATAAACCTCTATAAGATTTTTTTTAAAGGATAAAATTGCCGCGCCTTTGATTTAACCTAGATTTAATAACTAATTTGATTCAGTAAAAGTTAAAAGAATTCTGGAATCACTTTGATAGTCACGCTACACGATAAAGGAATGTTCTTATTCTTAGATCGAATGATTGACATAGGCTACTAAAAGCAACATGGGGGGGACAGAATGAAAAAGCGGTATGAAATATCTCGGCGTAATCTCATTATTCGTAGTTTATTTCGGAGGGTGGGGACAAAATTGTAACTGCATCGTGTCATAAAGGGGAGGGTCTTGGCGATGGTATATGTTTTTGGCTTGCGTGCTTAAGTCCATACCTAGTTTGACATAGGGAATGGTGAGCCGCTGTAGCAGGGCGGGGGAAGGCGAACAGCTCACTTCGCTTTCTCTCAAGGGGAGGAGAACGCCATCTCTATGGGAAATAATCGTGGCAATAAATAAAAATGGGGGAATCCGACCGAGAATATCTGAATGGATGGGGCCGGCGCGACGTCACCGCGAGCCGCAGCCATGAAGCGCGAGAGCAGGAGGGAAGCGCGCGGCGAAGGCTCAGCGCTGCTGCACCGCTGGGCGACTCGCGCATTTGGCTGTTGTGGAAAGAATACGACAAAAAGAAGGTAAGGGTAGGATATTTGTAACGAGACGCACGTATATATACCTGTAACGTACACAAAGGCATCGATCTGTGCTGGCTGTACCAAATGCAGGATATATGTTGAATCGTATTGCTGTCCTTTTATTAGACTATAGATTCTGTACTCTTAGAAGGAACAAGCTACAGGCACCACTAGCAACGCGACTTATCAGCCTGGAAAAAGATTATTTTTAAGAATACCATATAATGTGTGTCAAATGATTCTATGCATTCTTCAGTATCTCTGTCATTCTTACACATCGTCTGGCCGATGCGCACAAGCCCGCTCTAATAAGATAGCCTGGGCTGCGACGCGTGTTTATAACAATGAGGCGTTGCAGGGAAATTCGCAAGTGCCGAAAGGTATGGTATTTCTAGCGTGGCGGAAGACGAACGCGCAGATTTTCATTAATCTGACTGAGGTTTCCATTCAAGTTGTACAGGAGAATGACTGTTAGAGAAGGTCAGATTAAACGTTATCAGTTTAGGTACGGCTATTCTTGTATGTTATTTATCCAGCAATATAACTTAATTTGACAATTAGATAAAAGATTGGCCTGAGTCTGAACTACATCGCGGATTATTAAACGACACCCATATCGCCCTACGGAATTATAGTGCCCTTTACCCAAAGCTAGACAACGGCAAATAAAATAACATATATTTAAGAACACTATGTTCCACCATATAAGCACGAACAGGCATTTATACAATATTATTAGAATTTTAATCATTCAAACATTTGTGGTTTATACTTCAAATCACCATCGTTAGTATTACACTTACTGGATCACACATTGTGTATCGCTCACTGCAGACACATTTAGATTATAAGAATACACCGCCTTTTACACACAATTTCGCTTCTCACCTGCTTATTTGCTTCAACGTCGCTAAGCTCCATGTGCTGTCTTATCGCCACGACTGAACACGCGGCACCGTATATCAGTATATGTCATGTGAAACGCGGGGCCGACAATTAATCCACAGTCATCCCGAATCTGAATCACTAGCGTGATGCTTGAGTTACCAGAAGGCCGAGACCCACCCGTTAGGCGCTAGCGGGATTCGGAGCCACGTGTCACACATTTCCACCTGACGCGTGAAGCTCAGTAACGTGCTATTTACCCTAATATGTTTAAACAGGGAAGCGAATTATTTCGATATGTTTGATACCTTGATTGACGTCAATCCAGAAGTCAGCATCCACAAACCTAAGTGAAATGAGAGCACAGTTGTATAAAAATTGAAAGCATAAACTGTGACAGTGCTTTTGACGCAGAAGGGAGATGCGAGATGAAGGTACAAGTGTGCATTCTCAGGCATGTGCACTGTATTTAAACGTAAGAATCTTTTAATAACATATATAACAAATATAATTTTATGTGGTGTTTTCCAGTATTATGGGGTTTATATATTATGTGGAAATCAATCAGTTGCAGATTTTTGAAATAGCGAGGCCAACTAGCCTACATTTTAGCAAGGGTGTTGCCTGTGTACAGCGTAACATTATTTATATCTTAGTACTTAGAACTTAATAAAATAAATCACGCAATTTTAATAGCTTAATAGGAATGAGCATGTTCACCGTGTTAGAAGACCAGCATCTTAAACCAAAATCAGTCATTTAAGCTTTGTTGTAAAAATGGAAATGCTTTGACACATTATAATCTTTTTTAAGGTAATATTTTGGTCTTGTCATTCGGTCCGTAAATGAATGCGTTTCTTTAACTTGTTTAATTGAGGTGACGAAGCATTGAGAGTGTTTAACTCATTGCGTGTCTATCCAGAACTTGCGCGGTTTAAGGTGTATGCGCCGCATAGTCTGAATATAACATTTCTGTTAGAAGACCTTGTAATCTTTCGCTGTTCGTACTGCCCAGACTTATGAAACACACCGCTGTAAACCCGCGATGGTCCTTCAATAGTCATGACAACACTTTTCTCAATAAGAGGCATTTCAGAGTAATAAATACTGTTGAAACAAAATGGTTCTCCGTTCTGGCTGTGGTTAGTTGATTCTTACGTACATTCAATTTAAAACTCGCGTTTACTCTATAATCTCTATGCAAATAATGAACCGTATGCGAATATATGTTCGTTTCTGTATATAGATGGCCTCTCCCATTCACGTCTGCTATAAAGGAGTTTAGGAGTTTCACATGTTACGTGTTACGTTCTTGTATAAGTGTGTGTGTGTGTGTGTGTGTGTGTGTGTGTGTGTGTGTGTGTGTGTGTGTGTCGCCACTTAAATATGCCAACGTATGCCATTTAACCAGCACGTCAAAAGGAGCAGTTCCGAGTGACCTGGATGCAACGTGCCATCCATACTGTCTGGAGCTCAGATTTGCTTAGTGATCCGCGATGTTATAACATTACATATGCGCGCTGGCATGTGAATCGCCTGAATAAAGCTGAGGAAGTGTTTAAGCAAGAAGTATAACACGATGTCTGAGCATCTCAATGTGTTCGTTTGAAAGGGATTGAAAAGGGAAAAATACAAGCAGTTGTTGCCATGTGCGAGTTCAGTTAGATGCACCATATATTGTACTCCGTCCCCCAACGCTTATCCCCCGTTTTAGTGATATCCTCAGAAATTGTATATCGTTTCTACTAAAGTCGATTTTTTTAAACAAGTTAAACCTCAAGTTTACTTAGACGGGACATTTTCAGGGAAAAGCGACATTATTAAAAATCAATGTATTTTATCCCAAGCAACATACCGTTTCTGTTTCAATAATTAAAGTACAGTAATATATATTTCGTATTCTTTTTTTTTTCAGGGCCCACTTGAGAAAATATTTGAAGGAGGTCACGTGATATAGGTAACGTTGTAATGAGAAAGACAAAAAAAATACATGAGGTAGTGTGTGCGTGTCTGTGGGAGTGTGTTCATGTATAGTCATACACACACAAGCATGCCCAACGAATACAGCTTCAGTCAGGTTTATTGCACTAGGGTGACTGAATGGTGACGTGTGTATTTAATGGACCTATTACAAAATATCACATATGCTCAGTTCTTACGTATAGATTCCAAGGGTGTGAACAGAAGGTAATCATTTGTAATACTAATACAGTCCGATACAAAATGTTTTGTATTATTTCCGTTTGCTTCTAGACTCTTAAAAGGTTTTGAACCTAACTAGCACCATTGGGGCCCTCTACCAACATAAAACCGATGAGGTTATTGACAATTATTAATTATTATTATTATTATTATTATTATTATTAATCCATGAAATTGGTTATTCATGACAATGGTGGGTAGGTAGACTGCAAGGGAAGTCGTGATAAAATATAATAAAATGTATTTCTAATCGTATTTAATTCCCTCCGCCCATTTCCATAACCTTTTGTCCTGTGCTTAGAGCTATAGGACATCGAATTTCGATTAATTTAACGTGAACATGTTTACTTTTTAGTCATTAAAATAAAATAATACAAAAACATGTATAATTCAAAACATGCTTTGATTTTAGTGCTTTCTGTTTTTATTTTTCTTTATAAATAACATACAGTTAATTTTTTAAGTAACTAGACTTAGAAATTAGAAATTTTCGCGACAAATACGTCTGAAACAATCTGGCAGTGATTTCGTTCACGAATTAAATTTTCCACCACCGAGAACCACGTACTTGAATTGAATGTATACGGCATCTACAGCATTTATATGTGTAATATTCTGACTGATGCCGATTCGATGTGCCGCCGTCGTCGCGCCAACGTGTGGCCAGTCAGCACCACCAAATAAACGCGCATTACGATATTCTAATCCACTTTTAACCTCCCACAGGTTAAACCTTACAGTAGAAGCTATTGAATTAATAAATACCACTGAATGGTTGTAACATTTTGCATTATTATATACATTTTTGGTTTTTAGGCTATACATTAATTAAGGGACTGTTTCATTTTTAGTTCTATATTTATATTTGGGATCCACCCAAAAACTAAACAAAAAAAAGTGAGCAAATCGCTCTAGCAAGTGGAAGGTCTCAATACATTCCATCCATACGTTCCCTTTGACAAAGTTAATTAATGCGTGTCGGGTGTATACGTCGTTCCGCTGTGTCTACCAATGGTAGAGGGGTGTAATTAGTTTTTAGCGAATAAATGAAAGATGCACCTGTAGTGTGTAGGAGAGGGAGAGAGAGAGAGAGAGAGAGAGAGAGAGAGAGAGAGCGAGCGGGGACGGATTTCTGCTGGATTGTATTAGTAACTGTACAGCACAGTCGCCTCAGTATTCTCAAGGTGATTACACTGGAGTTACGGATTGAATTTTAATGTTAAAATTTCTATTAATTAGTTTACAATTTACGTTATTGAATTTAATCTATTTAAGAATACACCTATTTCTAAAGAATCAGACGAACTTATTAATTAAAGTAAGCTGTATTAATAAATACATTAAATTGAGGCTGATGTATGAGCACAATACAAAAAATTTATAATAAACAGTATTTTACTAGATAACCGCACGACGGAGCGACGTAGGAGTGCTGTCCTTTGTCGGCGGTGCTGAAAGAAGGACCCTAACGATCTGTCATCGTACATCGTATCCATCAAATATCTGTTTTTAATAACATCGCAAAATGTTGTTAAAATAAATGCATACATGCATGGAAAAATACATAGAATTACTATAAAATGTATTTAATTTTAAAAAATGATTATATTTATTAGTACAAACATCAAAATCTTTTCTTTTAGATATTAATTCTTTAAATGTAAACATATATTGTTACTAATATTTTTTTAAGTATAATGTACACTACACTGACGTAATTTATATTTTTTTCGGAAGGTCAATATAAATTTGTATACATTTTAAAGAAAATTCATATTTGATATTTTTTCCATAGTATAGCCATATAGTTTTTATATTGTATTTTAGCTAAATTATAATATGCTGGGAAATGAAGGACTATATTAAAATATCAATATAAAGGCAAAAAGTGTGATGTAAGTCGTTATACAATTATACTGTCCTACTATAAGATTAAAATCACACTTGGATTGTTAATGTTAGACGTGCTTTACTACATAGATAGATAGATAGATAGATAGATCAAACCAAATAGAATAGATGTAAAAGAGTGGTATGTGTTAATCAGCAGTAATGTTGTTTATTAATATGGCTCTTATGATTTTAAAGACATACCATAATATGCCACCAAAGGCTCACTTATCACTAACCTGTTTACCAATCATTGAAGTGTATGCTGTCCGAAAGTACATTTACATTAAAAATGTACATTGTTACCTTGTTACTTATATGTGGACTCTTCTACTTTCAGGTTTAACAGGTGTTTCAATGACATACAGGGATTTGACACAAAGCAATGGGCACATGCGGATGTGTGGTTATATGCCTGCTTTGTATATGCATATCATTATATCTACCAAACCGCATACATATTTACAACGAGCAGAATAAAATGGAGGAATGTATATTAATATAGCAAGATTGTGCAGTTCTATGGTACGCATCGCTCCATTGGTCCATCTTGAAATCCTGGTTCCTGGACAGGGTTGTGTGGGGCCTGGAGCCAGTCCCAGGCAGCATTAGCTGGACAGTGGGAATGTAAATGTATGGGGCATTAAGCATAACGCAAAGGGGGGCTGTTACAGTCAAAGTGATCTTGCAATCATTGACTTTGTGTATCAGTCTGTAGATGCAGGAGGGGAAGGGGGTGATTTCCCTCCTGTTTCAGTATAATTGCAAGGGGGGGGGGGCAGCCTCACAGTGGCAATGTGCAAAGAGAAAGAGGTTTAATTACAACCGGCTTCAGCACCATGCTCTGAATGTATGTGTGTGTGTGGTGTGCGTGCGTGTGTGTGTGTGTGCATCTGTGTACAGGGATTTGGGGGGGGCGCCAATCATTACAAAAAGACCAGAGAGATGTATATGACAAATATAACAAAGCACCTGGACTCACCTTGTCAAAATTCTGCTTTACAAACATTACAAAGTTTTATATAAAACTGTAATCAGACTATATTTTGGGATGTTTGAATGTTAAAATATAATATGGGCAATAAAGAGCAAACAGAAGAGCTATGAATATTTCCATGGGCCAATTTCTATGTAACACCTGTGTGTCTTTCCTGTCTTTTTAGGTCTGAATCTGTCCTGGCTGTGACACATATGGGTGGCCTAGGGGTTGGCTGTTATCTTTGGTTATCTAGCTGTATGAGTGGTGTACATTCTTCATAAAGCTAGATAACCGAAAGTAACAAGAATCCCATTACGCTCCTGAAAGGCAACAAGACTTCCTTCATCCCCAAGAAAGCAAACACACACACACACATTTGTATTCCTTAACTTAGTGAGGATCGTTCATTCTCATTTCTATGAGCATAACCCTAATCCCAGTCACAACACCCTTAATCCCCACCCAGCCTTAACCTTAACCATAAGTAACCAAACAAAATAAAGGACTTTTGGCATTTTTACTTTTTTGATTGCATTCACAGCTTTTTATAAAATTAAGTCTGAAGTAGTGAGGGTCAAAAAATGACCTCACTAGTCACATTTTTTGAGGATTTGCTATACTTGTGAGGTCCTTCGGTCCAAGTATAGCGCACACACACATATATGTACATATATACATATAGATATATGCATATGCAAATGCAACAGAAGTAACCGAATCCAAGAATGAAGCACTCAGAAGACAGCAGTACAGAAGTAAGAAGAAGAAAGGTAAGACTGGACTCTCCGCCATCAGCTCTCTCTGTGCCACGCATGCTTTGACCAGTTCTTCAGACAAGACACCTCATAGCACAGTTTCATAGCACCAGTGTAACAGGTAAAGCTTTAAAGAGTCAGGCTTCTATTGTCTGCGGCTACGACCCATATAATCCTTTGGGAAGAGGGCTCACTGATGTAACAACTCCACTAAGAAAAACATCACAGTTTCACAGTAAAAACTCAGCCAGATACGTAGAAGTCATTTACCCCTAAATTGAAGGAAATCCCCTGAACATTTCAGGTCTCTGCTACAGGGAACTTCTTGCTCTGTTTACTTCCTTCAGTACTTCGATTTCGAGATACTTTTGTGAGTAGCTAAAGTAACAGGGAAATTTTGATCAATAGAAAAATGCAAAGCACATCCTGATTCCCGCATAGTCCCTTTTCCGCACTAAGGGGGTGTTGGTGCAGCATGACCATGTTTAATCTACTAATTCCCTGAAGCTTGGGGGCAGCATGCAAGGGCTTATATCCCGATATCACGCGGCAGTCGCTTGCCAGCATGTCAGAAGGACAGCATTTCACTCCATAAGCTACAGGCCCGCTTTAGTAAATTGCCGAAAAATGGTTGGTGCACCACTTTTGCTCGTAAAATTTTATACCCATTGGCAGGGAAATCCAGACGGGGGCTGTAAAATGTTGCATTAACTATTCAGGGCACTCATTTTACTGGTCCTTTCCAATAGCATGTGATGTTTCTTTGATTCGGCTGAGCAAAGTTCAGAGGTGGCACCTCAGAGTCGTTAATTTCATGGGGCAGTCGGCCTGTTTGGAAGCTCCCAGCATAGTGAGCCGTCCTTTGCCAGCTGACTGCAGTGCTGATGTGACAAATTGCCCCAGCTGACCCTACTCAGCTGTAGGTCCTGCAGTCCCCAGTAAGGCTGTGGGAAGGAGCAATTACACCCAGAAAATGTCCTGAGGACAGTACCATTACTCTGCCTGTCCACAGGTGATCCTCTGTATATACAAGGGATGCAGAAGGGGCATGGATATTCAGGGGGCCCAGCACTTTACAGGGGCCCTCCCAAGGGGTGCAGTAGGGGCTGGAGGATACCCTGGCAGATTCAGGGGGGCCCGGCACTTTACAGGGGCCCCTGAAAATGTTCAATTATATTTAAATTTGGACGGAGGCCCAACAAAGGCATTGTGTCAGAGGAGTTTTTAGGTGCACTACTACAAGCACCTTGGAATGGCTCCTGCAAACATCTTTTCCCCTTTCGAATATATGTAATATAAGTCATACTAAGCATAATCTAAAAATAATCACTTTACTTCAGCTCTGTGACACTCAATATTTTCCATACTCACTTCACATTTAGGTTTTCATCATTTTTCATAATTTAATTTTGGAAATGATCATCTTTCAAAATCAAACTCTTTGAAACTGCATGGTGTAACAAAGGGCGTAATGGTATTTGACATTAACATCCTTTGATAGCTAATTTTTCAAGGAGAACTTAAGAAGCACCAGCTTCTGTTCTCCACCTCCATGACACCAGCAGAGCTTTCAGCAGACAGGCACCACAGTTAAAGCACATCCTATCTAATTAGCTCCAAGAATACGGTCCAAGTTTTCTTACCTACGTGTGTAGCCTCTGACACTCACTCACTGTTCTCACTGCTGCAGTGCGGTCGCCGAGTACCACACGCAAGCAGACATTCAGGGGCACGCTTTCTGGAGGGGTGACAGGGAGTGACCAAACATGCTTATGTCACTCATTTGCCTCATGGCTCAGTTTGCGTGCATTATGAAGGACGTATCTTGACTCTGGAATGCATGGAAATCCTGATTTTTGATTGGATAAGGCTGTAGGGGAAGGAGTGGCTAGCTTAACAACTGACATTGTTACTAAATTGGGTCTAACGGCCATGGTGTAAGTTGTCATGGAAACCTGTACAAGTGCGGATAGCATTGAAATACACAGGAACTCGGTGTGAGCAAAACCCCCGACCCTAATGGAGGAGTGCTGTACTGTTGACTCCTATAGTATTTGAATAAGCAAGTATGTTTGCCCTGGTGTCCCATGAGAGTCGGCTTGTAATGGAAAGTCCCATGCAGGTATGACATGGTGTTGGAGGGCTAACCCTACAGACCAGGAAGGTGTGTGCAGTGGTGGTCCCGGTATGTGGCAATAGGCGCTGTTATCTCTCTGACTCTGTGCTCGAGAAGGAGCCCTCTCGCATTGTCGCCTTGGAAAGGCCCAAGCCAGGATTTCCTAACAAAGGCCAAGTGGATCTCTCTCCTCCGCGTCTGTCGGGAAAAGACCGTGAGGGAGGGGGGGTTTGTCTTGGTTTTCATGGTCTACGCAAGCAGATTTAGACTGCAAGTGTCAAGTAGAAAAACAGCCATTGTAGGCTTGACCCCCCCAGTCAACTGTACAGTCAATAGAACTAGTACACTTGTCATGGGGAAACAATGGAGTCCTTTACTAGTCTCTCGCCACAACGGGGGCCGAACAAACAGACAGTATTTTCCGATGAACAAAAAAACTGAGTGATTTTTGCCCTTTCTGCCCCGTTAATGGAGTGTGTCAAACAGGCAGGCGGAACAGCTACACTGTTGGTCTGTACAGGGTACACATTTTTGCACCCCCCCTCCCCCCCCAGGAAAAACTAATTTTCGCCATTTGCAGGAGTCAGTGGGCTACCGATGAAGAAGGGCATTAGGCTGAATAACTTACCAGTCATGGGTGTACACAGACAAACGCAAGAAACGTAAGCTAATCTGTCACACGGCCTCGGCTTGGCAGATGACCTTCCTATTTCTGCAGAAACGTCTCATGATGTCAGAACTTTGTTCTGTTATTAAGGCCCTGTGCAGTCCAGAAGGAGCAGATTACAAAAATTGTGCTTTAGTTTATTCTATATGTTTCGCAATCCATTTTTATAATACTCTGAAGATTTATTTACCCATTTGCTTTTTCAGTATCTGTTTAACATCCTTCCAAGTTCAGTAGATCCTAGCAAATCTTAGTACACTACAATTAATTTACTAAGTTACAAGTAACTCACAAATAATATGTTAACATCTGGCTTTAAGAGTTGGGCTCATAGAAATATAGAGTCAAAGAGGATTAATGCATGTTGTATGGTACCATATGTGGCATATGTGAAGCTAGATGTGAAACATGGTTTCACATTGATGGTATGCCTCTGTCTCGCTGTTAGAATGCTAATGAGCAGATATGAAGTCATGGCAGATAAAGCAAGAAGCTAGCACAGGGAGCTACGAGCTTCAGCATGAGGTTTTGGCTTTATGGGATAAGTCTGTGTGGCTAAGTGCCGTGCTGCTTTGGCTTTTCCTTATGTTTTGTGGACTCAGATTAGGTAACAGGAGCCCCGTTTTACATGTTGAGACTGGCCGCCCATCTTTCCAATTATTACGTGCAATTAAGAACTGAGCCAATACACCAGGGAGGCGACTTTAGCCCAAAACAGAAATTGGGTTCTATTTCAGTGTTCAGTCAGTGGGGCCTGGAGACATACGCATCGGACAGCAGAGGCGTCTAAATGCGAGTCCTTTACTTATTTTTTCCTTCCTCCCACCTACTGTATGAGGGCACCAACACTAGCAGCACACCTGTACCACGCACACTACAGGTGTCAAACGCACTTTACTTTTCCAACATGAATGTAGAGCCCACTTGAGCACCCAAACAAACAAACAAGCAAACACACAAATAAAGAGGTAATTATTGAATGTTTGCCTCCATCCTGTGGCACCCTTCCCCCACTGACTCTCAGACTGCTCTCCACCCCCACCCATGGCATAGCCAGCACCATCCCCTGACAAAGAATGATGGCAGTGTTGTCAGTATAAATGTGAGCACCAAGGCGGCGGGCTTCCCCCAGTCCTACGGTTCTTTTCACCTTCTCTGCCTCTTCTCTTGCGACTCATCCTCCAGTTACCATTTAGCTAACATGAGGAGAGGCACTTAAGAAATTTCAGGACAGTATCAAGGAAGGAGACCTTCTGTGAGAGAAACGGTCACTGTGAACCGTCGCACGGAGGACTGGCATTTAACAACTTCACAATTACCAAAACGAACAGCTGAATAGCTGCACGTCCATTGTGCTCTACTCCATTACAGAAGTTTATTGTGAACAGCCCCCCCCCCACCACCCCCACAAAACCCCTCAGTGTTTGCCTTTGCTTGTCGCATGTGAGCCATTCAGCTTATGTCTACTAAATCCAGCCTTATGCTGGTGAAGGAGTTCTTGGCCAGGACGTTGGCCAGAAACATTGAGCAGAACTTTTTCCACACTGGCTTAAGTACTTTGGATCTAAAAATGATTCAAATCTGAAAATGATGCACAAACTATTCTGACAGGTCACTATGTTGCTGCACACAGATGTCACCAAATTACTAAACTTTTCTAAAAACAGTTTCAATAACCACGAAACCACGATTCAGTTTAATACTAACATCAGTTCTATGTATATTACTGTATTGACTTAGTTTTAAGCTTCTAAATATTCCTTTTATATTCTTAGAGAACACTTACGTTCTGCCATACGTTTTATTTTACAACATCCTCGCCTTTGTAGAAATGCCCACGTTCCCTTATTCAGTTGCCTCAGCGTAATCTAAGCAATTATCACCCTTTCTGCCAGAACTGGTCATTGCAGATTCAGGCATTACACACACTCCTGGACGGGGGACTCAGCATGGTACCCAGACAACATATGTTCCATATTATTCCCCAGTTTATGCCCCTTTACTCACATGATATCATATCAAGAACATTAACTCCGATGGAACAAGATGGAACATGGTTAATATGTTTGTATATCTTTCAGGATTATATTACTGCTATATATATATATATATATGTATAGACAATACGTGCTGTTGATATATGACTAGCGCAAACAATTAACTGTGTGTAAAATGGCAGGCGTTCCATTTTTTAAGGGGGGCGACATGCCTCGCTAATATCAGCTGTTGTCTTCACCTGCAGACACATTCAGGCAACAACAATGATCTTGGGTGGCATAACGACGGAAATGTAATTGGTTTCACGGGGGGGTTGGGGGGGGGGGCAGCATAGATGAAAGACGCTAAGCGAAAACAGTGAGACGCAGCGGCAGCCTTTTTGTCTGGAGCGGGCTGCCGTTGTTTGTCGTCGCCACGTTAATTTCACTTATTATCAGTGCCACCCAAAAAGATTTGTCCGGCTCGTTCTTTCTTCCCTCCCCCCCCCCCCTTTCATTCCCTCTCTATGTAGTTTTTTTTCCCAGCCTTGATGCTCCAATGGTCGGGGCTCATTTGCATGCATTTGCATAATGAAAGTGATTTGCATGCTCAGGGGCAGACTGTACCGAGAGAACAGACGCGGGGCGTGCGACTTTGCCTGCCTCTATGCTCGGGTCTGTCAGTGTATGTGCATGTGTCCGGACAGAAGGGCACGCATGCTCCCGCTATCCCCTTCCTCATACCGCGCTCTCCCTTCCTCCCTAGGCAATGAGAAGCGCAGGGAGACCGTGAAACAGAGGAGGGGGGGCTGCGATTTTCACACCGGCTCCCTTCCCGGGCTGCCTGCCCGCTTCCCCTGTATGGGAGGATGCAGCCCTCGCCACCATCTTAGGATAAGGCTGGCATGAAATGGCAGTGGGACCCCAAGCAGGTAAAAAAAAAAAATAAACAAATAAACCCCCACCGCCTCTGAACATGCTGTCAGTCCGGAGGGTATCATAATTACCGGTGATGAGCGCTTATCGCGTAAATTGCCGGATATATAGGTATAGGGGGTGTTTTTTTGTCTTTTGCACTAAGTGAACTAAATACTGGGGGGACAGACGCATGTAATGGAGATGCACGCTCCGCTGCTCACGTGCACCCCCCCCCCCAATCCGATGCCAGGGGCGAGAGCCACCCGTTTAGACACATCTGATATATACACGCGGCATCAGACGTGGGACGTTGCAGTGTAGACGTAACGCCAGTACATTACTGCACAATTCAGATCTTCAATATATGATATACACGCTATGATCCTTAAAATCAGTTTCATATCTTAGTGATTTTGTCAGCGTGGCCAATGCCTGTTTTGGCATCATTTAAGCAATGATTCACGCGGCTTGCAACTTATGAAAAAGATAAAATAATAGTGTGACATGATATGTTTCAGTTAATTATATTTACTCAGGATTATTTCAACGATGCACATTTTAACCTAGCCGTGACAGTAATATAATAATATATTTGTTGTAACAAGTACTGTTAAAAATGCCACTTTATGCTTTTCTACACATTTCAGAAACGTTAAAAACGGTAAAATATCTAAGAAATGTTACATAAATGTATTTGCATTCTGTTTATGCTCGATAAGCAGTATCATGACGCACACAGCCTTCAGGTTGTTAAACAGAAGGATCTGAGTTCAGCAGTCTTATTATCGGTTGATGTGATAATCTCATGTTAATCTGTCAGAATGAGTGCAGACTAAAATTAAGATGTCCCACAAAAGCCATTGTGCATAACTGAGAACAACAGATACAGAAAATAGATGTAACTGTTTATGCATAGTTATATGTATATCGATCAGACGTCAGTAACACTACAAAAACTCAGTGAACCAATAATCCCAGTGTCTTTTTATGCAGCACGTACAGTAAGAATAATATGACGTTTCGCGGTGCTTTTTAACACAAATAAAAGGATAGTATTTTATATAGCTAAAAGCATTGCACTGCAAAACAAAACATTTAGTTCAGTAATAAAATTAATTGAAACCTTTATCAAGCCATTGAGCCAAGTAAAGAAGGAGAGGGAGGGTAGATGTGAGTGTTTTCCTACAGCACTATGCGGCAATGCCAACAGTGCGGGCAGGTGGGGGACGGCACAGCGGCGGGCAGCTCTCTTTGTGTCCTCGGGCAGCCGATGCCTAGACGAGTCCCGTATTGTTAGCCCTGGCCAGCTTGTTGTAGGGCCCCATTATTAGGGCCAAGGAGCGAAAAGTTTAAAAACCGCTTAACCAAAACACCAATTAGAGCCGGCTGGGCCAGATTAACTAAGGGACCCGGTAAACAATGAGGCCCATTGTGCCTGCCTCATAGAGCACGTCTCCTTTGTGTGCATACGCTCATCAGAAGCCAAGATAGTGCCGTTCCCCGGTAGATATTTCAGGGAGGACGTGGGAAAATAGCACCTGTGCACAAGGTGTTTCGCTTAAGAGAGATGGCACATGCCGAGAGCCAATCCCAGCTTCATCTCATCAAGAACCATCTACATAGTAATTCTGTCTTATAGGATCTCGCCAAACAGTCATTACTTCCTCTTTGGTGAAATGAATGAATCAATTTGAATGCAAGAGACAATATACGTGAAATTTCAGCACACCTCAGAGGAATCCATTATAAAGGTTGTAAGATCAAAACAAATGCTTCAAAATGGTTTCATTTGGAAGAAAATAGTGCAGAGCCAGCTATTTAAGTCATTGGTTAATATCTACACAGAAATGTCCACAAATTAGGCGCCACTTCTCCCTGGAACCGTGTGTAACTGATAAGGGTGCGTGAGGAAAGGGCCCGGTAATTTCTTTGCTTTTACAAACTATAGCAAAAATGACGGCTGACAACGGCGGCAGTTCCTTAGGCGAGTTAAATAATGGTGGTTAGTCGCTATCAGTGGGAATTAGCAGGAACTGGAATGGCAGTGAAGATTATGCTCAGCTACAATAATACAATGTAGGCTGAAGTGGCTGGCTGGTTTAGGTGATGAGATAATGAGAATTTGGGTGGGGGGGGGGCATCTGGAGAGTTTCGGCTTGTGCGGGAACCCTCACGGGCGTATCTGCAGTCTGCCGCGGGCCCCCTTGTCGGTGCAGCTGGCGTAAGAGCAGCTGGCCCCCCAGACCCACCGAGGTACCAGCTCTGGGAACCGAAATGGAAGAGCCCCCCATGCTGGCACTCTGGGCCCCACGTCTGTCTGTGTCACTGCCCCCTCCCTATTGCCTGTCACGCCTTCCCCTCCTTCCTACTGATGCTGGGGCTTGAGAAGGACTTCAAGTTCATGGCCAGACCTCCTATTGAGCTGACAGCCTGACTGTTCACTAAATTCAGGACCTATTCAGAGCCGGCAAGGGGGGGGGGGCGGATGGGGGGAGCGGACATGGAGGGGGGGAAGAGGGGGAGGGACACAGTAGGA
>JAODKM010000126.1:15536110-15551712 GCA_026780845.1 Petrocephalus sullivani | reverse complement strand
GCAGTCTCCAACCTATTTTTGCCCCATGGAACAGTTTCATTTACAATTTTCCATGGACTGGACATCACGTGCATAATACAGCATAAAATATGTTCAGGGAGTTTTGGCCGCTTGGTAAGACGATACATAAAACGTGGCGTCTTCAAGTACAAATTTCGCTCCTGTCATTTTTAATAATATGGCTTATTGTAATGGACAATTACCATAATGGAGGTCTGCATCTTTCAGAAATAAGAAAACGTCAAACATAATGTTCGCGTAAAAGAAGCACTAAAATGCAGGTTCCTTTTACAGATGGTCTTTGTATCACATTTAGTGTAAATATACTGATATTATGCTTATGTAAATTTCTTTGTTTTCACACAGGTATTACATTTAACCTCGGGTTAGCTTTAAAAATCTAATTTTAGCGACATGACCAAAGATTTATCCCAAATTCTTAACTATAATTTGATGTTATGGGCCTAATCGATTGTTAACATATGATCTCGGTTGTTCTTCACGAAAGACGCACACTTGTAGGTAAATTAGTCTGAAGATTCGCCTTGCCTTTTAAACTTCTTACTCAATAGCAAGTACCTAGTTTTCATAACGCCTGAGAGAATATGTAATTATGGAGCATACCGTGCATTGAAATACAGCACAACATAGGTCTATTCCAGTATGAAGTTGTACAACAATAAAATATTTGTTTTTACAAACCCTAAATCAACATGCTTAATTCAGATCAGGGAGTGATCTACGCGCAACGTCGTTAATGACTGAACTTGCTTTATACATTTTTATTTAAACGCACACATATATACACACACACTTAACAAACGTTTCACTTTAAGTTGTGATCGAATTAATGGCAGACTGGCTCTCGCCACTCAGAGAACATCATGAGCAGAGAAGGTGCACACGGTGGTTGGTCTCAAGCACACTACAAATTGATAGAACCCCACACATTTTCTGCCAACTATTAGGTTGCTTTGTGTTTTCTCGTTCGGCTAACCGTGGAGACACAGTGATTGGTTACGGCCAATACCGCAAATTCGATCCCAATTACAGTCGAATAATGCAAAAAAGAGTGTGTGCCGGTGCCGCCTGCACGGTTTGTGCTTGTGCCAGAACTTCGTGGACTTGAAACAGCCTCGTAATTTAGGCAGTAATTAATGACAAAAAATTTGCAGGAGGCAAGAGGAATAGGTCAGAGACACGGAGACAAGTCGACAGGATTTTTCGGTGTGGTTACTCAAAGCCAACAACATGCTCCAAAACATAAGCTTGGCTATCAACTGAAAAAGGCAAATCTTGCCCAACATTATGCTTAAACAAACGCAACACACACACTCTCACACACACAAACTACATAACTTAAAATTATGATCAACGCCCTGCCAAAACAATTAGAGTAATTATTAATACAAGATAAAAATTAAATGCAATTAAAATAATTTCTATGGCCAACTACAACTACAGTTCGGGGCAATTATATACCGTTTATAATGTTTGCACGACCTCCACAGAAAACTAATATTTCACATAAAATTCAAATATTGCTGAAAAGCAGACTATTGCAACAATCGAAATGTTGCCGTTTTACCCAGTTTTGCGTGTCACATAAATGTAAAGCTTGGTTATTGGCTATTCCTTCGTTTTCCGTATGCATGTTTTATTGATAGGCCTATGTTCAGACTTTAATACATTTTACTTAAGTTTTTATCAACATGAACGATTGACTTCCAAGACGAATTATTAAGAAGTTGCATTTTGAATAATACCTCACTATCATACAAATTTTTAGTGCGCTTCGACTAAGCAACATAACATGTTTTTCAAAAGACGAAATATTGTTATTTGGGATCGCCAAGTCGATGACAACTCCTGGCGATCGCATCTTACAAACAACATATCTCTTGGTAATGCAACAGTTCTGTCGTCTCTCAGAGTCTTCCTGCTTCCCATATACCATGTTCAAGTGGCATAATACCACTCAGGTAATGTAACATTGTGAACAACAAACTTATTTTGTGAATAATTTCACATTTTACAACAGAATTTCAACAACGAACTATACTACAGAAATCTGTGTTCGTGACTGACAGAGATGCGTCAAGTGACGTGACGTCAGAACACATGAACGGATAATTGAATCGACTGGAATGTACAAAAATCAAATTACGAAATGACACACCACATCCATGGTTTTAAATACGGATACATTTTCGCAACTCGGTTTAAATATCACGCTGTTATCTACATACAAAAACGTCACACGAACAAAAAAACAAGTGCTTAGTAAAAACTGCAATTTGCATTGCTTGTATCGGCTGTATTTCAACTAGGGAAAAACGGGTATAAATTCTTACACGTTCTAACTAAGAACACATTTCAGCAACGTAGCGACTGAAACAATTCTCTGGTCAACTGTGGTGCTAAGGTTATATCAGAGACAGAATACTAACCGGATAATAAATCATATCAACTGGAAAACATCGTCGTGTTAAAACTAAATATAGTCAGTCTATCAATGCATTCAGTTTTTCCGAATTGTAATGGTAGCCTAATTGTAATGTATTTTACATTATCCCGGGCGTCTATTTTGTCAGGATTACACAACGGCAACCCTAGTGGAAATTCTAGGTTAAAACAATTGAATTACCAATTGGTTTCAACGGGTACTTATAGCTACAAAAAACACTAGAGGGACACCCTAAGCGTGTGTGTATGTATGTGTGCGTGTATATACACACAAATATATATATATATAATCTAAATACGGGTCAGATTAGCTGCCCAACATCTAAGATAGACGAAATAATTAACAGATCCTCCTGCAATTTTCCAGGGAATTCCCTCCGCAATCCACCCGTGGGACCGCTTGACATGAGTGTCAGGAAAGGATCAAGTTTGCAGAACGCGGAAATGACTTCACGCAGAACTGAGATTCACGTTATTGGCGGTGGTGTCGGCGTGAATGCACAATTAGCCTGAAGGTAGATGGTCACAAAGGCAGACGGCGACGCCAGGCCAAAGATTCACGATGAGGGACTCTTGTGCGGCACGTCAGTAAAAGCGCTTCTCAGACAATGTTCAGGCGAGGTGTGGCTTATGAAAAAGACGAGCGACTGACAGCTTAACTCTGGCTAATTGGCATGGAGTCGTGGGAGAAGATAAACAAACATCTGCCCTAGCTATTTTGTTTCTCCTCTCACTCCATTCTGATGAAGAGGCGCTTAAGTAGAAAAACAAACCTGCAGCAGTCAGCCGACAGAAGACCCGAATAAGCAATATGTCAAAAGGTCAGACGTTTTTTCTACTCACACAACCAAATAATGTTCAGCGAATATCGCTACAAATTGCAAACTATTATCCACATTGTTCCCGTCCAAATATTTTTATTATCTGTCACTGGTGTCAATCAACTCAGTTTGCTTTATATAACATTACAAATATTGGATTATATTATTTTATCAGAATATTAAACCTTACTTGATGATGGGGGAGCTTTCAAAATTGCACACTGAATCCAAAATAAAAGTGGTTCTCATAAACCGCTTCTTGGCAAATAAGTAAAATCAGATAAACTATAATGATGTTACTAAACACACACAGTAGCTTGACGGAATGAATCAGCAATTAAGAATTATACAGATGACAGTTTTTGTTGAGTAGCGATTTAGTGTGGTATGCAACTTCAAGATTCATTAGCTATTTCCCCCTTGCCTTTCTAAAAAACAGGTTATCATATTAAATTGGAAAGGCAGAATTACACTGCTTGTATGTTCCTGTTTGGTTTTTCATGCACTACCCAGCCTCTTGAGATACTATACTAGGCAGATGGGATCAGGGTAGTATTAGTTAACCAGGAATAAAACTGGATAAATGCATGCAGTGGGTTTTGTGGGTAGATGGTGACGGCCAGCTGTTTAACTGAGCAATGTTAATGGATTAATGAGCATAAACATGTAGGGGTTACCAAGCAAATGGCTATGATGAAAGATAACCGTTTTTCTGATAGGTTTATGAAAGGGCATCTACAATAACTATGGACATGCTTTCAGAGATGCCATTATAAAAATGCAGTACTTCTTAACAAGAAAAAATTACATCTGCCAGTTACCAATATATACAGGCTAAAATTAATCCAGAAACAAGCAGATAACTGTGCCAATATTGAGGAAGTGAGGAAATGCTGCATAAATGAGGGTTATCCAGGAGACAGCCCAAGGGCTGCGCCAGTCGTGCTGTTCAAAGGATCCGTCCGTCGGCCCATTGCTGTTGCCTCAGTTAGACTGCAGCCAAATGACTGCATCCAATCAAAAATCATCGGATTATGAGTTCATGTAAACAGTTCATTCTTCCCAGAGTAACTGAATAGATTCTGTAATTTCAAAGTGGAGGGTTAAAAGGCACTGGTCCAACTAGGCTTCCCTTACACCAGAACTCTTTTCAAAGCCCTAAGCTGTGAAATGGATGAGGTGGCTTGGTTTGGTTGGATGTGTTTAGTATATATAGTACTATGCCATGGATACAAATTGTAAGGATTTTTTTTTCTGGTATATGGCATGTAAAGAGGTTAGTTAAGAGGGATTCATTTATCTAAGGCACACAGGATAACAATGTGTTGCTCAGTGTGAATTTTTTTAGACACATCATTATTTTAAATTACAGATGTCAAAATGTTTGAGGAGTTGTTACTTTTCAAGCAAGATTTAATATAGCCTACTTCAACTTAAATTTTCAATTGACTTTCCGATGAATATGTAAAAAAACAAAAACAAACCCAGACCACTACACATTTCGCCAAGTAAAAAGTTTACCCTACTGACCTACAGACCCTAAGCAATTCGAAACACTAATCAAGCTCTTCCTATGACTGACTGACTGACCCACTCACGCATTTATTCATTCATTCATTCACTCATTCACTCACTCAATCAGGGGCGGAGGCCTTAGAGGACACAGTGAGCACCATTACATGCAATCACATAACTGTGTGTATTCTAATTTACTAACAGACATTTGCCAGATTTTTCCATATATCAGGTCACGTCTTTCAATATGCATATTTAACACAAAAATACAGAACACAGAAAGCAATATAAAATGACTCTAGTGGGCTAATGTGGCAATTAAATATATAAATGTCACAATTAAACTGGAAAAGAATAATTTGTCAACGCTATTATGTTTCAAATGATAATTGTGCTGGGCAAAATTAATCTTTATATTGTCAATAACACCAAGGCGCAAAATCAACCATTCTCAATGAAAACAATTTCTGTCTTACAGAACCACACACCAATGATAAATATGGACGGTCAGACAAAGTGGAGGGATCCATATACAGTTACTCATCGCATGACCCGTACAATAATCTCTGCCTCTATGACAACACTGAACCCTAGCAAACTTAAGCTGTTGCGAATCGAAGACCTTTTCTATAATTATAAATATATTATATATATTTCATTTGTAGATTTATTTCTATTTTTCATATATTGTTACAATCAAACTAATCAGAATCGAATCAACTGAAGCTTCTTGGAACAGTAAGAATATATTACAGATTTTTCCAGACGTTTCTATATTATTCCAACCAGCAGTGCTTGGCAGATTATAATAATAGACTTGTCTATCAGCTACTCCCGCCTAGGGAGTTAATTGCCAGTATGTGATGGGAACCGTTGGTTACACACAGACTGGGAGTCTTGGGCATCATTAGATCACTAGATGTCGACTTTGCCCCACCTGCTCTACAAAGGCTGTGCTCCTGTGGCGAGGGACCTTCCCTCTTCTCTGCCTTTCCACAGGGAGCTTCTGAGAAGGTTAGCCGTACCATTTCCCACACTGTCAATAACGGCTCTTCATTGAATTAGTATTGATTTTCAGCACTTCCCTTTTATGGTAGTTGAAGTGCGTAGCTCAAAAAGTGGGAATTCAAGCAGATATAATAATGTGAACATTAAAGTTAATCGAGAAGAGTAAAGCACAGCACTCCTCACCATTTGCCGTAGCACACTCGTTACCTCATCTTATAGCCTTAAGCAGGCACGACTATAGCACAGGCAACATTCCCATGATATAAGTTTAAAAGGGCACAGGTCAGATGTTTTCCGACTGACACCATCAGATACCCAAGATCTTTCACGTTTAGTGCATCAGTTGAATTACCTAGGAAATGAAATTTGACAATTTTTGGCCAAACGTCATAGCAGCCTATTATGCCAAATCAAATAAATTTTTTTGCATCAAAATATAAATGCATTCATGCGTTGATGCTGATGATGACAATGATGGCTATTATTGATATCAATATTTTTATTATTAGACTTAAGCTAACAGACTACCAAATGGAGAATACCGTAAATATTTAATATAGGCCATATAAAAATGCCTGATTTAGCATAATGTCAGACACACATTGTGTCAAAGTGCACAGTGATAAAACCCAGAGAAATGCTGGCTTTATCTGTTTGGAGACACTCACGCCAAAGCTGGTACTACGAAAGGACTACCTCAGAGAAAAGCAAGACTCAAAACTGTCCTGTTAGCCAAATGCTGCAGAGGGTTCTTCTATACGTTTTAAAGTGTGAAGTATTAAAGGGGCCCCAAATGCACAGTGTGAGGGTGCCACAAACACTTTGCCTTTCCAACAAAGGTTTTGCCTTCCCAAAGGTTGATGGCGTGTAAGCAAATATTATCCCTGACCAAGTGGCTGCGTCGCTCCTTCCTCTAGCCCCCCGCTTCCTGGCTCTAATGGACGCCTCTGTGTGCCGTCTCTGTGGCCTCACATCCCGTCCCGAGCGAAAGACCCCGGCCTTAATGTGCCCATTGATTGCGAAGAATGGGCGCTTTGTGGAGCGGAGCTTGAGTGGGTGCCCATTCACTGGCACACAGGCCCTCACACGCAGTGCCCGCCTCAGAACCGGGTGCCAGGAACGGAGATCCAGTGAGCTGGCTTTTCTCGTCCCTGTGGGGAAGTGACAGGGAGGGAGCGAGCGCCTCCTTAGCATTCAAGAAGAGCGCCGTAATAATGGCTGGCTTTGTGCGCTAACGTTTAGGGCACTGGAAAATTGGACGCCAGTCGCTAAATTTTGACAGTTGCGCCTTTAGTAATTCCCCCCCCCCCCCCCCATTAATAGACTGGATTAAAACCTGGCTAGTAAAGTTGTGTGATGTTGTTCTTCGCCCAAATGTAGATGCAGGAACCCAAAAAACAAGCCATGTATATACTATAAATCATTCTTAACGTTAAAGATTATTATTATTATTACTACTATTACTATTTAAAGTAAGTAAAAATCAAGGTTCCAAAATAAGCTCAATGGATCTGTCTGCGTGTAACTGCGGCTTGTTACGTCAAATAATGATAGATTAATGATAAAGCAGGCCTGAAGCTAAACTGGCGTAATGGTCAGAGCTGCAATGGCCATTATACACAGGCCGCACCATTAAGGTGAAGTGCAGGTGCCTTACCGTTTTTATGAATGCATGCTTTTTTGAAGAGTATTCTATATCAAATAACCTTATTCTGGAACCGAATATAATTTTCTTCCGAAAATATACAGAAAATGTAATTACAGTATATCTGTTTCGTTACGGAAGGGTTAACGCAGGAAATCTACGGTAAAATACATCAATGAACGACCCCGCGTTGTTTTAGGTCGCTTTAGAACACGGAGCTCCACCTATTGGTTAGTTTGTGCAACAACATCGATTGTAACCGGAATTGATTATGCGCTCTTTGCTTGCTCACTCGTAGAAATATCTCACACTATCATACTGATTGAATTCCAGTATAGTTTAGAGTATAAATATTCTAGTTTTTGAATCACACTGGGAATTCAGACGGAAAGCGGGAATACTACATGCGCGGTGTCTCAGGGAGAAAGCGAACAGAAATTAGTAGCGTATTTCCCCCGGGTTACTTATATTTCATATGCCGGTCCCACTTCCTCAACCTCTTAATTAACATTCAGTGTTGGCCCTGCTCCTCTTTGCTTTCACTTTTTCTGAGAGACAAAAGTGGATTGTGTGGGAACCTCTTGTTTTAATTGTGCCATCGGAGGCAGTAAGGTCTCACTGTGTATGTGTATGTGTGTGTGTCCTATAACAGACAGGCTGGCTGTGCTGGGAAAGGGAGGAGGGGTCCTAATGTGCCGATGCAAAAAAAAAACGTGTTGTTGCTACTTGCTTTCATGCAAATTGGCATCCAAGAAAAGGTCTCTGGTCCACAAAGGCTATTTGTACTTAGTGAGCAGAAGAGAATGAGTGAGGTTGGGAAGGGGGTTATGGGGAACAGACACAGACAGAATTCCCATCAGAGATTTAGGTGCCATCATGTTGCATTTAGCGATTTGCATTTTTTTGCCTCTGGCCCAGCTATTCATTAATTATAAGAGCCCTGATTTGTTACTCGGTCATTATGCCATATTCATTTCTGCTATGTCAGCTGTTTCTTCTCTCCCAGCCAGACTCACTTCCCCGTGATTTGTCTTGGTGTTCCATGTTGTGGAATCTGCTGAAAGCTGTTGTAGAACTGTGTCACACGAGCTAGAAGTACAATGGCTAGACTTTTGAGTTTAGGGAATATTTCATTCAGTTAGCTTGAACTGTTTTAATGAGCAATTTGCACAGAATAAAAATCAAGTATTAATTCATGATAATTAACAGATTATACAATTAATAGACTATTAATAGTTAATAATGAACCGATCAAAGACTAAAGACTAAGATTATTAGATTGTGGTATCAAAATAAACTGTATGTGTCATTAACAATTAACAACAATAGGGGATATTTGCATAACATATAAAAATAATCCCATACAAGTAAAATGCATCTGCAGTCCTATCTTGTGAGGTAGAATACATCATTGTTACTATAAAGCTGAGTAGGCAATAGGTCAAAGATTAGTTAAATATCAACAGAGAGATATCAAAGCATTTTGGGTGGTTTTGTTTGCTTAGGTCTGTTAAATTGATATGAATTGATTGCATTTTCGTGAAATTAACTTTTAGAGCAGTTCATGACAGCATTAAAACATTTGACTGACTGCTATGAAGTGAATTTTGACATGATTACTCTTTGGGGATCAGTGCTGAATTATTGGTAATATTAATTATATGTCATTGTAAAAAAACACTGCTTAGTGTGATGTGTAACAGATTGGTGTACATGTTACATTCATGAATGAATTATAAATTATATTTCTTATATTTATTATTTCTCGCACATTGGGGGTGAGTGTGTCGGCCCTTGCGAAGAACTGAGCAAAAGGGTTTGTCCACTGGGTCAGTAAGGAAGTTATATTTACTCATCAGTGGGCAGATGGACCATGGCCCATTTGAATGGGGAACATAATGAATAGTTCATGCAACCTGTTCCCCCTTGACCTTCATGACCTAAGGTCAAACTGCCTTTAAAGCTTCCTGCTTAGAAACATGCAATAATTGTCCTGAGGGGGAACACTCATGGCCCCCCACCATTTTGTTCATGGTTGGTCATGAAATTTTTATATATATAACATGTTAATGATGTTGTCAATGCAGATTGCAAACTATTTTAGGAAGCTATTTTGGGGGAAAAAATCCACTATCTAATACTGACCATTGACCGAAGAGCAAATTTCCCAAACTTTCTCAGTGCATTTTTGTTGTTATGATGAAACCCCCAATGACCTAATGCCAGGCAAAGCAATTAAGAACTTTCATTAAATATCAAAAACTCACAAAGTCTACAGAAATTTTCTCGAAAATGTGTCCCATTGTGTTTCAAAAATGTGCTCTTCAGCTGAAGAGCATAAAAGCACTTCCCCGTACCAGAATTAAAAACTGCCTCCACCATTATGTACGTATTTTCTCACATCCAGCACAAACCACATGCCTGGTTTCTATCGCACAGTAACAATATATACCCATCCATATTTACTCCATCTGAAATCAGATCCATTTTTAGTGTCTGAACATTGCCAGGTAAATCAATCCTCTATAAATCTGATCATGCATAAACTCACATAATATACTCATATATGACTATGTAATTGGTCACATGTCTGCATCTCTTGCACAAAACCCTCACCACACCAGTACATACTGGTTATCATGTTTATCACATTTGCAGCTTTCAGGGATGACGGACCCTGATCGGGGGGGGGGGGTTTCTGGCTGCCCGGAACCTCTGGGAGTGCATTTATACCTATATATACATGAACATACAATATATCAGTTTTTTTTGTATTTACTGTTTACATATTATATATCTTGCCTTTGGTTCTTGCATGCACTGCCTAGGGAGTCGCTGACTCCGTCTCCTTGTACTGTCATGTACAATGAATACAATTCTTGAATTGAATCTTGTGTCTAATGTGGAGACGCCAGAGTATCAGGTGATTCCTGACCTGTGTTAGCCGGCCTCCTTTCATGCTGACCATTTGTCAGCAGCTGACAGGGGAGTGTGTGTAGCCAGCAGGGCAGGCCCTGTCAGAGCTAATCTTTAATCTCATTACAACTGACCCACAGGCGAGAGGAGGGCCGCTCGATGCCAGGAACCACTGTGGTCCCCAGAGGAGCACACCCCTGGCCCTCTCCTTTGATTTTATGAATAAGACGGGAAGATTCTTTATTTGATATTTATCCTGTGTGACAAATTTAATCGCATGTGACTGTAAAATGTTCCGTCTGACTGTGAAGAAGGAAAAAAAAAATTATATCACAAAGAGTCAACATATGTTTCTTAGATTTACTTTGATCATATCCATGTCTGAAAAAAAAAGTATTTAAATTCCCTTGATTAAAAAAAAGATTTGGTAGCAACTTGAAATGTATGTCAGGTAAGTTGTGTTTATTTGCAGTTTGGGCAAGTAAAAAGAAAAAAAGATTATATATATATAAATACTGCAAACTGCAAATAAACACAACTTACCTGACATACATTTCAAGTTGCTACCAAATCTTTTTTTTAATCAAGGGAATTTAAATACTTTTTTTCATATATATATATATATGTGTGTGTGTGTGTGTGTGTGTAATATGTAGTTAATAAAAATAAAAATCTGGCAAAATTTGTGAATCTGCAAAAAGTGGTATCCATACCTTTATCCTCCTCTTATTCTAGTAAATGTCATATTTTATCATATTTTCATATTTTATCAGGTTACTGGTATGAGATAAAACTGCATAATTAAGTTGAATTATGGTACAAAAATCAGTCTAGACAAGGCTAAACAGCATGTAATGTCATCACATCATATTTGTGTAGCATGCATTTAAAACAAAAAAGATGCATAAAACATTTTCATTATGTATCTCCAACAGCTGAGTAAAATATTACAAATTCCCAATTTACTGAAAGTTGCAGAAGGAACTTATGACTAGGTTTATTAAATGTATTAAGTTTATTAAGATTATTATCCATGACTGCCAAACACTCATATTATCCATAAAATTTTTTGTAAAAAAATAAAAAAAGAAAAAAACAGAAAAATCTCGGAATGACTCCAAAAAGCTGCTTCCTAAAGAGCAGCGCCTTTAGATATGACATATTTTCAATGCAACTCTGAGACGCCATCTGCTGGTTATATTTCATAATTAAAGTATTGTCTATAATCCTAGGCATTTATTCTAAGGAATTTAAGATCGGTGTAAACTGCTAGTATAATCAGTATTATGTCTATCTATTTTTATGAAGGATGTAGAGAAATGTGCATATTTGATTATGTAAAACATGAAAAACTCCAAATGCCATTGCATCGCCAGCACCATAAACATACTAGCATTAAATCTGGTCTAATCTGACAAGTCTGTTACCAAACAATGACAAAAACAGACCATATATACAATTCTACGTGAAAAACAAAATCCACACAATAAAGCATGACTTTAAAAAAAGCTATGTACAGCCATACACGCACACACATACACGCAGGAAATTCACGCATTCTAGTAGTAGGCACATTGATGGAAAATCTTAGCAGGGGAAGAGCAGATCTGAGCTGCTGTAAACGTTTTGCTGAAGTCGCTAAGATGAGTGAACCATGAGTGACCTGTTTTGGTGTTCAGCCATTGATTGGCCTGGCCGCCTCCTCTGTCTGCACCGTAGCCAGCTCCTGGTGGGATCCCTCATCTCCAGGCACCTGGATGTCAGAGAACAGAAAATATTTAACTGACTCTTCTAATATTACAATCCACAAGTTTTGTTAGCAACGTTTAATAATACATCACAATCACCCAACAAACAACAACAACAACAACAACAATAATAATAATGATAATAATAATAATAATGATAATAATAATAATAATAATAATAATAATAAGCAGTTGAGGGATGGTTTGGGGTTCCTCTCCAAAATGATTTTGTGGCCTTTATAAACCTGCCCCCATGTGGACTAATTGCGTATGGCAGATCATGCTCTTAAAGGGTTTTGCCTTTTGTTTCATTAAAGCTTTTAAGTAGATGATTTAATATTTTCCTGCCAAGCTTGGTGGTTTTCTTTCTCATCCAGATGTTAATATAAGAAGTTCAAAGCTTGGGTTTAGGATACGGTTCACTTTACATTCTTTTATTTGAAAAAATTATCCAGGGCAAAATAATGTTTTGAAAGTTACGTTTAGATATTCAAGCCCCAGGAAACACATGGAATCAAACACACCTCCCAGTAGATGTTGTCTTCAAAGCATATGGTGTCAGGAGGAGACCCAAAAAAGGGTAGCTTCAGAATGAAACCTACGGGACAAAGTGAGCTTGTTCTGATGTACACACACAAACACATGATATAACAAAACTGTTATAAGTTATACTGTAAATAAAGTGGCATCTTTACGCAATCAACTTTCTGTTTTATTGTATATGACTAGCACATTCTGCTGAACATTAGGCATAATGTTCTAACAAACCCATGCAGTCCTGTGCTTTTTTGTTACTCATCCCGATATTGCACTGTTTTGTCCTAAACTGTCTTCTCTTGCATATTGTTTGTACTGTCACCCAATGCCTGTAGCATAAGAATTTTACTGATTTCAGAACATGTGTATTAATAAAAATTCAACTTATTATGACTGAGCTGGTTAGAACAGGTCCAAATGAATGCTGAGTCAGGTGGAAGTGAGCACATCTGCACCGTTTTCTGACTTACCCACAATGACCCCCCCCACGATTGCGAAGCCTAGGGCCACTGCCAGGGAGATCGCCTGACGTACGCCTTGCCCAGACGGTGTGAAGTTATTGCTTGCAATTTCAGGGAACACATCCTCCATTCTGTGGAAACAGCATGTGATTATCAAAAAGATAACAGTCCAAAAAGTAGCATTGGTGTGTTCCGAGCCCCTGTGTACCCACTGGGATATGCTACATATCAACGCAATCGCATGAGCCAATGAGACGCCTGGGGAGCCTGCAGACTTACCCATCACCATAGACCCCAGGAGATGCCAGAGAGGCAGTGATTGCCCCCACAATGGCTCCTAGGATGCCTGGCATGCCATGGAGATTGTGAACGCCACAGGTGTCCTGAATGTGCAGCTTCTCCTCCAGTAGGGGCTGAATAGGACAGGAGAGAAGAAACGGCCACTTGAGTGCATGATAGAAGGTCTCCTGACCATAGGAGTCACTTTGTTTTGGCCAAACAGCACAAGCGCTTGGATACGAATAACTGGAGCTTAAGGATAGATCTAACAAAGTGAAGAACTGCTGTAACTGAAGCATAAAATCCCAGCCACGCTGAATGTGCTGATTCCAGAGGTCAAGAAAGTTAATTATTAAGACTGAAGTTGATTAAGGTGAGTGAGGTTGCAGATGTTACTCCTGCAGACATAGGATTAGATTTGTCTGCAGATTCCTGATGCGATGCAGGGAAGTTCTGGCTTCCTGTTTACCGTCAGAAACTTGAAGCCCAGGGTGGAAATGGTCCCAGCCAGGAAGCCCACAATCATAGAGCCGAAAGGCGTCAGCATCATCTCGCCTGCTGTGCCCACGGCCACACCTCCCGCCAGGGCTGCGTTCTGGATATGAACCTGGCAGAGGAGGTGCCGGTTAAGTGAACATCTACCAGAGTGTTCATGGTAATGGTGTCAATTACAATTAGATAATGATTTTTTTATGTTCATTTCACCCCATGGAAATGCTGTTACTGACAAGGGAGCGGGAAGTAAAAAATTTATATAGTAAACAATAACCACTAACTTTCCAGAATCACGTTATATTTGTGGGGCCATTTCCCTGTAATGGCTCAGGTATATCAGGTATATAACACCAGAAAGGACAACGTTTACCAGTCAGAACTGACATTCTGACATTGATAACGGACAGTGTTGTTTTCACTCTTGACACCTATGCCTTTGCTCCTCACCATATCCAGCTTGCCTTCTTTGTTGACTAGTGCAGACATGGCGAAGGTGGCCAGGGTGCAGGAAGCCAGCGAGTAGTATGTGTTCATGGCCGTGCGGTGCTGATCATCGCCATGTGCAGTGACGGCCGAATTAAAGCTGGGCCAGAACATCCAGAGGAAGATTGTACCTGTGTGGGATCACGTACTGATCAAACACAGTGCTGTCTATTCAGAGATTAAAACAGATACACAAAATATGGCCAGGTCAGTACCAGTGAATAGTTGTAATTAAAAGAATGCAACTCACCAATCATGGCAAACAGATCTGAATGGTAGACTGAGCCATTTTTGTGCTTGCTCTTGTGCAAGTTAGGGCGATAGAGCACCCGGGCGATAACCAGCCCAAAGTAGGCGCCGAATGTGTGGATAGTCATGGAGCCGCCAGCATCTTTTGCCTGGTGAGGAGATCAATGAGTTCACTCATGTTTACCCATTTAGACACTTAGCAGGACTCCAGTACTTACAAATGTCAGGTAACTGAAAGAACCACAAAAGGGAGAAAGGAACGAAAGAGAAGAAGATTGAGAAGATTTGAGACGATTTTGTCAGACAGAAAAGAAATGTATGAATTCACCGATCGACTCACCCCCAAGACAGATAGGATGATATATTCATTAATGGCAAAGAGTGTCACTTCACACAAAGCCATTATCAGCAGCTGTACTGGGCTGGTCTTTCCTAGCACTGCTCCAAAGGAGATCAAGACCGAACCGGTACAGAAGTCTGCGTTGATCATGCTATTGGGGAAAAAAAGAACACAGCACGTCACCTTAACTTAAGGTGCCACTTGAACATGACATGGCCAGCAGTCTGCTAAAGAGCACGTGTGTGAATATGTGTCGTTGTGGATAAATTGTGTTGGTGTAAAACTATGACTTTATGTATTACTATAGAAGTGTGTTAGGTTGGTCATTTCGAAACTTATCCTTAAGTCACTTCCATACATGTTCTGGGTCTGCCCCGGGATCTCCTCTCAGGTAGACATCCCCGAAACACCTTCCCAGGGAGCCGTCCAGGAGGCATCCTACACAGACCCCTATACTACATCAAGTGACCCCTTTCAACGTGGAGGTGGAGCGGCTAACTGTACTTTGCGCTCCTCCCAAACGCCCAGGCTCCTCACCCTAGCTCTAATGCTGTGCCCAGACAAGCTCCTGACCAGGGGTGAGGATAGGAATGTAGATCAACTGGTAAATCAAAATCTTTGTCTTCCAACTCAGCTCTC
>JAODKM010000126.1:15513446-15532042 GCA_026780845.1 Petrocephalus sullivani | reverse complement strand
CCACCCAGAAAACCTGCATGATCCTAGGCAAAAGCCCACATAGGAATCTCTCTCCACACCAGCATGTATTCCAGCAATGAAGAGACAGCAAGGCTGCAGGTGATCTTTCGACAGGCTGCATTGCAGACACACCCACTATTCGTCCGTTTGTCCTGCCCACTGTGAATGTGGAATGACTGTTAAGGTGGAATTACACTGTGCCCATATGAGAAATCCAGTAATATAACAAATGCATTTTTTACTGTAAAAACTGATTGGGGGGTTGAAACACATTAAGTCACATTGCAGATTTTAGTCCATTATAAAAGAATGTATAAATAAACGTAGAATCCATGTATTCCTCTGATGTTCGCTATAGCGTGACACGATGCCTGCACATGATTCTGCCTTCTTACTCTGTAACTGGTGTAGTCTGTCAGTGAATTAGATGAGAGACAGAAAAGGCAGACTGGAGCAGTCATTTCAGTTCTGACACTCAGCGGGCATTGCATGCACTGAGATTGCACTATTTAATTGAGTTTAAGTTTAAAAGATACAATTTTGAAAGTAAAGTGAGCAAAAAAATGTAATGTCTAATGTGCATTGAGGAATCTGAGGAATAGCACTGAGGAATTTGCTCATGACTGGATCGGGACAGAAGAACTGGTAGATCCACGTATTACACCTGTAAAGGCATATTCTTCTATATAATCATTTCACCAAAAAGGCTGTGTTGTGCTGTGGCATTGTTGTTGGCAGACTTCACAATGTTCAGTGCTTTCCATAAAAATATGCAATACACAATAGGTTTCATAAGCTGAGGAACTGGGGCATAGCTATGTAGATGCTATAGCTACGGGGCGTGTTTCAGAATCCGAGTTGCGAAAGTTGACCATACCAACTTATAGCAGTACCAGCCCAAGATGACACAACACTGGAATCTTAGCAGTTCAGCTGGTTAAAGCACTGTCCGAATGAGCAGACTGAGAAAATTAAATGTAGGTGGAGCACATTTAAATTTTATGAGTTCCACAGTAATCTTATGCAACAGGGGAAAGACACTAAACATGAATGAAGGGTTAGGATTAATGATATGCAAATTTACCTATTATAATTATACTAATACCTCATTGAAACCAAAGACCTCAAACCTTGTCTTAGTCTTCACAACATTTATAGGTCATTCGCAGCCCAAATGATTTTTGTCATTTCACACTTTCAAACCACAAATCACCACATAGTGTATCATCGCTGGGCAGGCCTGACCAACCACGTATGCCTCCTAAGCAGGTCCTGGTCCAAAATATGTGGGCATACTTGTTATACATCAGTCCTATTAAATGAACTGGACACGGCTGCTGATTGAATTCTAGCTTTAGACATTTGATATAATCCACAAACCTGACAACTGTTAACTCACTTTAGAAATATATTCCTACAGGTAAAAATGCAAAAACATGTGTTTTTAAATATACTCCCCCCTGCATCGTGCATAATTGTAGTAACTGTATGAATTGGATGATATTTAGGCTTCAAATTGGTTATTAATTATTCTTGTTATTAATCTGACTTAATATTTTAAAAATTGTTTTCATTTACACACACATAATTACTTCCTGAGTTCAGTGACAAGTTTTGGTAGGTAACTCACACCTGGTAGGAGCCGCTGTCCTGAACCCCAGCAGGGACCCTAACTTACTCACTTGGATAACGGTAGTAGAAGTCATTTTCATAGTTCTTGGTCTTGTTTTCGTGCAGTTCTTTGTGCCACTTCAGGGCATCCGTTTCATTATCGTACTTAACCAGCACTGCAAACAGAATGATGAGGGCCACCTCCAGGATGATGCAGGTAATGGACAGCCTCAGCCGCATGTTGGTCTCGTGGCGAGCCATGTCTCTGTCCTGCCACCTTTGATGCCGGGACCAGAACGACCTCACAGCTCTACTGAGTGTGACAGGGGAAATTGCTCAACGTGGATTTTAATGAATGTCAAACATCTCTCCGGTAGTTGACACCTCCAGTCTTATTTGACCAATAGGGATTGACAGAGGATGTTAGCCCCTCCTCCACCTGCTTTAACTTTTTTTAAGGTAGACTATGGAGTTTGTTCAAAATGTTCCCTTTTCCTCATTAAGAATGTACTGTTTTTTTGTAATTTATATATCGCATTCCCCTTTCAATAGAAAAAAATATTTATATTCTCAAATTATGACATAATAAAACTTACAGTATATAGTTTAAGAATTCATAAGAAATTCAGCTACTCACCATGTTGCAGATTATAAATGGATGACTGGTTTCCCAATAGTAGGGCAAGGCGATATGGACAGAAGAAATCATATCTCGATATATTTTGGCTGAATGGCGATATACAATATACATCTACATATTTTTATGAGATGAGGAAAAAAATTCATTCGTAAGTCAAAGCAATACCAAACTTTAAGTTTAACAAGATAAAGGTTGATGTCAAGACAAATTAACTTATAATTAAGGCCTACAGTATCTGAATGCGCTTTCAATAACAATGCAAATGTAACAAAAATGCTTAAATGCCTAAGTGTTTTGCAAATGATTAGAAATGATAAAAAAATGTAGGATACAGCACAACAATAAAAATGCTATAAAATAAAAGGAAATAGGCAAATAATGACCTGTCACTTACATGCTCTCCAATGTTTTAACAAACAAGTTAATAAACTGGAACCTATAACAAGCACATTTAGGTTTCCCTTAACAAAATGTGGCATACAACTGTGCAAAGAACCAAAGCTTGCAAAGCCAACATATCTCGCAAAGTAACTCATGCTGCGGTGGGCTTATCTAAGCATTTCATTCTAGCCTAAAGATTTTTATAAATACAGTACTTCCCTAGCATCTGCTGTTCACCAAGTTAAAATTGATATGGCACAATAACTTGCAGTACTTGCACTGGCAGTTTAAAAAGAACATCATGCTTTGTAACCGGGTTACTTAAATACAATAACTAATTACAGCTCTTCTTTTCATACACAGGTTCAGCGACACGCAGACCACAATCCATCCAAACCCGTTAATAACAGCGAATCGTTAAAATTATTTTTTTCACATCAACAAGTGTCCGTGTGCAGTTCATATACCTATCGCATTGTCCGACGTACTTATAAGTTTATTCTAATTCCGTAGCCTGCTCGAGCGGTGAAGTTAAGCTTGTCACAGCACGCGGGCACGCGCGTGGGGGCGGGGCCGCCAGCACGGCAGTGCACGCGCGTGGGGGCGGGGTCGCCAATAGAGCAGGGGAGCCTGCAGCAGACAGTGAGGGAGGCCTTTCCGCAAGACTGAAACGGAGCTACATTTAAAAGCTTTAAAACTTAATGTAATGCTATATAAACGATCCCTCTTCAATCCATACCCCGCTCTGTATATCCCGATATATTTTATCTCGATATACCACCCAGCCCTATCCAGTAGCATAATATTATATAATTTGTGTGGGATGGCGACCCCGTCGTGAGTTATATTCCCTGCCTTGCGCCTATTGTTTCTGGAATTGGCTGGGGCATACCTAGGGGCGACTCTGTTGTGAAATGTGCTATATAATAATAAATTGAATTGGAGTTGAACAGACTCCGGACACCCCTGACCCTGTATACGATATGCGGTATTGAACATCAATTAATGTTTTATATAGTCATATAAAATAAAAAAAGGTGTAAATTTAGATAATGACTGGCATCATTCCAGTGGGGGTGGGGGTTGCCACAGTTTTAATATCACTGCAAACAAACTCACAATGAGTCCCAGAGTGTACAATCATTAGCACCCAGAAATGCAATGCAGAGTTATAGCATGCCTAGGGCGTATTTTAGGAACCATAGGGCACAAGGTAGGGTACACCGCTCACTTGGGACTAGTCAAGTCTACACACACAATTGCAGGCTAATAGCAATTTAGAAAAGACAATCCACCTAATCTGCATGTACTTTCTGAGTGGGGGAAGGAACCGGAGCTCCTGGCAAACATGCAAATTTCACAAGAAGAGGGAAGAACCAGGGATCAAGCCCATGACAATGAAGGTAGGAAGACAGTATCTACCTGAGCCACCTCGCTGGTACATTAGTCATGTTGGGTGCTTTGCGAGAGTAGGTGTGTCTCTTTGGGAAATTAAACAGGACAAAGGAGTGCTGGCGCTAAAGTACTTTGGTGAATTAAATCCCCCTAAAAAATAAAAATTCACCTATATGTGTGTGTATATATATATATATATATATGTATAGAGAGAGAGAGAGAGAGAGAGAGAGAGAGAGAGAGAGAAGGATTCAGTATAGACACTGTTCGCTACAGTTTCTGCTAGGGGCAGGGCTGTGCAGAGACTTTCTGGTGTTGAAAAGTTAAAAAACGGGCCACTTCGTACCTTTAAAGCTCAAGCAAAAGTTTGTCTTAAATAGGGATATATATTCAGCCCTACAAGGCAAAACACAGTAATATGCTGGCACTGAAACTCTGAAGAAGGGTGTTTCGTCCCTGTTTTAATGTGGCTTTTGTATTTACTGTAATTTTCAAATTTTTTTCCCTTAGTTGAACTAAGACATTTTGTCATGAGTTAAATCAGAGCATAAGAGGCCCGATTTGGGTTACACGTTTTGATAAAATATGCAGTTTTGCCGCTGTACGGTAGCATTTGCAATTTGCTCTCAGGGATTATGACATACGAGGACTGGTGCTTGTTCTCACACCCTTATGAAAATAGAGATGAATGGAATGTACATAAATGGTGTAAAGTACAGCTATGAGTTGTGTAACTGTCTGTGGTCCCAAAGGGAGTTAGAGGTAGGTGTGTGTGTGTTTGGGGGGAGGGGGGTGGGTGGTTGCCGAGGGGTCCACAAAGAACAAGTTCCTGCAGATCCGGTTCCCGTGAGACCAGGCAGCAGACATCATTCACCACCGCTTCTTATCAACCAAAAGTGCCCGTGCCTTCTCCATTAGAGAGCAGAAACACGCGTGGGTGTTACGGTTCGAAGAGCTGCAGATGTTCGCGAGATACGTCGCCTGTGGTTGGAGCCGTCTGAAACGCCGGGTGAGAGGATGTCTCGTGATCGGAGGTGCAGATGAGGCTGCGAGGAATGCGTCGCATCGATTCCGAGCCGCGGTGGAGATGGGGTCGAGCTGGACACGAGAAGCCCTGACAGCGGGGGTGCTTCCCACCTGCACGCGGCGTGTTTACATAACTTCTGGTGCGAACCTGTATGAGAAGCGAAGCGGCTCAAAAATGAAAGCAATCGCCGGATTCACTTCACCCACCGACATTTGTAGAGGGGGGTGGCTATAAATGTCAAGATCGCGTTTGACTGATGGGTGTCCACTGGTTTGCAAACCAGAAGCTACCAGGCAAATTCTGACACTGGGAGTATAAGAATAATAAGCTTTATTTTTATCAGCCCCATATAATATTTATTTAAGCATAGATCTGAGCTCATACTCACTTCCAGAAATCGGCATTTCCACAATGCGGCACAATACATTTTGTGCCAAACCATTAAAATGCTACTGCCAAACCATTAAAATGCTACAGATTTGTCATATTACCTATTAAGGCCATGCACTATAGTGATTTAATAAAGCAAATTTTGAAAAAGAAACTCTTTTATTAACAACATTTAATAATGAATAATTGTACCTGTAACTTACGTCACACGTCTCACAGCTGACTACTATTTTCAAATACAATGTAAAAAATGGGGCCCAATGTGCCGTGTTAATATGAAGGGATTTTCCTTGAATTTCGCGTTGCATTGTGGGAGCGAGTACACCCGCTAAATTTAACACAAAAAAATCCGTAAAAACGGATAATGTCCTGGCAGAAAATTACCAGTACATTATCCGTTTTTTACGGATTTTTTACAGTTTAGGGTTGCCACACGTTCCTTAAAATACGGAATCGTCCCGTATTTTACAATAAATTTGTGCCTCAACACGTACGGGACGCGGTTTGTCCCGTATTCGAGTTGTGATGAACGCAGCATCATCCCGTTCACATTTAGTATGAAAACGCCGTTGGATTGATTAGATCCATTTGTCTTATGTATAGTTAATAAGTTATGGATGAGTTAACAATGTGTATATCCTGATGATTAATTTAATTTAAGCGTTATGCACCGTTTATAAAGCGACTGATTTCGTCGGTCAATCAGCTAATTTCATCACCAGTTGTGCTAATTTCATCAGTTCAGTTTATAACTGAAATGTTTTTCATTCAGTTTATTTTTATGTCCATTTATAATAAAGTAATTAAATATTAAGTATGAATCGTAATGCTTTCTTGAAACCATGGTTTAAGTTTTGATTTACCGCCGCTGGTGCGTCACTTGGCACATAATAGTTGCGGCCTCACTGTGGTAGGCATACTTTATTTTTCTGCATGAACCCTATTTTTTAACGTTTTTTTTTTTGCAGGGACATGCAGTGGACAAAGGGTAAGTAAGAAAGAAACAAACTTTAAAACATTAACTAATCACGTGAAACAATTGCAAGAGACAAGCAACTAGAGGTCAAACTACAGTGATTATTTCAATATTCGGCTGCTTTATAGCGTCACACATGAAACAACATGTTACTACTAGGGGCATAGCAAGGACCCACAGGCTGAAAGGGGCAGAACATTGAGGTTTGGCATCGGAACTATACTTTGAGTTGGGATTTTGCAAGGTCCCCTCATGTTGTTCAGGTTTCCAGCCACAGTCCAATGACAGTGATGTTAACTGGCATCCTTAAATCACCCACAGCCTGTCAATGTGTACATGTGTGGGAGTGAAGTTTTTTTAATTGAATCGGAGTGCAACATACACTTACCTGGTACACCTAATGTACATAGAGGTGCTTGCCATGACACAACTTTTAATATTAATACTTATCTCAAGCACTCCTTATGAATCTTTTTTTCATAATACTGTGTGTATGTGTCATTAATGTAAACCCGCAGGAGTACTTGTGTAACAGGTATCTGTTTGCGCAAGTCAGTAGACAGTGACTGCAGTCTCTTGGGCCCATCTTCAAACACAAAGTCCAGTCTTTCAGACCTTGAGTTTCCAGTTACGATGAGTGTAAACCCATCACGAGAAATGTGTCCCTACACTATCTGAACCTGGCATCAGAGAGCATTTAAACCCAAATACGTGGAGACAAACACTGGAGATGTTTTGAAAAGATACTGGCTATAATAACATACAGCCCTAAAAATATATCTTTGGGTTATTTATTGCAGTTAGACCCACTAAACACAACATTCATTTTATTCCAGCAACAAACAGCATCATAGGCTGTGATATATCTATATATATATATATATATATATATGAAGTGATATTTAAAGGTGACATCATAAAGCCGTATCTCTGTCAGGTGACTTCTTACAGATGGCTGCTGCACTTCTGGAGGTGTCTTTTGATCTAGCAGGCCCCTATTAAAATGTGACATTTTACAGATTGTGATACTATGGTGTACGACAAAGCTTTGAGCATTGTATCAGGAAAGGAAAAAAGTTCAGTGAGACTAATCATTCCAGAATAAACCGAGCCATTGACCCTAAAGTCATTTTGTAGTAAATCAGAGGTCTTCAGTATTAGCAGAGCTCAATTTATAGCAAGGGTGAGTTATACTGGTTTTCTGTGTATTGTTTAAACCTGACAGGGGTGCTAGGAAACAGAATGATTGAAGATCTGCCACTTGGTGCAGAGTAAGATACTGTACACTCCCAGCCAGTTAGCCGCAATGATATAGTACTACTGAGCTGTACAGCTTCAAGATAATAGATGATTTTTTTGCATACTGTCACATTCAGATAATGATAAAGCCACTTTTAAATCAATCACTGCATTCCAGTGATTCTAAAATGCGTGCGATCATGTGCTATGAAGTGGCCTTATCATGTCATCTCCCCCGAGGCTCCTAGACTCCACAGATAAGACAATCTGAGAATCAGGCACCTCTGCTGGGACATGAGAGAGGTCAGGGTACCGCAGGGAAGGGGAAGGGTTCAGCCTGAGGACACAGCTATCCAAACTCACCATAGTCCTCTGAACGCGAAAGCTGATTCTCCGCGACGAGTCGCAGCCTGCTGGTCATGTAACTCAAAATGTCAAAGCTTTACGTATAGTTTCTGTGCAGCGAAAATACGAATATCTGGCTGCACTCCAGAACGTTGTCAGACTGACGCTCAACTGTAGCCGAAACGCTAGGCAGCTGAGAAATACTATAAAGACAAAAACTACGGAAGCCTGGCGGTTTGCATGGTTCCATGTATTAATGGGGCGCCACTTAGAATTCAGAGGCTTGTGACCAGTGTCGATTTTATACCAAAGTGTACAATCTGGCCCACCGGGCGGGCGGTACATCCACATTCCTAGCTGAGATATGTATCTGCGGCATGACAGTCACATGTGGGGGCACATGATTAAATACTGATATGATACTTTTAATTTATCAATGCAGATCTACTACATTTTTACTATTCTAATCATATATTTAGAACACCAACGTTCTGAACATCGCTTTAATCGTCACGGCACCATTATGACGATTAGCTTTTTCGTCGGTTCAAAAAGAGAATCTCCATTTAGCCATAATACTTTTTTTGCAAGTGGAAAAACACAGAAAGCGATGAATCCACATTTGCTCAGTCTGACAATGATTTATATTTACATCCCGAAGGACTTCAGTTTAACCTAACCCATAATGACATAACTGCAAGGGTTAACTACGAAGATCTGACCATGATTAACCACAACGGTATCGATCTTAATCGGGGAGCAGTTTCCAGATTCCAGAAATGGGTGGAATATGCATCTTTAATCTCATTAAACCTGTCAGTTAACTGAAACAATTGCATAAGAACACCTAAAATTGGCATATGTACAAAAAAGTAGCTATAGGATGTTTAGGATTTCAGACAATGACCCAACACTTGCATTTCTTAGTTTCAACTTTTAGCTTTACATTTCGTATTTTTACAAAGTAATAACCACGCACAAATAGAAAATATGTCTTACTTTGGAAGGACTGACATGCTAAAGAGTCGGATGTCAGCGATGCTTCTAGCCATGGAGGAAAGCAGCTTTCAGGCACTATCTACACAGTCACACATCGATGAACTGTCACTCACTAAATCAGTCCAAAGGTGCAGGTATTAAAAACAAGTCACACAACTGAATGTGGCCAAATGTTCCTCTTAACATTCCTCTTCGGTAAGAGACAGCTGTGCTTAAAATGCACAAGAATACACCAGTTATTCTTCTGGAAACCTGGGCCTGCAGATGAGTGCTTCTTTTAACAGCGTAAGCCACTGCAAACAAAGGTACAAAGGTACAGTAAATGCAGCACAATCCGGAGGGACGCTTCAGCAAACCCTGTGTTTGTAACTAGCAGAATGCACTTCACTCGAGAAGTCATTCTGAGGGTATAGCAGATCTAGCAGATCAAGGTTTATTTAGTTATTGGGCCTTTGTCACAAACATGTTTCTGCTGCTACTTGTAGCACTTTGAATGTCTCTGCGGCGACTTGTCTTCCACTTGTTTCACCTTTTTTGGCTCAGTCGTTAATCAGGTGCAGGAAAGGAAGAGAAAAAAAAAACCCCAAAATGTTCATGGCATCCAGCTGCAGTTGCCTTCGGCTCTTCCCATAAAGCGAAGAATTGACCTCACCTGTGGGAGAAGCTTGACAGATCTGTCGTTTGGAATCTGTCAGGCTTACAGACATACGTGTCCTCTATGACCTATATATATATAGTACAGGAGAACAGATGTAGGCATAAAATCCTTAAATGAATATTGCCTAAAATGACGAGTACAAATGACACTCAGTTGTAATATTGTGGGGTATATGTCCCTAGACAAATTGTAATTTTTATTGTAATTATACAACACTTCAAAAAAATTTTATTCCTATAAAGATCAAGATTCCCCAGGTAAACGTAATAATGGATAAATAAAGTTGGTTACTGGAATTAGAATAATAACAGAAATATTAAAAAGCCATGGCTTCAATGTTGTGAATAAATCAAAAAGGCAATTCCTCTAATCCCCATACCATATGTACCGGTAAAAGGTATGGGGATTAGAGGAATTGCCTAATTAACCAACACCCACTGTTGTGCAAAATTAAGCGCACACTCACGCAATGTAATGCAAAAAAAAATCAGCAGAATGGGTGGCTGTACAGAAGATGGTAGCAACTTTCCATTTGGCACCATCATAGGACGCGATCTTTCCAAAATGCCAGTTTGCCATATTTCTGCCCTGGTGAACCGCAAGCGAAGTGTTTGCGAAGGTCAAGACTTCTGGGAGCAAGTTCTGTGGTGAAGTGGTCAGTTGCACAAGCTCACAGTGGGGGACCATACAGCCCAACATAAATACCCAGTCTGACCGGCAGCAAACACTCAGGGCTGGCTCATTACTCATTAATATGATGTCCCAGCATAATGCAAAGCTTTCCCAGAAGGGGAAGGGCCATTACAGCAATTTGTGCTATAACAGAGTGGACAAGCTTCATACTAATACCCATGGTTTCAGAATGACGTTGTACAGACTGGTGTCTACATATTTTTGGCCATATAGTACACATAAAATGCTTTAAAATACTGTATGTCGACTTTCAGACTTTAGTTTTTTTCCAGTTCAAAAAATTCTAAAAGTTGATTCTAGTCGATTCAATCTTAAAAAAAAAAAAAAAAAATGAACATAACCGTAGGCCTGCACAAAAAAAACCAACACAGTAGCAGTTAACCTCAGTCCATTTCAAGTTTACATCAGCGGGCTGTGGTTTGCCAGCTGTTCCCACCCATCCTGCAGTGGTACCGCCCCACTACCCTTGAGTCAGCACCACGTTGCCAGCCGCATTTAATTGGCCTGGCTGGGAAGAGTGCTGACGACATGCAGACAGCAGCAGATCAGGAGAATCGCCCTCATCCAGCATTTCTGCGTACAGGGAGGCTGGGGAACCCAGCCAGGCATAGGAGTAGCTTCTCCTAATGGGGCTGTATGGATGGCTGCTCTGCTGGGACAGCCACCCCTGAAAGCTCTCTTCAGGCCTCCAGTGACGCCCTCCCCAGAGCATTGCTTCACACCCCACTATTACCCCACTGTGTTGCATCGTAATCGCCTCCCTGCACACTACTCGAATCCTTCCTTAACCCCCAATAAACCGCCCCATCTGAGTTTCCCTCCCCAGTCTCGCCTCTCTCTCACTGCCCGTCACTGGGGGCATTTATCTCTGCCGTCACCGAAATATAACTCATAAATAACCACTAGATGGCTGTACAACATAATGCTAATCAAATCATCAAGGCACTGAGAAACCCAGCAATGTATCTGGATTAATCAAAGAATGCACTTGATAGGTCACAGACTGCCAAAGAATGCACTTGATAGGTCACAGACTGCCAAAGAATGCACTTCCGCATTACACTCAGGGCTGGCCTTGGGTCGCCTAATTACCTGCATTGTGGTGAATGGGAAATTGTCATTATTTCCTTGCCAGGAGCCCCTCCCCAGTAAAGCTTTGCCTAGGGCCCCTGAAACGGTAAAGCCTGCCAGAAAATTTGCTGAACCTGAAGATAAAATTTGTCTAGTAGGAGGGGGTCCCACGTTTCAGAGCCAGCACTACCCATTAGCAGAAGAGGCAGACATTACCGAAATACCTAGACATGGGGGACTCCAAAGTAATGCTTTGCCTAAGGCCATTGAAAAGGTACAGCCCATCCTAATTACACACATATCATTTTACTTTCGAAAGATATTGACAGACATCTAGGCATGATCCTCACTGTTGACTCTTTCACACCTTGTTAAAAGCCTAATTAAAGCACTCAACACGCTTACTGACAGCTATTTAATATTGTCTATTCATTCAGGTGTCCAATCATTCAATGCATCATACATTTACAATATCTGGTGTTCATTTTAATTCCATTGCATTGTCCCACGTCTAGGCCGCTCTGTCACCCCTGTCCTTAGTCTGCGGGCTCCCCTCCGCTTCCTACCATATCCTTTTGATAATGTACTTCTCTCATTGTAAACAGCATTGTATAATTTGCATTACTGATGGACAAAATCATATTGATTTTGGTCACCTTTACAAATCCTCAAAATAACTCAAGTTGTGCCCACCCCTAGCAAAAAAACTAAGTGAACCACACCTCAGATTTCCAGTAAATGGAGAAAAAAAAAACATACACACACACACACAAATCTTTCTACTCCTTGTAGTCTCTGTTACTCCATACCCTGAATAACCCAGGCTTACAAATCAACCAAAACAGAACGAAACGAGGCCTCGGGATAACTCTCAGGATAATGCCAGATGCGTGCACACACACACACACACACACACACACACACAGAGTGAGCCTTTAAGAAAAGACATAGGAGATGCATTTAGACGCATACGCAGAGAAATCAGACCTACCCAACCGAGCCCCATAAAACAAATCTGTGACCAAGACTCAAATGAGCCCTATGCTCCAAGAGCAACGGCGATGACTGAGCAGCGAAAATAGCTCACTACTCTGCTTAAATGAGGGCGGGCTCTAATTGTCGGCAACCCAGATCAGGCTCAATTACCTGATTCACTAATCAGGGACGAGCGTGACGTGGTGCGCCTCGTGAGTTATAAATGCATTCGAAAATACAGATAAACTGAAGGCACACAAGCTGCTACACTGCTATGGGAATATATAAACACTGGAGTACTGCAATCCTAGCCGGACGCAAACAGAACACACTTGACATTTCCCTGTGCCACACTGGTAGGTGAAATGTTTGCTGAATGGAGAGCAGGAATGCTCTCAGACGGACAGCCCGTGGAAATGAGAAAATTCCTTATATTTTTCCGCTCCGTAGGGAGAAATGGGAAGCAGAGAGGGCATAAGAGCGAGCAGTTGTCACCTAGAAATGCCGTCGTGAATACTAATTGCTGTCCGAGGGAGGTCAGAATGAGTCCCATTGATAGGGAGGTACAATAGAGAAAGGGCAGAGGGGAGGCAGCAGAATCTGATTATTTGACTTTTCTTCTGACTGTTTTTCCCCCGTTTGTGCACATGCTTCTCTGGGAAACGGAGATGACAGCTCGCACAATGCAGTCCTTGTGTCAGGGACGCCCGGCCAGAGGCAAGCTACGTGGACGCTGCTTCCTTTTTGCGGTACAAAGTGCATAGTGCAGGATCACAACTCCAAATTACAAGTAGAGAAGAGTCCAGCTGTCACCTCTGCATGCGGGGATCCACAGCAAAAAGACGTTATTAGGCACTTTATACCACTGCATGTAAGATTTACAATGCATGGATTATGCCCCAGAAATTCAAGGAATTGCTCAAAAAATTTGTAAGTTGGACACCAAGAGCCTACCCTCCACATTACAAAAAAAGACAGAAGCCTCATTTTTAAATACAAAGGTCATGTTTATTGGAACAATGGACAATCAAAATTTTTGCACAAAATAGAAGTCTATTGTCTTCTGTTGCAAAAATGAACAGGTAACAACACGTGTCGGCTAAGCTCAGGACACTGAAAATCGTTTTTAATCAATCATTCGGATGTTCCATTTCAAGGTTCCATTCAAGTTCCATAATGATGCCCTTGTGAGCAGTAATCATCGCTGCAGTATTCCAGGGAATTAGCCACTGAATGCCATTTAATCAGTCAATGAGGTTCCACGGGGACACAATGCTGCTATGTTAGCTCACCAATGAGCAATAAAATCCCTTTGTCAAAGCAGAGGCTTATGCAAATAATTTAGTCCCACCATCCCGCAAAGCAAAATAATTACTAAAACACACTCATTCAAAGGAAATGGAATTTAAAAAAAAATTGTCTGATTGGATTTTTAAAAAGGAATATCACACTTGACATTAAGGACTCTCGAAAAACTGTCTGATATTCAAAATGCCGTGCATAAAAAAAATGATAAAATGTAATATGTAATATTGTATGCCATCATATTAACACGAATGAAGAAGATAATGAATGCATAAAATGCAGGAGACATTAACACACAAATCTCAGTATAGGTAGAGGCAACAGGTCAGGCACAAATGAAGATTTCCCATATAGGCCAATTTGAGGAGTGTCCATATCTCCCCCAGACCACTCGGCTGTCCTTCCTTACACGCCGTGCTCACTCGCTTCCTATCATCCGTCATTCTTACACCGAGCCAGGGCTGAAAGAGCACACTGGGTAAACAACGGAAGCTTTTCACTTTCTAATTAACATCTGGCCCATCGAGGAGAAAAAAGCTGTTTACGTGCCTCTTTTGGCCTGGCACAGATTGAGCATCGGACAGAGCCCGCGACTGCAAGCCGGGGGAGAGCGAGGGAGAGGCAGAAGGAAATAGAGAGAAGACACTGCTCGCAGACAAAGCCATTGTCCTTTGAAGTTGCTGGCAGTGTCTTTCAAACTCGGCCGACGAGTCCGCCGCAAGGAAGCTGACATACAGTATTAATGTCCCAGTGAGCGCCGGCGAGTTCACTGGCCACATCAACTAGCAGGTCAGACTTTGCTTTTCTCTACAAAGGTCTTTGGGGATGGTCTCTCGCCAGAGGTAAGGGGGCATATATTCAGCGTATTACCAGACCATTCCAGCAGAGAATAATGTTTACGCCTCCATGGAGATTGCCGTGCTGAGCTGCAGTGTTACTTGACAGTTATCTGTGCCTCCTTCTGCCGCATGCATGCCAATATTCGCTGCGATGGCAGGTGCCGCTTGACGTAGGAACGCCGATGGGGCCGTGCGGTTCTGCAGTCTGCATGAGAACGTAAACTGCCAGCGAGTGAGGATTGCGGCTGCTTGCTTTTGTCAGAGACCACTGTGCAGCTTCAGAGCCACCTGCTCAGCTGAGCACGCCTGCCCGCCATGCAGCCGGCAGCAGCGCTGGCACTCGCCCTCACCTACTTCACGTGGACTTCAGCCATGCTGCACCATCACAGGCAAAGTGAGCAGCTGATTCCAGTGGCATTGTTGCAGGTTTATAGAGATGTGAAATGTACTGCCACGGTTTCTGTTCCCAGCATAGTCATTGATATTTAAACCTTGATTAGACTGCAACCCCAACCACCACCACCACCCCATGACAGACAAATTAATCTTGCAAACAATAGCTAAAAGCTATTTCAATTTAAAATTAAAACAAACATAAAGAGATCAAAAAGACATTTAAAAAAGCCTTACGAACTGCTTATTGTGTTAAACACAAATACCGGTAAGCTTAACTATAGTACGCTTTGACTTGATGCAAACTTGTTTACAGGTAAGTAAAATGTTTGCCAACTGTCTGCAGCTACGCATAAGAAGCTGCAGTACCTGCTGGAGCCTCCGGTTTACGCGGAAATCTCGGCACGGCGAGGGGCGAGCATCACTCTGCCGTGTTTGCTGCAAACCAGACCGGCTGCGTACAAAGTCAAGTGGACGAAGCTGGAGCCGCTGCAGTCTGGGGTTGAGAACATCATCCTGATCAGCAACGGGCACGCACAGAAGCACTACGGGTCGCTCGGACCCAGGGCCGCGTTACGACGGGCTCACGCCCTGGATGTCTCTTTACGCATCGCCGACCTGCAGTTAGCGGACGAAGGCAGGTACCGCTGCGAACTGATCAACGGGATCGAGGACGAGAGCGTCGACATCACCTTGCGGATAGAAGGTAAGCAGTACCTGTCTGCTGTTCGCCCGGAAATATAGTGTGTGATGTAATAAAAACTATTGAGAACTAGGGCTATATACGGACCAGCCCTTGATTGCATTTAAATACTTTAATACATAATGTAATGTTTCTGGCTTTGAATATATATTTATGTATTTTGCAGGAGTTGTATTTCCGTATCAGGGTCGGAATGGTCGCTACAAATTCACTTACCAAGATGCAAAAGAGGCATGTGAGGGTCAAGATGCTACACTGGCAAACTACCATCAGCTGTTCAAAGGTGATCGTAGTGGAATACGTTTGTGAATTGGGTATTTGTATTATCCATCCATCCTAAACTTAGTCTTCTCATGGGGACCTGGAGCCTATCCCAGGCAGAATAGGGCACAAGGCAGGAACCCACTCTGGATGGGATGGCAGTCCATCACCAGACACATGCAGGCATACGCTCAGGGTATTCATAGTGAATCATGTTATCACCTTACACCTTTGCTCACTTCCGCCCAAATCATGTTATTAAGTAAATGTAAAATTAGCTATAAATTGTGGCAAACCTACTTTAGCAGAGCCCAATAACAGCTCTGAACCTCTATACCTGTATCCATTTTGTAATTACCTGTAAATATATCATTATGTAATCATTTGTGACTAAAAGTGAAGATTAAAACTACTTGTGGATCTGGCAACAATTGATACGTGTAGGTGATAGTATAGATCTTTAAAATACTTAGTTCTGTCGGAACTGAAGGCATATGACAAGTAGGCATAGTGTTACTGAGGCATATATGATACTGAGCCTTATTTTCCTTCACAGCCTGGACAGAGGGACTGGACTGGTGTAATGCAGGATGGCTAAACGATGGAACGGTCCATTACCCAATAATCCATCCACGTGAACCCTGTGGAGGGGAGGAACTTCTACCAGGCATTCGTAGTTATGGACCTAGACACAAGACCCACGACTATTTCGATGCATTCTGCTTTACCTCCATAACTAAAGGTCGGGGAGCTTATAAGACAAAGTGGTCTTTACGGTTAAGGCAAGAGTTAGGTTTAGGGCTACAGTATGGGTTTGGGGGGGAGGGGGTAATCACTTAGATTAGCAGTATTGTTAGGGCTAGCTGTAGGGCTGGCATCAGGGTTGGTGTTATGGTCAGAGTAGTGTTAGGGTTAGAGTTGGCATAAAGGCTGGGGATTATGTTTGAATTGTAGGCCGTCTGTACACCGAGCAGAAGACCTGCTGATCACCTTTCACCAGGGTCACAAAGTAGCGCATGTATTCGTTATTACAAGCCATTGTATTTAACCCAAATTTTTAATATAATAGGCTTTACGGCAGTCTGTTCGTAGGTAGGAGTTGTCCGCAAGTCGGACATTCTTAACCTGGGCACTCCCTGCAACATCTCTGTTATAGTTAAGATTAGTGTGCAGGTGCTATTAGTGTTAAGTCTATGGTTAGTGTTTAGGTTGGCAGAAGGGTTAGATTTAGTATTAGAGATAGGAACGACATTTTGGTTAGGGTTATCCTTAGGTTTGAGTTAAGGATAGGATTTGGTTTAATGTTACAGTCTTAGAAAAGAAAGACTTCTTGTACAGACTGTCTCCAGTTTACAAGGATTTGTATCTGCGATCAAAGTTTTACCTAGTATACTTAGTATGTGCTGTGTGCAATACGACAGTTGCCACGGGAACGTAATGTACTATATGGCAATATGAGCATCCCAGCCTCACACACATCTCCCAGTCTCATTCTTACCTAAAAGTCGGTGCAATTATCCTATCCCGACAGCTATTTTGACATAGGGCCTGTCTGTTGGAAAGGAACCGAGTCGTGTAGCTATTCCCAAATGTTCCTTTTCTGATTGCCTCATTTGGTTCAGTCATATTTCCATAACATTAGTCACTTTAACTGGAAGCCTCTAGATTACACCTTTAACCTAGAGCTATCCCTTACGCTTTTTAGGCAAGGTGGTCTTCATCGATAAGGAAGTGAGCTTCGCGGAAGCGACACGAGCCTGCAAGGCCCAAGGAGCTGAGCTGGCCCGCGTCGGGCACCTCTACTCAGCCTGGCATTTCCAGAACCTGGACAGGTGTGATGCGGGCTGGCTGGCAGACGGCAGCGTGCGCTTTCCCATCACCCTCCCCAGAGAGCACTGTGGGGGCCTGCAGGAGCCTGGCGTGCACAGTTTCGGGTTCCCCAAGAGCCAGACCCTCTATGGGGCCTATTGCTACAAGTAGTGGGGTGAGGGCACCATGGACAGCAAATGGTCTTCAAGCTCAAAGGGACTGCTAGACGGACGACGCTTTGAAGAAGCTTAGGTGTTGCAGTTCTGTTTCCATGGGCAGTATGAATGTTTTCAAAAGAAATGTATACACTTCACTAGGTGAAAACAATTTTGGGTAACGCTTTACATTAACTGTACCTTTATATAGCCTTTGTAATGTATAATATGCATTAATAGCAAACATTATATGATTATACAGTTACAATGTTTGTTCTTAATACATATTACTGCTGTCATGTCTTCATTATTGAAAGTATTATGAATGCAATGCTTTAAAACATGTTTAGGTATATGTACGTGCTGCTTATAAATGCTCTATGAATGCATTATAAAGGCTTTAAGAAGGTGCAGTTAATGCAAAGCATTACCTAGTTTTGATTTATATATATTGTTTTTACCTTGATTGGCATTGGTTAAGAATCAAGGATCATTAAAAAATACATGTATAGAATATATTTTGGTACAGCAGGTCTATGTGTGCAGTACCAGCGATCATTAATAGAAAGTGCACCCTCCCATCTTGTAATTGTTTATCATGGTCATGGTTGTGGGATGGGGGGGGGGGGGGGGGGGGGTGTTCTTGTTCTTTGCAGGGTAGGGCGCCCCTAGGGCGGGATGGCACTACATCATTCGGGGCATGTTCACACACCACATCAGACTTTTTGGCT
>JAODKM010000126.1:15492708-15509658 GCA_026780845.1 Petrocephalus sullivani | reverse complement strand
CCACTGGAAGGGCATCCATTAGGACAATTCCCCACATCCTAACACATGGTCAGACACCCTATACAGCACTGCATCACATTTTCTCCACTGGAAGGGCATCCATTAGGGCAATTCCCCACATCCTATCACATATACGGACCCCTTACAGAGCACTGCATCACATTTTCTCCACTGGAAGGGCATCCATTAGGACAATTCCCCACATCCTAACACATGGTCAGACACCCTATACAGCACTGCATCACGTTTTCTCCACTGGAAGGGCATCCATTAGGGCAATTCCCCACATCCTATCACATATACGGACCCTTTACAGAGCACTGCATCACATTTTCTCCACTGGAAGGGCATCCATTAGGACAATTCCCCACATCCTAACACATATACGGACCCCTTACAGAGCACTGCATCACATTTTCTCCACTGGAAGGGCACCTGTTTGGGCACTTCATCATGTTTTCCCAGTTGCCCCCCCTCCCACCCCACCCCTCCAAGTGTAACGTGCATATAAACTTCTGGATTTATGCACCAATGAAATACTATTAATTCCACATGCTGCTTCACAAAACAGCTTCAGGGCTACATCAAACTGGGCTTCCGAAGTATCTCTACCATTTACACAATTATTGGTAAATAATGCTGTATCCATCAATACAAATTTCTGCTTTTGATCATTATGGATGTCCTTACTTTTAAATACTTTAAATAATAGGTACTTGTAATAGTAGTGTTCATCATCATCATCCTCCAAACATAATCAAAAAATAGACTTCTAAAAAATCTGGATGACAAAAACCTTGCATTCTATAGAGAATATAATTGTGCTTGTTAAACACTCTGTACTCCTAAGTATCAATACTGCCAGGAACTAATCACACTGGAACAGACTAGGTGAAGATCTACAGCTGGGACAGAGAACGGCATGCAGAGTACATTGGGACCAGGTAACAATGTGCAAACACTCTAGCTCACTTCTGAACACCTGACCACAACTAGGAAGCTCAGAAAAGAGTCTTAAGTTTGTCTGAGATAAGAGATGGGATGGGAAGGATTCAAAGCAGGGCATATAGATAAGGTCTAGACATTCCAGTTTATGTCCCTGAACTCTGGTGCAGCCTTCTCTGTAGCTATATCTCCCACAACGATTCCACTTTTAAAAGGTGACTTTGTGGCCCGGTCGTCTTCTGCTGAGTTCACTGAAATCAAGAAATGGAGCCGTCACACCGTGTAAACACCAACATTCAAAATGACGATGTATTAAAGAAGACTACAGCATTAAAGAATATTCTAAATGGCAATCGTATAGCATTCGTATATATATGAAGTCATATTCATTATAAGGGTATAACTACGGACGAGGTGAAAGCAGATGCTACATTCCCACCTGGGACACACGTGATCTGAGGCTCCTCCCACTGGCCACTGGGCAGGCACCTGATTACGGGATTTTGCCTTGGCTGGAAGCCATCATTGCAGTAGTAGCGGACCATGGAGTTGACCTCAGAGTGGGGACGTCCCTTGCTAAACACCCGGGCATTAGGAAGAGTAGGGGGCTCACCACACGAGGCTGTTTGGCAACAAAACGAGAAGGCAGGTCAATACAGATGCAGGCAATGCTTCAACACAAAGAACATTCTTGTTCATTTGACTTCCTCTGCCGGCCCCTGGAGGAAGGGCTCCCCTTTGGGTCTGGTTCCTCCCAAGGTTTCTTCCTGTTAGGGAATTTTTCCTTGCCACTGTCATCCCTGGCGAACATGCGCTATACAAATAACATTGGATTGAACTGAAGTGAAATAACACAGACTAAGACTCAATGCATGATATGTGCTGCAATAAATGTATAGGAGCCTGTTTCATAAAATTGTGCATATCAATGCATTGGCAGAAATGGAAGTCAGCATAATCCTTTCATATAATAGGGATACCACGCGAAATACGTGAATTGCTCCAATACGTTCTCCAAGAGCATCCATTTTACGGCAAGAAATTCATGAGGCTGATAGACGATAGCATGCACCCAAACCCTACTCACCAGTACCCTTCTTGCAGATGTAGGAGAGATGGTAGTTGCAGGGTACGTCACTCCATTGCCCTCCATCCTGCCCCACCATCACCCCACAGTCCTCCCCAGACAGGAAGTAGCTGTCCGGTTGCCCCCTGTACCAGTTCTCATAGAGCTGGAAGAGTGTGTGGCATTAGGTTAGTGAGTAATGCTATTTTATCCTCCATAAATGCAGTTGCAGGTTAAATTCCAAGTGTCTATATGATGCGCAGTATTTCCTGAAGGATGAGTAGATACAGTGAAATGGACTCACCATGGGACTTCCATCAGACCAGTGAAAATCTCCCTCTATGGTTTTGTCATTGAGTCCAATCCACTGATAGTCCCTGTAGTTACCTGAGGACAAAGACATTGCGATGAAACGATGCATTCAGGTAAGTGCCGCAGGAACACAAGATTAGGATCAGACTTCTCACCAAGACATAATATAAAGTCCTAGAGACCCGTTTATATTTTGGCAGGACAAATATTTGGGCTTATCGCACACAACATCAGTTTTCCAATGGGAAAAAAATAAGTTGAACTTGTAGATGGGCCGGTCAATGATATTGTATAGAGACGCTGGCTTTCTGCCATGCGGGCATGAGTGCGAAGAGGAACAGCAAACTGGAAAAAGAAAAGGGTTCTGTTTTCTTACAGCAGGTTGCCAGTTACACAGGAATTTGTTAGTTGTCAGTTCACACCCACGTAGCTTCACAAAGCTATAGGAATCAGTGTTACACATCATGTGAAAGCATGCAATCTACATCAAAACAGATTTTATTTAGCACTTTTTTACATATTAATAGTATTATCCAATTGTGCTAAGAGACTGAACATCAAATACACCTCTCCTGTGTAGGTTGGGTTAAAGAGATTTTTAAATGCATAGTATTGTAACATTTTGGCATTTAAAATATCATATTTTACAAGTGAGATTTATGGTAGCCATTACATTCACATTGAATTTCACAGTACTTAATAAACTAAAATAAGTTAACTTTATTCAGAGGCCATGAGTCCCTATGCAGTGTTTCCACAGTCCATTTTTTCGCTCGCTCCGAGCTCTCTGTCTGTAGGTCCCCGAGGCCCGCATTGAGAGACACTGCCATAAGCCCTGAAATTCTTGTCTAAAATTATCACTATAATGCAATTTCTACTGGATTAATAAAGGTCAGAGGGGAGCTGTACGTAGCTGACATAAATGTCCTACTGTAGATGAAGTTCTGCTCCTCCATGGTCAAGATGGACGCTAAGTGGCCGCTGTGCGTCCGACAGTGCTGCTCCGCCTCCTCCCAGGTCTGCTGATCAGTGAAGTGCCTATAGCAGAAGCCCTGAAACTTCTGCCAACCTGCATCACATGGAGCTAGATCTGGCACAGAGATAAAACGAGAGAGGGCAGGGGGAAGATAAGCACAGTTTACTACAATGGGAAAATTTATATCTAACTCGTCTAGCTTTTTTGGAATGCATCATCAATACAGAGGCAGTGAAGGACTGCAATAACCCAATTCTTCGATTTTTCTTTAAGAAATTTATATCGTGTTTTGCCCCACAATGGTATCCCATCTGCTCCATCAGCGGAACTACTGAAAAAATACTGCTTACATCTGTACGCAGTTTACACCCGATTACAGCTGCAAGACTTCCACTTCAAACATGGGCAGCATTTCCATTACAGTGCTAAAGGCAATTTACATAGTGGAAAAGACAATTCCTGTTCCGATCACCAGTAATATAAGGAGAGGCCAGATAGAGGGAGCAATAAGACCCATGTACTTATACATTGCGGAGATGACGATAAAGCATTACTTGTTTGACTTGAGAGGTAGTGTGGTGGTGCAGTGGTTAGCATTGTTGACCAGGGTTCAAGTCCACGGCTCCATGTATGTGGAGATTGCATGTTCCTCTGGGCACACCGGTTTCCCCCCAAAGTACAAAAACATGCTGAGTTACCAAACTGCCCATAGATGTGTGTGTGTTAATGGTGTGTGTGTGTGCCCTGCGATGGGTTGGTGCCCCATCCAGGGTGTTCCCTGTCTTGTGCCCATAGCCTCTGGGATAGGCTCCGGACCCCCGTGACCCTGAATAGGACAAGCGATTTATTTGCAAAGCGTAGAAAAAAGTATTGGGTGGCAGCCTATACAGAATTTTTGCAGAATATCGATATTTTCAAAGCGCGATATAGGACGACACGAAACTGTTTATATCTATCTACTTTTATCGTGCATTACAATTAGGGACTTAATAATGAGAGCCAATAGAATTACTTTCTAGATGTAAACAGAGTGAGAGCTTCAGTCGTGACATTAATGTTCCCACTATCTATCACAGCGGAGCCCAGCAACAGCGTGGAGCATGCTGGGAAAATGTGTAAATATAAATTGCGTTGCTGTAAATGCTCCTTGTGCTCCTGAGTGTTGTGCGTGTCCTTGCCTGTCATGCATGACCCCTGTGCAGATCTTGCGTGTCATTAGCCGTTGCATAGACTACCCACAGTGTGTGTGCCTTACCGTCAGGCGACCGACACCCCGCCTTCCCTTTGTCTATGTGGCTGGTGGTTGCCTGGTGCCTGCGTTTGTCGTTTTAAGGGCCTAATAAAAGGGTTTTTAAAACAAGCGTTCTTGTATCTTGCTGCTGCCACGATGCCTCGGTCTGCCAGACATTACAATATAGCCTCCGTGAAGTTTACAAGACATAAAACGTCTTCAAGCATCACCAGATATCATGGTGCCTGCTCAGGCGACCATTCAGCAAGCTCCCTGTGGGTGTCCAACCTCATGGACGCAGCTTATTAGCTAGCAACGCCACTGTGGTACCACTCATGTCTTGCTATATCACGGCTGATAACCTTACTAACTGCAAGGCTGTTTTTTCTGTCACTTGTGATGTCAGTGCAAAAAGCACTTTGCAGCACTTGATTTGTGCATATTATGGCTCAGTGTTACTCATGTAATATGCAAAAATGAAGCGCCGCAAAGTGCTTCTTGAACGAACAGCATGACTGACATGCTCGTGTGGTGTAGGCGGGGTTGGATGTGGGCCAGGTTAGATGTCTAACTATGTCTTCCCATAACAGAAAAAAGAAAAACTTGTGTAAGCCCTGCCCCCACTAAGCAAATTTTTATCGGAAATGTCGCAATTTCATTTGCTTTTTAAAATACAGTTAAAATACCATATACTGGAGTCCAATGTCCAGACAGTTTAAAGGTAATAAAAATTCAATACTGCCCTAGGCTAGTTTTGGCTGGGGCTGCGGCAGTGAAACTTCCTTACTAGCTAATTTTACCCCTGCTGAATAGCGGAAGGCCAGATTTCCTGTGACACTGAGCATCATTTGCAGGAATCAGGGAGCGTTAAAGGAATCGCGTCTGTCCGTTTGTCAGAGACTCCCGGAACTTCTGGGAGTGGTGGGTTGTTTGCAACCCAATCAATAAATATTCTATGTTTTATATACGTTCCATATATTTTCTCCTGACACCATTTGGGAAAAGGCCTCCTTTGTGTTTGAATTACAAATTTCCAGCAAATGTGTTAAAGTGTCTGATAAGAACAAGAAGGTTAACAGTCATAATGGTACTAACACTCTACCACTGTATCCTGAAACTCAGACAGCGTCACAAATTTTACGTCAGATACGTGTCTTTACCAGCAACAGGGTCCTGTATAATTTCTGAAGAGGGCACAGTGAGTAGTGATGTAATAAAAACGGCGGCAAATGGGAAGCTGGCCCCTCACCAGTCTGACAGAGGTGCCCTCCATAGTTGGGCAGGCAGAGGCACTTTGCAAAGGCCCCATCCTCTACGCACGTCCCTCCATTGGCACAGGGGTTCCTGAAGCAGCCATCTGAAGCAGTCAAGGCATGTTGAGAGATTACTGGAATCCGAGAACTGGATGATGAAATGTGTTCCAAATGGTACAATCAATGCATCATTATTTGTACCACTGAACAAGAAAATTAACGAAAATTGCTATAATTTGTAGGTGGCACAATGCCCTCACACATGAAAGGCTTAAGTTTTGAATCTCAATGAACATTTTACAAAATTGGCTAATGTTCTTCTAGATGACCTAACAAACTGTTTGGGAGTATCCACTGCTCTCTCTCTCTCTCTCACTCTCACCATTAGATTTGCTTATTAGGCTAGTTATTAATCATTCCCACTGAACAAATTAAACACAAATTTTAAGATGCAATGAGGCTCTCCGAGATATCTAGTGCTGTAAATGGTGAAACAGCGCCCACTTCTGTTAACTCCTTCATGCCTTTAAAAAATTCATGTGACCATGAGCTACGCAACATCAAAGCAAAGCAAACGGACTGTAAGCAAGACCGCAAGATTAAAGTTTAGAAATAGCCAAGGTTACTCCAATGTCATTAGTGAGAGGGGATTAGTTAAGATTTGCAGACTGCTGCACTGAGGCCAGCTGGAGGGTTATTTATATGCCAATGGGACAAATATTACCAGAAACACTGCCCACTCTTTCCGGTGGCAGTGAAGCAACAGTGAGCAGCCTACTGGTTTTCACCATAAATAAAGGAGTGAATGGGGTAGGCAGGTTATTGTTCTCCTCTGGTGAAGAATAGCTCCCCAGTGAGACTGGGGCTCTGGGATACAGACAACCACCCTGGCATAGGTGCTGTGCTAGCAGCAGACAGATTTGTATGGGTAGTGGTGGAATATTCGGACTTCAGTGAGGAATCAGGAGTCTGTTTCCCAGCTGCATTCCGTATCTGCATGTGAGTCCAGCGAGAGTGAAGGCTGAATGCCCCAGCTGAAAGTCTGGCAGTCAGGAGGAAATGTAATGGCCTGAATAGGTGTGGGCGATATGGTTGTGTACTTTACTTTTTGGTTTTGGGAAGATGGCTGGCTACCTACACTAGTGGTTGGAAAGAATTCCACAGTGTATCCAGCAGGGACAACAGGTGTAGTTGGGTTTGGGTTCTGATGTGATTTAATCATAAATGATCCCTCCGTGGAGCTGGAATATGCTTCATCAGGTTCTTCTGGAAAATACCCAAACTCCATTAGTTGCCCAGGCTTTCTAGAAGTTTGCAGAGATTCCCCAGGGTTGATCGAGGATTCACTTCTTAGAAACACTCCTTGCGAACTGGAGGTGCTCTTGTTAGGGTGTGATATTGCAGAGGCTTTCAATTCAGCTGTTTTTCCAACTCCTGCTGTGGTTCAGAGTGGCCCAACCCAAATGGAATTTGGAATCTTCTGGTATGTGGTTGCTGGGTCCACTAGCTCTCACCTCTACTGCCTGATACAGAAAAGCTGGTCCAACCAAGGTAAACGGGAGAGGTATGGTTATCAAACTGATGTTGATGTCATCAGGTTGGACATCTTTGTGGGGCCCCAGGCAATTCAATGGACCCAGGACACCAAGGATGTGTTTGAGAAACTCTATAACTTCAACAGGAACTGACCCAAAGCCTGAGATACCTCCAAGGTCAGCTGAGCCAGTAGACGACTCTGTTTCTGCATGTCCCGATGTCTCCACGTCGTCTGTCGGAGCAGATGAGTCTGGCCACATAATGCCAAGCGGTTTCTGTCTGGATTCTGCACCTGCCAACAATAAATTATGTACTTATTAATACAGAATTGTTATTTCCTTACACCAGGTGTGACATTATTGTCGAGGTGATAATAAAGATTACATTATATGCATTTATTCAAGCTCCCTTTCCTGTAAATGCATGCCTATTAATAAAAACTACATAAATAGAGATAAGTAACTGTCCAATAACTACACAAAATCCCAACCCTATGAACCTCCAGTTTTCCACAAATAACATTCTTTAAATGTAAGATGTGCCTCTAACACAAAACTACTCAGATCCACAAAGATGTGATTAAACAACGAGAGGCAGAACACAATGTTTACTTCTGTGCGTAAAAAATTTTACCTGCAAAAATATCAGCAGATCCACTTTGGTGGGAAGATTTGACTGGATCAAAGCTGCTAAACACAATCTCCTCAGAATCACCTGACCCAGTGGGTTTTTCCACAGATCCATCCATAGCCTCGTGACCTGCGTGCTCCACCGGAGAAGGGGAATGTGGCGACACAGCACCGGACTGAAGCTGTGTGAAGTTGGTCCCTGATGGAGATGCACAGTTAGCTGAATGTAGTCAGACCGTCCATACAAATAACAGCACGTATCAGAAAAACACCACACTAAGCCAATACTATTCTCGAATCATTACCAAACTAGTAAAAATCTTTCCCGGATATATAGAAGATATAAATTGCAAAGTCTTTGTAGGAAAAATTTCAGATGTTAATTCATTTTTAAACAATATCTTTGAAAAGGAAATTCATTACAAAGTCTATAATCTATACAAGTAGAATTATCCATAGATCTATCTAGTAGGAAAATGTGAATTTGAACAAAAGTGTTAAAAGTGTGTGGGTTCCAGAAATGCCAGATTGCTCTTGAATGGAGTCTGAGCCTGATACAGTGGACCCACCAGATTTAGATGTCTGGACATAGTCCAGAGTGACATTATGGTCTGTCTTCTGAGTTGCAAAATTGCCCAGGTTCCTGATTTCCACTGAGGCTGAGATGTTGTTCTCTCTATGTACGGTCTTAACCTTATCCCAAGTCACAGTTGATTCTGCAGGAGAGAAGCTGGCAAATTGCTCTGTAGTGCCCTCTGGTGGAGTCTCCAGTGTGGTAGACATCAAATCAAAGACCTGCGTGTAGAGCCCAGAATTTATGTTCATATCTTCATAGGATTTGGCAGTTCCAGGGATTTTATTGAACTCTCCCAACATTGGCTCTTCATGTTTCATACCGTCCTTAGAGACGTCATGAAATGGCTCTGGGCTGCCAGGCGATAAGCTTGTTTCTTGCTCTTCATGCGTAATTTTAGCTTCTGTAAAATTAGGTGTGACTGTCATATTAACAAATTCTAGATTTTTCTCTAGCACAGGCTGATAATATCTGGAGTCACCAGCTGTCATTTCAGATAGAAGTGCAAGATCACCTGCTTCCAGATTTGTCTCAGGCATATCCTGATAATGCTTTGAGCTATGACCAGTCATTTGATGAGAGGATTTAATATCACTGTATTCTAGATTTGTCTGAGGAACATGCTGATAACGTGTGCTGTCACCAGCGGTCATTTCAGATAGAAGTGCAAGATCACCTGCTTCCAGATTTGTCTCAGGCATATCCTGATAATGTTTTGACCTACCCCCAGTCATTTGATTAGAGGGTTTAATATCACCATATTCAGGATTTGTCTGAGGAATATGATGATTATGTCTGGAGTTAGCAGACACTTCAGATACAGGTATTGGATCACTAGATTCCAGCATAATTGTTCGAAAATGTTTTGAGTTACTGATAAGCCTTTCAAATACAGGTGCAAGAACTTCAGATTTCAGATCTGTCTCAGGCAAGGTCTCATAGTTGTTGGAGTTAATGACACCCTTCATAACTTCAGACTCCGCTGCAGGGGTAGCAAGGTTCTGGGAGTTAGAGGGGGAAGACGTGTCCACCGGAGAAGGCACAGTGTACAAATTCTTCATGGTTCCTTGGTCTTCTACTTGTCCACCAACACGGATGACCCCATTTAGCCCATTCTTCACCTCCAATGGCTCCTGACCCAAGATGATCTTCTGCAGGGGATCCTTCATTGCCATTGTCCCTTGATTCCTCTTCTCTGGCTTTGCCCCCACACACTCCCTAGGACCATCAATCGGGGAGCTCCTTAGGCCTGTCGAGGGATAAACACCATTCACATTAATAAAATCATCAACTTCATTTATAAGTTACATGCCTTACATGCCTTACAGCCACACTATTACGCTACCTTGGAAACAGAAGACACCTTGGAGGGTGTGTGGCTCTGGGAAGCCTGTCTGGTTTCTAAAACGGTAAACAGTCTTGACGCCAGGTGCGGAGCCTCCACAGCTTTCCCGTGAGTCCACTACTGTGTATCGCACACTGCCGTCTGCGAGCCAGCCAGGACTGCAGTGGTGGAGACCGCCACTCCAGGCCGCATACATCTGAGCCACAGTGGCCAATTCTGTCCTGCCGGCTCGACAGTATTCTTTGGCCTCTTTCAAAGTTAGCTGCTGGGGAGTACAGCTATAGAGTACTTTTCCTACGGAAGAACATCGACAGCATGAAATAACATAACAGATTTACAGTAAAGCCTGTCACAGATTTAATTAAATGTTCATGTTAGGTTATATACTAATAGTGTGAGCAGGAGTGCTCATGGAGATTTTGGGTCCCATGGAAGCATATCATATTCGGCCCCCAACCCAGACCAATCCAATTATTTTCCTGTCATTCAGGGGGAAAGGGGGGAATCCTAACTTTCCCCCCTTTATGGAGCCCTTGTGACTAAGGCACCTAATACAGCAATAGAAATTAAGGAAAATCTGTTAAATAAGGTTGAGTTTTAATAATAATAAAAACGTAACTCTAACTACTATAGGTTTCATGCAAGTAGATCAAATACAGCGAGTATAGAAGAGCATGTGAACTATAAATAAGTTAGGGATATATATTTAGGAATTAAGGACTTGTTAGGTTAGCTTGCTAAGGTTTGTTTTATGTATCAGCTTGTAAAAGCCATGCTACCAATTACATTTCATTTATGGGTAACTAGTCATGTCCAACCTGTTGCATGGACTACAGTTCAGCATTATTCAACAGCACATTAAAACAAAGTCATCATTGTCATTCCCATGGATTTTAGACATGTAAATGTCGAACTGCAGGATGAATCACTCTTATGGAGTAGGTTTTGAGTAATGAGATATTCTAATAAGTTACATGTTATAATGTGAACGTTTAAATCCAGTCAATAAACGGTTCTTGTGATGCTGCAGTTGTATCACCATAGCGATAGAGGCCACATAATCCGCATACCAGCGATGTCCTCCATGTAGCAGAATGCATCCCAAAGCTCAGAGGGATCCCTCACTGTGTAATCCCACATTCCTTCATCCTTGTCTCCCAAGCAACCCTCTTCGGGGGACTGGGTGGAGTATCTAAAGAAGGAACACAGTCAGGATCCTCTCACAGCAGTGATAGGTGTGTGGTAGAACTTCCTGGGAGTGAAAAAAATGTAACTGTGTCACATTTAGAGTTTTGCTGCATGTGAACACAGAACCTTTTCAAGTCCTGTTACTTAAAAAGAAAAAAAATACAAAGAAAATGAACATACTTCTATGTCTACTGTACTACTAGTTGGCACTGTCTTACAATTATGTCTGCAGGAGACAATTTTGCCCAAAGCGACATAAATTTGAGTCTCTGGGGCAATTTATGGTAAAGGGCCTTGCTTATGGGCCCAACAGTGAAATCACTTTGCTGACTCAAGGATTTGAACCAATAACCTTCTGATCAGAGGTGCTGCTGAGTCACACACTGCCCTCACTGCCACATATGGTTTTAATGTGTAATATTTTACAAAAAGTAGCACCAAAAAGGAGTGAAAGGAAGAACAGGATATCTTTAATGCCGTTTTCATGTTGGGGTGGCACAATAACTCAGTAGATACAGCAACATTGCTGCATCACCAAAGTTAGAGGGGAATCTCGCCTCTCCTGCCTTTGTGGAGGTTCTCTCCTGTTCTTCTTGCATTATGAGGGGCTTCCTCTTGAGGTCCAAAGACAAATAGGTTATTTGGCATCTCTCAGTTGCCTGTGATGCATTTGTGTATGTGCCAAGCAATGTACTGGCATCCAACTCAGGGTGGAACCCAGCCATGTGTCCAGTAAGAGGCTTCAGGCTTCCCCATGACCCTGACCAGGGAAAGCAGTTAGAAGGTGGATGGATTTTGTTGTGTTCATTCCTGTACTTAATATCCACAATAGAATACCCAAGAAAAACAGTTGGCCAAGTTTGTTCCGTTGGTAACACACAGCAAAGGAGTAAAACAGGTTTGCTTGTGTCCACTTTCTTGCACTCACCGGACAGTTTGATCAGAGAGCCAGCCTGCAGTACAGGGCTCAGGGCTGCTGTGAGAGCCTGCTAAGAACTGGGCTGGGGTGGCCATTCGGGCCCCAATATCCTCACATGCCGCCTGGGCCGCCGGAAATGAGAAGGCGTGGCGGCTGGAAGAACGCCGGTAATGAAAAACCACACCTGTTATAAGACACACATGACAAATTTGCACGTAAGTTTGCAAAGCTGGCTATATGAACCGCTGCCAACATTCTCTAAATGGCTTCGGCTGAACGGCACTGGTGGCAGCCTGGATCGGGTCGCTAAAATAGGGAGCATTGCCAAGGCAGACTGGGACATTGCTAGTCACAGGTAGAAATCATCTGCCAATTAATAGAGAATGTTTATCCTAATAAGTCACTGAGGTCTATAACAGCCCTGGGTTCATACTTTTTGAGTACTGTTACGGTTGCCTGATCTTTTTTTCATGCTATGTCTGTAAAAGGCTTCCTTTCTTGACATTCTGGATTCAGATGATGAAACCTGTCTTAATGTTAACACTCACCACATGTGCGATGGTCATCATTAGTGGGCCCTCATTCCACAGTTACTTACACTGTCATTATGGAGTAAGTCTGCTGCCTTATTGTCAAGACAACCTCACCCACATTTTTACCTTTGACCTTGACAGACAGCTGGTCGTAGGAGTCCTCCAGACCCTGCTGCACTGCACAGCGGTAGACGCCTGAGTCATCGTAACGCAAGCCTTCCAGCCTCAGGCTAAAGTTGGCCGAGGAAGAAGTGAAATTTGTCAAGGAGGCGCGACCTTTGTAGACTTCGCTGACCTTCACCCTGCCCCCCCGAGCCACGAGAATCTCCGTCTCCAGGCCAGAGGACAGCATGCTCCACTTGACCAAGGGCGTGGTGAAGACTGCATGGCGGCCAAAGGCAGTGGGTGTCTCTGCTAATGATACTATGCAAGTCAGAGTAAGGGAGCTCCCCAGGATAGCCGACACAGGTTGACTCTTGCTGATGGTCACCTTCAGGAGTCTGGAATTATCTATTTGACAGGATACAAAGAGAAAGAAATGATTAAGATGTGGCTAAATTTCAAATAGAGCATATTAAAATGTACCTGCCTGATCCTTATCATCTGCAAAACCTGTATTCTGTATTCCGCACGACTGTTATGCTGTGATTATTTATGCACAGTGACCCCAAAGATATACTATCACACAGTATATAGATTCATCCAAAAATGCAAGTCACCAGATTCTTGGTCGGGGACAGAAGGGGACGTCAGGGAACAGATGGCACAGAGCAGCAGTAGAGGGAACATTCCTGATCTGCAAAAAAAGGACAGGCTGGATGAAATAGACCTGCCTGCTGCTAATAGAATAAGTAGGATTTGACAGATAGGGGATGGAAGAAGGTCACATCACATCCTGGAGAATCCTGTTAATGTATGTAAATGAGAACCTCATTGGAATACTGCAGAACTCATCTCTGTTCAACTAGGTAGGAGAGTGTCTGATTGGGGGGGCACCTTAATAATTTAAATACAATACAAATATCTATTTATTGGGGGGGGGGGTGATTAACAAATTAGAGGGGAGAATAGGTAAAAATGAGAAAAAAAAAAAAATATATATATATATAACTTAAAAGTTGTATGTGATACAGTATACGGTACAAACTCTTCTTAAGAAATCTCAGGATGACAAGACAGATGGAGGTGGCCACTGATGGCGTAGACTGCTCCCATGTGCATGTGTGCATGTTAATGCTCTGCTCTTCCTACATGAGGGGTACTTGAAGATCTCAATTTCCCAATCAACTAGACAGCCATTTGTTAGTATGATATTATCATATTAGCAGTTTATCAGAATTATATTTTATCAGAATAAAAAAATCAATACTTTTTATTCTACTATAAATCTACCATTGTACTATAAAATAAATCAAGCTGTTACTGTACTATAGAAAAAAGTGCTTATAAATAAAGAAAACAAGCATAAACCCAGAAAACTGATTGGAACTTCCATAAAATATTCAGATAAAACTAATGGTTAGTGAATTTAGTGACATACTAAATCTGGATACAGTCAATCCTATATTGCATTAAGCTGTGCTTCCTTACAACCCTAAAAAGAATTAATGTTCTTTCTGGTACAAAAATATCAAGGTAATTAGGATTTTCTTCACTTTTTAATTAAGGGGCTTGAGGGATGGTTGGGAGTCAGGTCAGATGTTCAACCTGCTTTTAGCTGCACGCTTCCCTTTAAAATGTTGGTCTCTCTCTTGAACACTAAAACATGACAGAAGCGACTCCTAAATACACTCACACATATATCAAACTGAAAAGGCTCTGTTTTTCTGTTCCCCTATTGACTGGTATTCCTGACCGCTCCGTGTAAGCTTAAAAAGGGAAGTCTCACGCCCTAACAAACAAACAGGTCAGTGCCCCCCTCTGCATGTCGCCTTGTTTTGTTAGCTTTCCTCGCCGGAGTGATTCACACAGGGGACAAACCTCACACAAATAGATGCACAACCTTAATGGTATGTATCCCATAACAACTTGTTGCCATGGACATGGGGCAATTCTCGGGATTTCCCTTCAAAAACCTCAGAGACATGGAAAAACCAGGGAAGAGTCAAAGGCATCAATATTATATGAATTAAAATTCAGGATTGTTGTACATTTCTACTTTAGCTTCTAGATTTTATATCCTATGCTACAGTATGACTTGGCCAAAAAAATTCACAAGTGTATCATCCCAGCTTTCAAAATGCAGCGATTTCAACTTGGGGAACAGTGGAGGGACTCTGTGTCTGCAAGTCGTGGCTGAAGACGAAGGTCAAGCTGGATTGGCTAGACAGAGAGGCCGTCTGTGTTTTCTTACACTTTTCAGGCTAAAGCTACAAGTCACCTCAGACTCAATATTCTGGCCCCCTAGGTGCACGCACAGTGCCAGCTCTCCAAGCTTTTTAGCATCCCAGCTGGACACCTGCACTCCTCTTTCTCTCACACCCTGGCCCCACTTTTCAGCAGGCTTTCCAAATTTTTTCTAGAAGACAAACATTCAATCCATGAAAGAGAAGGTGGAAGAGGAAGAAAACAGAACGTTTTAAAGGTTTGGCTGTCACTGAAGGAGCACCTAGACCGAAAAACAAAAGCCAGCTGAGGCGTCTGAGTCATGTAGAGACGAGGCTCATTTGCAGTCTCTGCCACAAGCTGACAAGGCGGAAAAAAAAAACAGCTGCTGAAGTCTTCAAGGCCACGGGAACAAGGCTACAGAAAGGCCAAGACAACCTTCAAGTGAACAGCACATCAGAAGAAATCACTGTGGAATATATTTACAGTACCATCTACATTTTATGAAAAACACAAGATTTAGATATCTTTTAAAGGGCAACTTTTTTCTCTATTTTGGGGATTCTTTGGGGTGACCTGGTGGCTAGTATAGTCTCAGGCCAACTCTCTATGTTTTGAGTTAGCATGTTCTGGGTTTGTTGTTATGGTTACGTGACATGGTGACTCTATATTGCCCAGAAGTGTGCAAGCGTGTGCCCTGTGATGGGTGGTGCTCCTTCCAAGGTGTCACCGGCCTCTTGGCCTGTGTTTCCTGAGACAGGCTCCAGTCATACTACGGTCCTAAATAAGCAGTTATGGAAGATGGATGGATAGATGGATGGGTGGGTGAATAATAGCTCAGGCATTTAGAAATGAAATCAGTACATATTTCAATAATATTTTTGACACACCAGAATCAGGATAAAAACACACTAACAATGGATTTCATAACAAGTGTGGAATAAGCATTATGATTTCCATGCAAAATTTATGTAAATACTATATTGTTAAAACCAGTGCCGGCCCGAGCCTTTATGGGGTCCTAAGCAGAATTTGATTTGGGCTCCCGCCCACCACCTAAATCAAGATATCTTGACATTTCAAGCACTCATGGGGGCCCCCTGGTGGCGTGGGGGCCCCAAGCAGCCGCTTAGTTCGCTTATGCCTTGGGCCCGGCTCTGCTTAAAACCCACAAAAAGTGGCAAGCATGCAAGGAAGGTATAGCACTAATTACGCTCCATCTGCAATGTAGTAACCCCCAATATGTTTCTACATACTAATAGACAGAAGATGCAAAATCAAGAACTGATAAAATAAAAATCACTCTTCCGCCATGTAGGAGATCAAAGGAAAATGAAGGGCAGCTCCCAAAGCTAAAGAAACCAGTCACTGTTTCCACAAATATAGTCAACCTTCGCACTTGGTGCAGGACAGTGACTTGTGCCAAACACCCGCTGTCAATCCCTGTCAGCTGCATGTCTTACATAATCATCATCATCAAAAGAGGGCAGAGCTGAATAAAAAAAACCCAGCTGTTCTCAATAAATGTAGCTGTGAGTATGAAACAGTGTGACTCACCAAAGCATTCATGTGCAACCTGTCCAGTTCCATGCTACACGCTTTAAGTAAGGAACGAAACACAAGGTTTTGCACTAAAGCTGTATTATAACCCCCAAATTATGCCTTGGAAACACCATCCTTACCTGGTAAATGTTATACTGCAAGTGATAGTAATAATAATGAAAACTTAATAATTCCATAAATAGCCACCATTTTTACACAAGTTTTATTTAGCTGAAGTACATATAATCTGAACTAGAATAAGACACAATAATACTAAAGAAAATTATGTTAAATACAAGTATGCTAAATACAACAGACTCATAGATACCCCATCAGAATAACTTGTGAAAATTTTACTGTTAAAAGAAGCACTCAGGTTTCAGGACCATGAAGTGAAACAGGACCTGTTTAAAATCAGTACTTGCAGATAGAGCAGACACTTGACAAATATTAAAACTTCGTACTAACTTCAAAAACAACTACAACAAAAACTCAATGACACAGTCATAGAGCTGCTCACAGTCATAGAGCTGCTCACAGTCATAGAGCTGCTCACAGTCATAGAGCTGCTCAGCA
>JAODKM010000126.1:15475295-15492608 GCA_026780845.1 Petrocephalus sullivani | reverse complement strand
CACAGTCATAGAGCTGCTCACAGTCATAGAGCTGCTCACAGTCATAGAGCTGCTCACAGTCATAGAGCTGCTCAGCAGTCAAATAAAAATCTTTGCTGGAAAGATAAAAGAACATAGACACTTTAGAAATTCAGTTGTCAATCAATTTTCATTCTTTGGTTTCATTTCAGCGCAGTCCTTTGTATTTATTGTTATATCTAAACGAAAAATGTTGACCTTTAAAAATGGTGTATCGATAATCAGTTTTCAAGAGTAATGCTCAAGATAAAATGAATATGCAATAACTGAACTTTTTTTTCTTATTCAAGATAGTTCTCCTAAATACATATCATAGTTTTCATTAATGACACAAGACACAAATAGGAACGCAGGGTACGGACTAAAGCTTTCTCATATTGGAATTACCACTAAGTCTATTTCCCATAGGCCTTCTGCTAATTGCATGACACCAACATCGGTGTTAAAGAAAGTTAATTGCATTGGTGTCGAAATATATTAAAAATTGACTGTAATGGTCATATGGTCAATACGTTTTTCAAACAGACTAGAGTTTTAATTTTTGTATTGATCCAGCAGAAGAAGACTAGCTTTCCTCCTAACTCATTACTATTTTTGGAAGACAGTTCTCGTCCTGTACTAAGATTGCTGAAATAGCAGAGGAACCTGAACCATATCAGGTTCATAACAATCAAATCACAATAAGTGCTCAGTGCGGTGGGAAACTGTGCAGGCCTTAGCACATGTTATTAGGCAGTGCTGTACAAACGTCCACACTACTGCAGCATAATCAATCACTAAACAGAATAATAGTAATAATTCTTAATAATAATAATAATAATAATAATAACAATAATTGTTGTTTTGTTCCTGTTGTTGTTACTCCCAGAGCACTTTGATTTAGTCTAAATGTTATATCTAACCTTACTATATAAACTGATGCCAGTGTTATCAATAGAAAGCTGTCATGCTATTTTTGGGGGGCACTGTCAAAATCACTGCTGCGTTTTTGGGCCATTTCATTGCTGCTTGTAGTTATAATTATCTACAAGTGGATTTGTTCATTTTGTAGCCAGTTTCAGCTCAAAGAGCCCAAACAATAGCAACGCAGCAAACCGACCATCGCCATAAAGCCGCGCTGACTCCAAATCAAAGCAAAAGGGCCAGTCAGGAAAAGGCATGCATGTAATACACTCCCATCAGACAGTAGGCTCACATCCACAGTTTGACACATGGGACTTTGTCTTACACCTCATTGTCTATTTCATGGTAGGGCTACTTGCATAGTTATTACGGTGATGTTGCGTATTTCACAAGTGTTGGTATGCATCATATAAGGTAATAAGGTTCTCATATTAAAGGCGCTAGTGATAACTGGGCTGCCGGTAATGAATGCCTTGGTGGTCCATGTCCCCACGTCATGGATGGAGTCTGTGAGGGGCAGTGGGGGACAGTCCCCCCACCCCTTTAGGTTTAATGCTGGCACATTGCATCTTTGCACGAGAGGTTTTTTGGTGCCCTACAGGTAGACAAAATAAGGTTGTGTGTGCATCAGATATGGAAATTAGATGGAAGGTCCAAGCACTAGGCTGACCGAGTTACAAAAAGGAATACGAACTACAGTGAAGTAATCCCTCACAATTAATAAAATATGAGACGAACATCTGGAATATCCCCACCTTCTCAGACAAAAGAAATAAAAAATTGTATTCCTACCAAATTAAGGTAACTTGGCAGTTTTAATAACTACCCATAGGAAGTTATAGGCTGCTTGTGCATTTATGCATACAGTCACACACACATACAGTACACACGTTTGTATTCTTATCTTAGTGAGGACCACCCATCCATTTCTATGGGAAAAACCCTAACCCCAATCACAACACCCTTAAACACCTACCCAGCACTAACCTTAACTAGAAGTAACCAAATTAAACAAGAGGTTTTTTTTTACTTTTTTTATATCATTCACAGATTTTTGTAAAATGAAGTATGAAATAGTGAGGACCGAAAAAATTACCTCACTAGTCGCCTTCCTTTGGACCTCACAAGCATAGCAAAACCTGCACACACACACACACACACACATATATATATATATATATACACACACACAATATTTACATAAAGAATAAAGACAAAAGGATGCAGTGGCTAGCTTGGTCAACCTGGGAGTATAATTGCACACACGTATTTGTATTTCATATATAAAACCAAATTAGTCCATTTAATAGGCATAAATGTCAATGACAAAGATAAACATGAGTGTATCCTATATTTCCCAATGAAAGAAATGACATACAGTCTACAGTTATTTAAAAAAATGTTGCTCGGAAAACTGTCAAGGGCAAAACTTAAGAAGCAGGGTTCGATTTATTCGTTGAAAAAATAAATCAGGTGTTCAGCGTAATGACCTCTACGAATAGTCAACATCGTAAAATATACGATGTTAATAGCGCAATATATCCCACAGCAATCTGAAATCCTGTACAACCTGACTATCGGACTGACATCGGGCTACGGACCTTCTCCAGGCTGAATAACGAAGAAAAAAAAAGTGTTCTTTGAACTTTTCAGATCATCAACTCGTTAAAAAGCGACGATATCTTAGTCAAAGACAATAAAATCTAGCTTACCTTATTTTGCAATACACTCGAAGAAAGAAGGTGTCTTTTTTTCCCACCTTTCTTCTCTACGGAGGAAATTGTAAAGCGACTGGTGGCGCACGGAACCCAAGTCAGCGCAATGTGACCGAGGCTGTGGTGCGACGGGCAGAGATACGGGGAAAGACCTTCGCTGTCAGGGAGGATGCGGGCGAAAGAAGAGACGCGGGGAGCCGGGAGGCAGGGGGAACATCCCCGAAGAGCCGATCCCGTGGATTCGCCCGGATTTGTCTCACCGTGAACGGAACGTAATGGGGATAACAGGGTGCTGAAGACAATCTAAGCATATGCGCACATGCATCTGTTTGTAAACAGACTCGGATTCATCTTAAATGGGGCATGCAGAGGGTGACAAATTAAGGCGCTATTCAGGTCATATCCTGAATGTTAAAAAACATGCAGATACGGTAATGAGACCCAAACAAGCGCTGCTGTAATATGTGTAATATGCCCCCCGCACAGCCCACGGTCTGTCAGAGAGCCTACCTCAGAAGCAGAGGGTTAATGCAAATTAGATACATAATCTTTGGTATCGGGCTGAACCATAAAGGCCAGTGGTACTGAACATGCCACTGTGACATAAACGTGAAAAGTGGCGTCTTAGGAGAAAAAAGTGGGACTACGTGCAGCCACTTCCGAAATTACCGGGTAGCTACAAATGAAGCTATCAAAAACAAATTTAACGGTTTAATTCGTTTGACAGTCACTCAACCAAAATTGTAACTGTACTTGTACAGGATTCTGAATGAAATTTTATAGGAATGGGATGTGCAAGGTGTAGGCGGGCACAATACAGGAGGGTACTGTGAGCATCTGGATGTGAAGTGAGTAATACCAGCCATTGTATTACAAAAGAATATTAGAAAGAAGGTAATGGAGGAGACACGCTGGCGTCATAGGATAACACTGACGAGCCACTAATAGAGGGTAGCAGGGAGGGTGAATACAGCTTTGCAAAGCCACCCTTTCCCCTGGTGGATGTGGGTACATGTCAGATCATTGAGGAATCTGACACAGAGGTACGGGTGAGACTTTCGGTAACACTACCCAGAAGTCACGGTTATTCTAATGCATGATACATGTAAGAAGCCTAGGACCAACCATAATCCTAATGACTGCCAAGTTCTCCATCTTACAAGTGTATTATTGGTATTTTTATTTGATTTAGCAAATCTGACGTCTGCCCCCAGGAGCACTAGCCCATATGCACCTGGTCAGCTAAGGGCACAGGGAGGAAAGGTCCATCTGTCACACCAACTGTGCCATATTATCTTAAAAGGAAACAAATTAAAATCTGCCTTTTTTCCATTTCCATCTGCATTCCAATAGATAATCAGTATAGAAAGCACAAAGTACCACGTGACATTTGTAAAGATGCAGAACGATCCTCATACAGACCCTCTATAGTAACTAGTAGTCACACCTGCATATCATATTTGGTTATGAAGCACTCAATCCCAAAAAGCTTCTTTAGTAAGTCAAGGCGTCAGGAGAGGAAAAGCCCCATACTGAGAAAGTCCATCATCTGTCCAGCAGTCCAGCCAGCTGGGAAGTCTGCCATCCACTGAGCAGAGCAGCTGCAGTAAGTCACACTGTGTCATGTTCCCTTAGCGGTGTGAGTGTACAGTAGGCAGTGAGTGAAATGTTCTGGACATACCCTTCTACAGCTGGCAGAAGCAATTCTTCAGGACATTAGGTTGGACTGAGACTGGTAAGAACATGCATGTCCTCTGTACCGACCAGGGCCCGGTTTCCCAAAACCTTCTTATCGCTAAGTAGTTCTTAAGTTGTACCTTAACCTCTCTCTTAACGTTATGGAACGATTCCCGAAGTGTTCGTACACGAAGTATATCTTAGGTAAGTCGCACGTTCGTAAGGTTGGTCCGGACCACTCTTAAGAGTCTTCTTAGCGTGCTAACAGTGTGTGTTATCGGGAAACCGGGCCCAGGTTGACTGTGAACATAAGATAGTCAGAAAAATTGCCATTGGTCCTAAACAAAGCCCCAGTTAAAAACAAAGCATAACACAGAAGTCTAGCTTTTAGGAAAGCTCCTTCTATTGTCTTGCGACACATGATTTATTGACCTAGCTTAGACTAATCTTAAAATAGTAATTCTGCAGTTATGCCACGACAGCTAAAAGACACAAAAATTGCACGGTACATCTTTGGGGACAATCTACCCCAATTAAATATTATATAATACTATTACACATTATTATTATTTAGGTCACTGCTGCAAAATACCAATGTATCAAAAACATCCCCCAGGCTTAGCTTAATTACAAATTATTTTTCAGGTTTAAATGCTGGTCTTCAACTGAATGCTACTCCCCCTAAAACCAAAAGGTCTACGAGCAGTTTCTCTCAAAGACAGCCAAAAACATTTCAGAAGTTTAGACTAAGACAAAGGGCATTGCTGACTCGGGTTTAGTCTGAAGGGGACGCGGGGGATACATGCATTTAATGAGATGCCACTCAATTCAGAGCACAGGATTAATGCTGACTTGCTTTGCCCAGGACAGAAGTGGTGCCAGGATCTTTAATAGGGGAAGACATTTGCATAGAGCATGGTCCAGCTTGTACTTAGACAAGGCCTACTAGCACTTTATATGTAGAAGATATATATGCATGTCCTTGCATAAGTTATTTTTTGCAAAGGCATAACCTTCCTCATGGTATGGTACCTTGCATAGGCCAAGGCTGCCAATGTTTCCATACCAGCAAAGTAAAGGAAAGCTGGATGTGGTCAGGATGGAAATGCACGCTGGTTTCTTGGATATTGGTGGACTTAAATGGACTGGGTTAGGATACTTTAAGTCAGACAAACAAACCATTTAATACTCAGGAAACAGATTAAGGGACGACGGTTAAAAGAGGAACAGGATACAATGCCGTGAACAAAAGAGGGAGGTCAGTTCGATTTTGTGGGCAGCTCTTAAAATGACAGGTACACAGGCTCATGCTGCAACAACTGATCCAAATGACAGAAACGGAACAGTTTTCTGTTCAGGTTTAGGTTGAAGTTGACAGGACATGGTGACGGTGAGAACGGCCAGAGGCGGGCATGGATGTGACAGCAGAGTCAAGAATGAGGAGCAGAGATGGGTAATCCAGGTCCAAAGGGTAAAAATCCAGGCCAGGATTTTTTTCAACCAATTAGCTGAGCACTCTGTGACTGAGACACTTAATGCTCAACTGGTTGGTTGAAACAAAATCAGTGCCTACCGGAAATGTGGATAGAATACGTCTGAAAAAAACTAAGAGAAGATTTATAGGGGATAACCAAAAGTACAGGGGAGATAAGAGAAGCCAAAATCAGGGAACCTCGCTTAAAGGACATTCCGAAAGGTTTTTGTTTATATGGTCACTTAGACTTGATGGCAACTAACACAAATATTAAAGCAAAATTAATATTAATATTAAAAGGAAAATTGATACATTTATGGTTGATGTTTTAAAAACTTTCAGTCGACAGCCCATAAATTAAAGCTAAATACTTATTTACTCTATCCTGAGAAGAAAAATAATGCAAAAATTTTCCACAAGCCATAACAAATGCTAATGCAGACCAAGTTTACTGACTTTTAAAAAGTAGACACCGGCAGCATTTTAATAATTCTCACTGCTTATAGGTTTTTTCTGAGCAATTCACATTAAGCAGGTGGCTTAATGGTACAACTTGTTGCATACAGTTTATATGTAGTATGCATTGTAATTTATACATTATAAATTTGTGTTAATAGGGGTTTATAAAATAATATTTTTATAATCAGATGTACTTCAACCCAGATGAGAGAAAATAAATGTTTATCATGAAAAAAATTCACAAAGCAAATAAATTTCAACTATTTAAAGCACAGATATGATCGATGAGCCATATGCCACACATATAGGGCATATGAAATAGATCACTCTCTGAATCAAAATTTAAGTAAGAGTGCAAAGGAAATTGTGTGTTTCAGGTGTATTCAAAAGGTACAGCTGGAAGACTCTTAAAAATATTTTAAAAGGACGAAGCATTAAAATCACACTCTGGTGGGTTTAAAAATGTCCCAGTGTATTCACTGCAATTAAAACAGCAAAGTTACTGTGGCACATACCAATTACAGAGTAAAAAAAGGCTAACTGGCGGAAGCCAGCTGGAAAGGCAATTCCAAATCTCCATAAGAAAACATGCTGACAATATTTCACTGTCTCCCATTTTATACACAGATATGTTCCTTCATGCTGCATTTCCTTTGACTTCAAATAGCCGATCCTCAACTGTTCCCATGCCGTCAACTCGGAGTGTTCCCAGCATTCACATTCATCACCAAATGTTTTTCCCACTCTACCTCCACGGTCTTATAAACATCCATTGAAGCTTTGGCATCTTCTACAGATGAGTGTCCATTTCTGTCCATCTGGGGAAGGCAAAACATCATGTTATATTCCTGCTAACACACATATATAGAAGTATATAGCATCTAAACTGATATAATAATAGTGTGTGTGATGATGATGATGATGAGTTTGGGATAAAGCAACGGGTTACTCTCGCGTACCTGGATGTTCCGTTTAAGGAGGATCTGAGCAAGTTTCTTAAGCGACACAATTTGCTGCTCTGGGAAGCCAGCCTTCTTGCTGAGCAGCGGAATTTTAGCGATGTCCCGTGTGAAGCCAGACGGGTGAGTGTAGTGCAGGACCTTGAAGTCATTTTGAATGGAATGGCCCACAACTACCTTCCCCTTCAGGATCTTCAGTATCTAAATCATTTTGCCAAAAAGAAAAGTTACAAGTCAGGAGAACTGCTGAGCATTCTGCAAACCGAGTCTATTAAGCTTGTTAATTGGGTCTTAGTAATAATAAGTTTGCAGCTGATACACCATTTTTAAAAAAGGTTAACACATAATTGGGCAATACAGCCTTGATATACTTACCTCTAACCTGGCTTGATTAAAGGGCGTAGCTTTTCGGAGGTGCTTTGGTTGGATACCGCTCCATCGAGTACGAAAGTCAGTCACAGGCGAGGCAGGCAAGACATACTTGTCGTAGATGACGTCCCCATCATACGAGACGATGCTACAGCGGGCTAGCTCACTGTTCCGACCTTTTAGTCCTGTGCCGACCATCTCACAGTCTAAGGCCAGGTACTTGTGTGGATTTCCTAAAAGGCATACTTGTTCAGAAGTCCCTGGCTTAGACTTGCTAAGACTTTGGCTTTGTACAGCAATCTGACTTTTGCTAGTATTGGGTATGGCAGTAGTGCCATTTCTCTCTTTAGACTGGATGGTCAAAGAGCCCCCGCTAAAATTGTGTGTACCAGTAGTGGAACATTGCCTGCTCGATGATGGCTTTTCAGTACTTTGGGATGCAGAGGACTCAGGGACAGAGTATTTAGTGGCAGGTGGATTGTGAACAAAGGTCTTTTCCTGTTTTGGTCTCGCATGATCAGGTCTCCGACTGGGCCGTTTTGCAGATTCCTTCGACTGCCAGTGCTGGTACTGCTTGTTGTGAAGCAGGCCTTTGCGCTCCAGAAATCTACGCCTCTTAAGGAACTTCTCATGTTTTTGTTTGCCAGCTGACGGCGTTTGCCCTCTGTCGGCCACACTACCGTTGGGAAACTCCAGGTTGAGTACAAGTTCAGACATTTTTGGCAAATGTTCAGTTTCACTTTCCTGAGAGCAGAATTTTTTTCTTTGTCCCTTTCTTTAGCTTGATACAGTAATGACACTGCCTTGTCTTCTTAATGCGGGCTTGGTTTCAGTCTGATGCACTATTCTGGAAAATAAAAGTGAAACACTCAACAAGACAGAGACATCTGAATAAGCACGAGCAGATAATTCTTCTTTCTTGTATAATCAATCGATTTGAATTAATTTTAACTCGAGTGTTTATGTTTTTTGAGAAATGAATTAAAATACTAATCTTAATTAAAGTATACAACAAGATACTGTCACACTAAAAAGAACAGAAATATATTACTGCACTTACACAATAATACACAAATAGTATCATATATATATGATACTATGACATATTTAATACTCATATGGGTTGCTGTGTAAAGCTTAGACAGATAATAAAAATTAGCAAACAAGGACAATTAACGGTAACGTATACAATGACATCTCAAAACAACTTCAAACTGTACACTAAACGTTTAAAACTCGATCAAATGTATACATACCGAACAAATGATTGTAGGTAGCACTAGCTGGCCAAGGAGAAACAGCAGTTAGCAAACACTTCTAGTCTGATTTTCAAATGAAAAGTACAGATTGGCTGGTTGTCTTTCATTTTTCACCACGGTTAAACATGGACATAAACAACAAGTAACCCCCTCCCGACATTGTCCAAAGCTAAGCAGCTAGGTAGCTGAGACATCCTCGGGCCAGAACAACGTGGACCTCGCTTAGCGCCATTACTTCCGGGTTCACGGGGTCACGTGGGCTGTCCTTGTGCTCGGGGCTTTCGAGGTACGAACGCACTATTAATCTGTTTTTAAATATCAATAGACAACAACAGGAAAAAATCGGAACCACACAGGCTACGGATACATGCAAGCATACTGTTTGATCCGTATTTACAGGATCGCGATATTTAGCTTCCGACAGTACACGACCTAAGCCGGCTTGTGTGCAGAAGTTGCTGCTGGATCGTTGTGTTAAAGTGTTGATGTCAGGAAAGCGACGCCGGCAGCATGGTTGTGCCGACGGGATCGCGGACGCTTTCGGCCGAGCAGCAGAGACGGCTGGCCGGAGACCTGACAGCATTCCTCTCTCAGTACAAGTATATCTCCGACTCGTATGTAATTGTACGTACACATTACTGAGGATGGCTCCTGCTTTTTATTATTTTTTATTTGATGCATACTGCCTAGTTACACTTAAACTGACACTTGCCGGACTAACGCTTATAAGCAGGGGCTGACATAAGTGGTACGCAAGTACGCATTTGCCGTATAAACGGTAAGATGCGCGGCAGTTTCTTGTTATAGCAGTGCAAATACGTACTTATTTACGCAGCTATGACAAGAAATTGCAGTGTATTTAGTAAAGTTTATAATGCTCGATAATTTCATCATAACAGCGCAAATGCATTTCTACGCCTATGTGCATTTGCACAGTTATAACAAGGAAGTGCCGCGCATTTTACTTTTTATACGGCGAATGCGTACTTGCGTAGCGCTTATGTCAACCCCTGCTTATAAGCTTTGTATTTTTAAAAATTAAGAATGGTATAAAAATGTTACAGCGTAAGTGTTACCTAACAAGATTATGTTTTTTATAATCTTTACTCCTGAATCCTGAAAGTCCCTCTGTAATTTGATCATCTATGGAAAATAGCCCTATTGGAAGTTATATTATGGAATGTAATGGAAGTTTACTATATTGTGATTACACCATACATTACTAATTAATTGGTGTTAATCTACTATTAATAATTAAGTAGTGTTATATCTATATCACATGTCCAGTATTTTTTATTTTCTGTGAAAGGCCACATTATTAATTCAGTAACATTATAGACATGCTGGTATTTGGATTGAAATCTGAGAAAATCTAAGAAGCTATGGAGAAATTAGAAACGCCAGTTTTCACAGACTACCAAGGTGTGAGGCCACAGTCTTAACCATTAGGCAACCATGGTGCAAGTTAAGGGAACGGCACCCATAATTACTGCCATTTAATATTACGTTAAGTCATAAGTTAATAATGAGAATGTAGGAGGAGTTGGTATAGTATGACTGTTCTGATTGCATTATCAGTGTTTCCCGTCTCTAACTTGTCGCATTCTGTAGGAATTTTTCAGTGAGGATTTGTGGAGTAACCTGCCCCTTAGCTGGCAGGAAGCTCTCCAGAACCTGTCAGCTCCCCAAATCGCTGACCTGTTACTGGACAGAACCGTCACTCAGAGGCGGTAAGTACCTCAGTGATGGAGTTGGCGCTCATAGAAAAAAACCAATAACATCTCTCCATATAATTAGAATTTAAAGATCAACTAAAAAAATATATATATACTTATGCTACTTTATCCATATACCAGGTACCCTTCGGTCTGGCCTCTCTCACTGCTGGCGTTTCGGACATCAGCGCACGTTCTGGCTTTTCCCAGAATGCCCCATGATCACACAGTGCAGGATGCAAGTTCACTGAGGCCCAGGGAGTTTCAGCAGAATCAGAGCCAGAGTTTACTGCTGGGACACATATTCCGCAAGCACGTCAAGCCAAAGAAACAGCATGAAATCCGACGGCTAGGAACGGTGCGGCCGCTCGGTGTCGTCGTGTTCACTGGCTGATGCTTGTTAGTCAAAGACCTTTTGAACGTGCCACAGGATGTCAAAATGTTATGTCAGCAGCCAGATCTACTTTTTTCCCAGACTGTATCAGTAGTACATAAAAAGCACACAGACTGTTAGCATTTTTTAGGATTAGCATTTGTGTATTTAATGCCATTTTTCAGTGTTTCACCAGCCGGTCCTAAGGTACCCTCAGACGGTCCATGTTTTGCTCCCCTCCGCTCCAAATGCGGACTGTCTGGCAGGTAGCTGGGGGGGAGCAAAAACATGGAGTGTCTAGGGGGGTCCCTGAGAACTGCGCTGGGAAATGCTGAGGGAATACGCTTAGGCATAAGTCTGTCTTTATAATTTGGTGTGCAATCTCAATTCCTGTCTTAGTTGGTGAAAACACTCTGCGATATAACAGACTGCAACAGAGTGGTGGATGTGGGATCTGGACAGGTAATCAAACAACATGCATTTTCATCTTAGCCCACTTCTACTTTGCTAACAGATTCTAGATGTTTATAAGAATAGGGTGTTTTTAAATGTCTCTGAAAAAATCTGTGCCACCAGGGTCATTTGACTCGCTTCCTGTCATTTGGACTTGGACTCTCTGTCACTGGCATCGAAGCAGATCCTGCCCTGGTTTCCATGGCCTCGAAGTTCGATGGACAGCTGTTGAGCACTCTGAAAAAAGAGAGCAAAAAGAAGGTCAGATTGCTTGTCCTGTCATTAGATTACTGATTAGATTGCTGATTCATGGTGAGTCTTTATTATGGAGCTTATTAATGGATTTGGTTTTTCAGAATAACAGGACAGACCACACCGTGTCTGTCCCTGGTCCCTCACCCAATCACGTTACTGGTTGGGTGAACCCCAAGGCCTCATGGGAAGTATTCATCGAACAACTGGAGAAGGGGGAATGTGAGAATAAGGAAGTAACATTTACTCCAAAACTTAATATAAAGACACGGTTGAAATCAATATCAAAGCCCGATCAGGACATGGACGACGCAAGTCATTCTTTATCTTCAATTCAGGGTTGCTGTAGCTGGCAGGAAAAGGACTGTGACATAGCATCCAGCATAAGGGCTGATCTTGGCTGCCAGAGCCCAGCTCTACACTCAAATGCTATGTCCACACAAGACTGTCAGAAAACCCCAAACCTTGACCTGCCATCTTCTCCGAAACGGCGATGTATGTTTGAGAAACGTGTGAGCCACTTGTCCAACTCTACCAAGACGTCACATGTGGAAGAGGATTCTGACTGTTTGGACCCAGCAGAGAGGGAAGTGGGGTCCAGCACTCAAAGGTTCATCTTGACAGGCCTTCATGCTTGTGGCGATCTCAGTGTCACTCTCCTACGGCACTTTGCCGACTGTCCCCACGTGCTGGCTATCACTTCAGTGGCCTGCTGCTACATGAAGCTGACCACCCTGGAAAGCCCCGCCCCTCCTGGCGTCCTGGCCCCGCCTGGTCCTGCCCACACTGAGGAGGCGTCGTCTTCAGAATTTGGCTATCCAATGAGCTTGTGTGTGAAGGGGCTGCCCCAACACCAGCTGTCCTATAAAGCTTGTGAGGGGGCGTGCCATGCCATAGAGGATTATCTGCGGAGGTTAAGGCAGGAAAATGGGGTGCTCCGGACGCACTGCTACAGAGCAGTTCTGGAGGTGGTGATCAGGGGGGTGAGACCGGATCTACGCAGGGCCGGCATCCAGACCATCAAAAAGGCCCATCTCCTGCCCTTCTCACAGTTAGTAATCAGGAATTTCAGTAATCACTGTTATATTAAGCAATTGCCATGTGAATTTTTACTGCAGGATTCTTGGACTTCTCTTGGCTTTTGCTGTGCCTGAAAACTATTTCCTGTTTCTCTATATAGAGTTTTTAGGTCAAGCATTTTGTGAAATAACATATTAGTTCTATTAGAGTTCACTTTGTAAAATGTTTTCCTCTAACATTTAAATCGTTTTATAGTTGTTTAACATTCCTGTTTTGTTTTTTTCATACTTTAATTCTATTAATATTAATGACTGCAGTGCCCCTCCTGTAGTTAGACGCAGTTTAGCTGCACTGTACCTACACATCCCATGACTCCAGTGCCCCTCCTGTAGTTAGACGTAGTTTAGTTGAACTGTACCTACACATCCCATGACTCCAGTGCCCCTCTTGTAGTTAGACGTAGTTTAGCTGAACTGTACCTACACATCCCATGACTGCAGTGCTGCTCCTGTAGTTAGATGTAGTTTAGCTGAACTGTACCTACATATCCCATGACTGCAGTGCCGCTCCTGTAGTCAGACATAATTTAGCTGAACTGTACCTAGACATCCAGTAGCTGCAGTGCCCCTTCTGTAATTAAAAGCTATTTAGCTGAATTGTACCTACACATCTATGCTGTTCCTCTGCCTGACAGTTGGCTTGGAATGTCTGTCTGCAGGTACGCACGTCTGGGTCTGCCTCGAGTCGGCCTACCGGCCGACCATCCACTGGACGAAGCCAAGCTGGGCCCCATGCTGAAGCAGGAGGGCCGGGTGGTCGTGTACTTCAGCCTGGCGCTATTGTTGGCTCCCGTCGTGGAGACCCTGTTGCTGCTGGACAGGATGCTGTATCTACAGGAGAGAGGTGATCAGCCAAGGAGATGCAAGACAGAGGAATTCTCTTTGTAAATATGTGTGCAGAAGCATCTTTCTGCATTATGCCGATGTGGTACTGAAAATGAATAGTATCAGTTAATAAAGTAATAAGTTCTTTGATCACGAGTGAAAGAAGACAGGAGTGGGAGATTGACAGGTGGGTTGGTGCAGCATTGGCAGGTATGCAGGGGAAGTACTGTTCTGTCATGGTAATGAGAGAGCTGAGCCAGAAGGCAAGGTTATCGATTTACCGGTCAATCTATATTCCTACCCTCGCCTATAGAGATGAGCTTTGGGTAAGGACCAAAAGAATGAGGTCGCAGATACAAGCGGCCAGAAAGAGTTTCCTTTGCAGGGTGTCTTCTGGGCTCAGCCAAAAAAAGATCAGACCTTCAGGAGGAGCTCAAAGTAGAGCCGCTGCTCCTTGGCATTGAAAAGAACCAGTTGAGGTGGTTCAGACATCTATCAAGGAATGCCTCTTGGACACCTCTCTGGGGAAGGGCTTCGGGTATGTCCAACCAGGAGCAGGCCCTGGGGCAGACTGAGGACATGCTGGAGAGATGCCTTGGTATTCCCCCTGTGAAGCTGGAAGAGGTGGCTGGTGAGAGGGAGATCTGGGCATTCCTGCTTATAACCTGCCCACAACCGACCCCTGATAAGCAGCAGACGATGGATGGATGGATGGATGGATGGATGGATAAGTTGCTGATGGGCAGTAGGTCCACCAGCGTTGATACACCTTCAGTTGGCCTTCTATCTTTGCAGGTCATCAGAGCCAGCTGGTGCCGGTCTTTGATCCGGCCTTCTCACCTCGAAACCTGGTGCTGGTAGCAGTGAAAGCGGAGCAGGATGGCAGACTGGAGAAGCTCGCCGCGTAGCCCCCCCCGCTACTGACCCTGAGTGGACATGGCTTCTGACCTGACATGCATAACATAATGGGTTTAGTTTTTATTTCCCCGATTTTATAATTTAAATAGTATGTAAGTAAATACTACAGGGAATGTCTGCATTCTTAAAACATAATCCTGTTTGCTGTCATAGTTTTTAAGATGTACATTTTAAAATAAAAATTTTATTTTTTAAATAAAAAGGTTCCTAACATTTTATGACCTTTTTATTACCTTATACATAAGTCATGTTTCGTATATTGTTACCTTCTCCATTCATCCCCCCTTTGGATACCCCCCCTTTGGATATCCCCCCTTTGGATATCCCTCAGTGGATCCCTCAACTCCAGCTCGTAAGAGGTTCTTAGAAGCAGGACGGGTAATGTGTACTTGGCAAGTGTTATGTTAGAGCTGCAGCATTCAATGAAATGATTTCTGTGGGATTAAACATGTATACATGGAATTTGAAGTGGTCTTAAAAAAAAAAGTAGGACAAAACATCTAAACTTTGGGTAGCATACCATTAATGGCAAAAAATAGACAAAGATTTAATGGTGCTCCTTGGGATTTTCAGGGTTTGGGATACTTTTTATAACCCAAGCCTAGTCTGTACTTCTTTACAACTTTGTCCCTGACCTGTAACCATACTGATACTGAGATCATTTGACATTTAGACTGCTCACAGGTGGATCATATTTAACGAATTAAGTGGCTTTTGTAGGTAGTGGTTGGGGCTTCATAGCAAAGGGGGTGAAAACATATGCATGCAACACTTTTCAGTTTAATATTTTTTAGAATTATTAAAAACAAGTTTTTTCCCTTTTAACTTCATTTATCTGTAATTTTTTTTCCTTTTAACTTCATTAATCTGTAGTTTTTTTTTTTTTGTAGGGCCATTGTTTAAAATCAAATTGAAAATCCGTTTAAATTCCAGGTTGTAAGGGAACAAAATAGAGAGAATGCCAAGGGGGTGAATACTTTTGCAAGGCACTGTATAAAGTGTTTGCCCCACAAGAATCAGCTCCAGTATAATTCCATCATTCTGTGTGCCTCACTGGGTTAGAAAACTAAATCATTCAAATGGAAATGATGGAAATGATGTAGTCTCTAAGAACTTACTTGAGTCGCTCTGCCTAAGGGCATCTGCCAGATGCCATAAATGTAAATGTAAATGTCAGATCCCTGGGTCAGCAGAGTGACTTCACTGTTAGGCCCTGGAGCAAAGCCCTTAACCTGCTTGGCCGAGGGACTGTCTGATCACGCTTTCTCAGAACTGTATATTGCTTTGGATAGAAACATCTGCTAAATTAATTAAAAATGTCAGAAGCTGGGTTCACCTAAGACAACTGTGCTAGATTTCACCTCACTATTTCACAATCCTAGGTGGATCTTTAATTGTCTTAAGCTCTCCCTGCCAGTGACTAGAAGGAAGAAGAGCCTATTATCTAATTGCTACTGGGAAACTACGCCTTGCTTTTATAGATGATAACAGACGATGCTAACAGACGATACTATGAAAGCGCGTAGTCACCACTGAGCCCTCCGCCCCTCTGCAGCCATCTGGCCGTGGCACGTGCAGCTCGGTCAGACACGTGCTGTACCCACGCATGACAAAACATCTGCCCCCATTGCACCACAGTGTTTTGAAACTGAAGCAACACAGTCTTCATTGTGATGTATGACTAAATGTCTGACTGAATATTACCAGGCCAAAAAATGATTCATGTACAGTATATTTGATTATTTGTAAGAATAATCAAATAGATGAGGTTGAAATTGTATGCTGCATGCATGAGTTATCAGTTTTATAAACAAGCAGGTAATTTACATGGTGTCATATTTCTACTTTTATCCATCCGATTAACTCCAGCAGTGTGAAAGATTATATTCTATTGTCAATATTTTTAAGGGAATATGTAGTTAGTCATACCTACTATATATTGTACTAAACTGTACTGATGATAATTTTTATTTTTGTGTGTATAAATATATGTAATTTTATATGGGATCTGATTACCTTTGACAGTCTATGAATGACCTTTCAATATTACAGCACAGCACAATGTCTCAAGAGAGAAAAAGGCGTAGAATCCATGTGCAAGGTGTACCATATATATGCAGGATAACCTTGCTAATTTTCTCTGGTGTTGACAGTTTCTCGACTGTCTAGACGGAAGTGCTGACTTTGATTCCCTGCTTATGGCAAACGGCTGTAGTGGGAGGAGCTACTCAGACAGGAGGCTTCACTGCATCATGCTGATTGGCTGTGGGCTCCATGAGATCACCTTCTACCCCACTATCAACACATTTGTTGTGTTCACGTTTTTCAGATGTCTAGTGTTCCTTGCGCTAAATCATTCTGGGGATGCCTGTAGCCATAAATATGAAACGATCTGAAAGCATGTTCAGTATTAGTCCATGCAAATAATGCTGTAGGTCAGGGCAGGTTGCTGCATGAAAGGTTATCAATTCATTGCAGATGGTAGATGTTTAATGAACACACTTCAGTCTGGTGCTATGGGACTGGTGCTCAGCTTTATTTTGTAGATATTTCCTAACTCAGTGAACTCAATTTAATTATCCTAATTAAGCCACTGCACACCTGCCACCCGGAGCATTTGCCAATTCCCCTGAATCTCATGGGTACTGAGGGAAACACTTGGTACTTGTTGAGTTGCGATTTGTCTCCACATTCTGGGAGCTTGTCCATGTGTGCAGGCAGAATAAAAAAAGCAAAGTGATTAATTCACCCGTTTAATAACATGACTGCCATTGTGATAAAACCCATGGACCATTTCCCACTCTCAAACTAACATTTTTTTTAAAAACAATCCCAATAACGTAAGAGTAGCTGGAGGGTTAGCAT
>JAODKM010000126.1:15445478-15459639 GCA_026780845.1 Petrocephalus sullivani | reverse complement strand
AAGGGATAATTTAGCCATCCATAACCGCTTATCCAGTAGAAGGCCTGCAGTGAGCCTGGATGCCATCCTAAGAAGCATATTAATTATTTGCCTAAATCTTTATGCATAAGTGAGGTCAGAATATTTAGTCTGATACGGACACAAATTTGCATTTATAAATATTTTTTAATGACATTGTTAAAAACATTGCCATAGCTCAGAGCCCTCCAAAACACCTCTCTTTCAGCATGTCATCCAAGTAATTATGTCCCCATGGTTTCAATGTAACAACCTGTATTTGAATATAGACTAAACGATTAAGAGTAACCAAGGTTAATTTGGGGCGGCTTTCTGGGTTTGAATCACACTTTTACTCCGTGTGTATGGAGTTTGCATGTTCTCTGAGTATTGTGCAGAATTACTCAGGGTACTCGTGTTTCCGGCTGCCGGCCAATGACGTAGCGTCACTGAACTGCTGGTATTGTATGATTGGGTGTGTGTGCGTGAGTCCTGTTCAGGGTGTACCGCAGCCTTGCACTCTATTCTGCCTGGGATGGGCTACAGGCTACAGTAAGATGGACAGACAGTTTGGATGGATTGGAGGTTAAATCAGCTGAGCAGTGAAGTGCTAATTGCTAGAGTTTAAATTATTTCACTCCTTCCAGCTTGACAGATAAAGAATGTGATGATGTATGCAAGAGTTAATCTGTTAATGTGTAATCTCTACTCGCATGAAACCTTAATTACTCATTTAAATAAGCCGTGCTATTTTTGTGACATACTATATGTTTACAGTTTCGGGGCACCCAAGGTACTTATTGATGACTAATGAATAGTTTCTGCTCAATGAATAATTAATTTAAACCTCAACAATGCCGTCATGTAAGCTTTGCCATCTCAGGCTCGTTTTTTTCATTAGCCTATACTTTTCAGCTCACAAATTAAACTGATCAAGGCAGATCTTTCTGTAACTGATCTAACAAAGATACATTTCTTCAAATACTCAAATAATCACTACAATCACTACACAAGGGGGGCAGGGGTTCCCAAAGTTAACCCCAGAAACAGCAAACCCACCCCAGGACATTCCTGCCAGAATTTAGTGACAAACCAATTGCATGGTTTGCTTTGAATGGTTAAAAATGCTGAGTCGCCAGGATTACTTCAGCTAGGGGTGGAGTAACGTAACACGGCAAAACTATTATTAAGCTATTAAGCAACATGGAAAAAGAAACATGACAACGGATATCATACGATGGTGCTTCAGGACAGTTAAAGGAGCTTTTGTTTCTCTGCGCAGAGTTCCCCGTTTCGCTTTTCCTCGGCCCACTCTGGTTTCTTCCCACAAAGCATGCACTGGTGCCACAGAATTTCCTCATCTAGAGTGCCCCCCCCAGCCTGTGTTTCATGTCCAAGGTCTCTACAGCTTTTACTGAATAAGACGTTAAGGAAAATGGGAGGGTATTTACTTTTATAACACAGATGCAGTGTCTAAGCAGTTCAAATGTGAGATAAATGTTAAATAAAAATGTTATGAACAAGAAAGATCAGTATAAGAAAGAAGAACTGTTACACTGAGCAAAATGTAGTACTGCCCTATCCCCAGGCTAAAATACAACGGCATGCAAAATACAGCACAAAGAGCATAACAGAAGTTAACCCAAAGAAGCCTAAAATCTCTGCATACTAGCGTAACATGTCTACTATGTCTTTCACTACTTGGAAAACAGGGTTTCTGTACTTTACCAGCAGGTCAAGAAAGCCGAAGGTACCTTTGAGAGTCGCTCCGCTACAGTGCCGATTTCCAGAGGATTCATTCTTTCTGTTTACATTAACGACCATAACTTCTGTGGATGCCACCTAAATAGGAAGCAAAGATAATGTCAGATCCCACATACCGGTACCTTCTGTCCAAAAGCGTGTGTTTGACTTCCTGCTACTGTGCTGCATAAATCAACTGGGTAGAGCCAATACATTTTACTTTGTTATTTAAAACATAAAAACAACATCCCCACCCTTGCCTACTCAGCATTTAATAAACGTTTACAGCAGGCTTGTAATTTCTCACCCAGGGTTAATCATGTGAATCATGTGCATGAATCCACATTCACCTCCATGTGAATAGCTTATTATGATTCTGTACACCTGCATTTTAGCAGCTTTATTTAATTGGGGTGGCTCCACCACATTTAATACCCTAGACTATGCATCATTTTTCACATCAACAAATGTCCAGCTTTTTTTTTTTTGATTAGCACAGATCAGCATAGATGTATCATTCCACAATATAATATAATATAATCCATACTACTTGTCCTGAGTGATGTCAGTGCTGGGTGTTTGCATGAGGCCCTAAAGCCCAATTGCTCCAGAGACTGACTGACCCTGCCCTCTGATCATCTCTTGTATGTTGCTTTGGACAAAAGTGTCTGCTAAATAAATAAATTGACTATGTGTTCCATCATAAATCCACCAGACAGTAAAAGAAACCAGGTCTGCAGTTAAGAAGGAATCCTGATAATCGAGGCCCATTCATTCACTATACGGACAAAAGTACAGGGACACCTAGCAATTACACCCATGTGAGCTTTTATGACAAATCCATAGGCATCAATGAGGATTCGGCTCCCCCTTTACAGCTATAATAGCTGCAATTCTTCAGGGAAAGCGTCCCACCAAGACATTTTGGACAATTCTATGCTTTCCACTTTGTGGGAACAGTTTGGGGAGGGTGCTTTTCTGTTCCAACACGACTGTGCTCCAGTGCCCAAAGCAAGGTCCATAAAGACGGGGTTGGGTGAGTTTTGTGTGAAAGCACTTGACTGGCCTGCACAGAGCCCTGACCTCAGCCCCATCAAATACCTTTGAGACGAATTAGAACGGAGATTGCGAGCCAGGCCTTCACATCCAAAATCAGTGCCTGACCTCATAAATGCTCTTCTGGATGAATGGGCAAAAATTCCCACAGACGCTCTCCAAGGCGTTGTGAAAAGCCCTCCTAGAAGAGTGGCAGCTGTTATGGCTGCAAAGGGGGGACCAGCTCCACATTGACTGCTGTGATTTAGAATGGGATGTCATAAAAGTTCCTGTGGGTGTAATAGCCAGGTGTCCCCATACTTGTGTCTGTGTAGTGTATTTATATAGGGTATGGATGATGGCAAAAGGATGCATACTGGTCCATGCAAAATGCCACTTTCAATCTAGACGTGACTGGAAGAAAACAGAAAAACTGGAATCTGACTGGCTTTTGCCATGAACAAGAAGGACCTGAGCTGTCAGGTGGAGATGAATTTACAGTGGAAATACCAAAAAAATGAAGCAATCTTTTCGACAGATATAGAGATAAAAAGTAACCCTGTATTATCACCTGTCACATCCTGTCTGCCATGTTCACCTGAGCTTGCATCTCCTCGCTGTGGGGCCCTAACAAGCCATGCCTGGTGCAGCTCCAAACAATGCCCCTTTTGTCTTACCTCTCATTCCTGCCCGCATGCTAATCACTCCCAGCTGCTTCTTGTTCTCATTAGTCGTGCATTTACAGTAAGTGCTTCCCAGTCCAGCCATTGTTACCTGTCAGTGCCCCAGAACCTGATCTCCTTTCTAAATAAAGCCCTCTATGGGGGTTTTCCCTAAACCAAGCTGCATTTGGGTCATGCCTTCCCCGCTGAGTGTGACATCACCCATACGATTTATTTAATATTACAATTTTAGCATTTTAATTTTGGCAGTGGCCAATGGTAATAATAATTTATACTTTTATTGATCCCGTGTGTTAAAATTCTCTTCTCACCTTCCCCAACCTTGCTCTCCTGCAGGACCCAGGGAGCTCGGGGTTAAAGGCCTTAAGAGGCTTAACCCGCTGAGCCACACTCCCCCCCTTTTTTAATTGCTAATAAATGCATATATTAAAATGCTACTCTTAATTGAGGAACCCTTGGATTTGTAAATACTTTTGTAAGCTATTAAAACAAACAACATTAATCATGACCCGTGGTGTTTGAAATTATTTTTTTTTCACTTTTAGGTTGCCGTTTCCCAAAAAACGAGTAGTAGCTGTCAACCAGGAGTTTCTCAGAATAATAATTTAAGAAGAAATTGTAACACCGACTGTGCGCGCGGTGGTTCAATGCGAAGTTAAATGAAGTCCACACACCAGTTCAGGTTTTAGGGCAATTTTGAATTTTATTTTTTATTATATATATATTTTTGCTAAACGTTAGAAATCTTTCTTTATACCACCGCATTAAATGGACACAAAATACGTTTTTTTCTCCAGAGATTAGTTATAATTGAAACCCTACAATTATCTTCCTTAGATTTCAAAGTGAGCTAACGAAAGTTTACGGCCAAGATAACGTACGTTCAACTTTAAAAAAAAACGTTAAAAAATTTGATCTCTTTAGGTTTTTTTTATAGAAAACAGAGAAAACTTGTTGAAGGAGTAAATCATTCACTATCTTGCAAGTTGTCCCGGAATTGTTTGAATTTTGGGAAACTGAATAAAATATTATTCACCCATTAACCATAAATGAGGTGAATCGCAATTCACTGTATTAGTTAATGGCAAACTTTCAAATATACAATACGACTACACAATAATATTATAACGTGGATAGCATAACCATAAATCACACTGGCGTGTGACTCACGCGTACCACCTAAAGTTGATTCAATATTACTATTGCTTTTCATTCTAAATTACATTAACTGTGGATCTATAATTAGGCTGCAACCTGCGGACTCCAAATGTTTAATTTCAAAAACTTTCAGCAAACATGCAGATTAACTTACCTTATACAAGAAAAAAAGAGAAGCTCTGAGACCATTACGAACCGCTTCCAACCGGCATCACATCACTAGGCAAATACCCTTTAAAGAAAACACAGAGTGCAAAGAAGTAAATATCGCCGACGAATGTGGTCTTAGGCTTTGCGCAATTCCCACGCCCCTCCGCGCGGCGGAATGCAGAATGTGCGCGAGCGCGAGGAGCAGCATCGACCAAAAGCCGAGTTTCGCCTTGGTAACGCTGGTTGGCTTTTACTTTACTTTTACTGTAAAAGTACATTTAGCACGATCGATACCGCCAATAAATATTCTTAAATATGGTAATATTTGAATTATTTTGAAATTATGGTTAGACGTTTGTAAAAATCTGTGTAGGTTACTGTATTTTTTAAAATTAGGCAAGCTGGGCAATATACTAACCGCATGGAACCCCACGTGAGAACATGCAAACTCCACGCGGAGAGCAGAGGCAGGATTTTAACCTCAATCCCTGATACTGTGATATGGCAGGGCTACACTTGGAATTTGTCCGAAGGAAGGCAGTGATACGCTTATGTATTGATATATGCAAATGCTACAGTTTTCGTCCCGTGTAAGTCAGTGTTGCCAAATTTGATCAGCTGGCTGGCGTGAGATTTGCATACACAGACACACACGTTAGCATGTATGAGTATTTTTATTGCCTTGTAAATATTCTGTAGAGTTTGCTACATTCTGCTATATTCTGTAGGGTTTGATATTGAATTGTAACTCGATATAATTACATTGTAATCATAACTAGTTACAACTGAATTCCTGATATCAGATATTGGACATTCAACTAGTTGAATATCCATGGAACTATTCAACTAGTTGAATATCCAGGCTCTTGACATATAGGCCTACATTGGTCTCACCATAGTCTAGGTCAGGAGTGCTTGCGAGCTACTTCTAAAGTGACCAGTACACCTTAAATGTACAGTATATGCTGGCGAACCTTGTTCATTGCATGAACCCTTACAGCACAATAGAATTCAATACATTTATGGTGGTTGAATATTACGTCGTGAAAATAAGTCCTCCTCCCATCACACATGGAACTGGTAAGTTTTTGGTGTTTTACCTGGTCCGGCTCCCCCACTCATTTTTTATATCTCTTTTAAGATGCGTTAGAAGAGAAGGGATCTAAGTAGCTGTTATGGTAACCTAATGTAACAAAGTTTTAATTAAGCAACAGCAAACTGGCCGCCCACTACGTCTATCAAGTGGCATCTAAAAAATTGTTTACCCGCACTACCTTCGCTATCTACCGGTAGATCGCGATCGACGTATTGTGCACCCCTGGTCTAGGAGTTTGTAGCTCACATTGTTCTTATTTTTAAAGGCCTGGATAATTTGAACTTGGGAAAATGTTATGCCATGGGAGCTGAATGTTCAAAAATTGGCCCTGGTCTTTCTTGTTTAACAAGACGTATGTTGAAATGTGCTAAAAAAAAAAGCGGAATGCATTCCTTGTGACAATAGATCCACACAGATAGTGCATCATTGTTAGAAAATATATTGCAGCATTGTAGCTGTATCTACACATGTACAGTATGCATATTTCACATAACAGGTTTAGTGGGGCATTTTGCCATGCTAGTTGAACAAGATCTCTCACTAGTCGCTTTATTTATTTATTACTTATTTATTAAGAAGGGGGGGCACAATAAAAACATTGCAGATGATTTGTTCTGCATACACAATCCTGAAAACCTGGATCTATAAATCAAGGTCAGTCCTTCTTCTGGGTAATAGTGCTGCTCTTTGATGTTAATTATTTTTACTCTGATGATAGAAGGCTTACTTGCAGTAATTGACATTGTGTCTTGGTTTACTCAGCGTTCTATATTTTGTTAGTAAAAATCTCAGGGAATGGTGTTTACAGTCTCGGTTTCTGCTTCATCAAAAATAAGCGGAACATATATGTCTACCACATTTCTGAAGAGCTTTGTCCTTTGTAAAATATATGTGTATGAGATATAAATTGTGACAATGGTATCAAGAGTAATTATTAAAATCAACCTCAAAATGAAATAGTTATTATACTACTGTCTATTTAGTCTTTGTTGTGATATTTAAAACACCGGGAATGGTTGGGGAACAGTCTTAATACCAACACTAGCACAAGTGCCTGTCTAACATGCTGTTATTTACATGTTTGCAGGTCATTACATGGTTAGAATTTGTCGATCCAATCAACATTCTGTTCCTTGCATGGGATCAAACATCATTAGGCCAGTCTCTGTTTTTAATAGGCTCCTCATTGTAATATACAGCACATAATAACACATAGACTCCTTTAGCTGTCTATAGAAGGGCCCTAATTTGAAAGGCAGTGGGTTCCATGTTAGACACTGTGATATTATCACATTGCTCAAAAAGGACAACATTATGAAGACTGGCCGAGCAGAATTCCTATTTGTATGTGTGCACACGAAGGACAGCTAGAATAGGGCGAAGCTTTTGTGGAACTGGTAAAATGGCATGTTCATTTCTGGGTGTCTTCTGAACCAATCATACCATACCGAGTTTTTTGATATGTTCTGTGATAACAAGCAAACGTGACATTTGTTTGATTCATGTCTATCACGTCAGGGCATATTATGAAAACTGTTAAGTTTGTTAAAATTGTTAAATATCTTGTGTTGAACTGATAACACCCACCACAGTTCAAGCCTCCAAAATGTAAGCACTGATCTGGCCTTTGCGTTATTTAATATATACACACCTAATAAACATTCCTGAAAGCAAGCTACGTAGATTTTTGGGGAATTTGTGTAGACTATAGTGGAAAGGTAAGTGAAGAGGTTAGTAGTGATGTGTAGCCTAATTTTTTTAAGTTTCGTCTTCTTCTAAAAAGAGTCACTAGTTAACTACTCACGTACACTAGTTGATGGTTTTCATCTTACTAGTTCAACAAAATTGCTCACTAGTCGACGTACGTGCAAGTAGTTGAACTAGCGATATGATGAAATGTCAATAGTTAATATGTTTGCAGAGTTTCGCACTTCACTACTTGAAAACATCCAGTGTCGACTGACGACACTGGGGAAGCATGGGTAGTTGAGGTTCTTGGGAAACCAGACTGGACACCATCTGTGTGAAACTGAAAAGTAGGCCAGTGTGCACAGAAGCCTGAATGACACGGGAGAATAATTCGGCAATGCAGGCACTGGCCACAGGAACAACAGTGATCCTGTGTGGGACACACTGTACGGGAAATGGATGCTAAGAGGATGCCTCCATTAATATACAAAGACTAAAATCTTTTGGGAGAAGTGAGAGTGTTTTGCAGCCATATGTGGTGCACAGAGAGTCACTAAGGAGCTGTGATCCCTTTCTGGTGTTGTAAGTAGGGCACAAGTAGTTACTCACTTATATCCCTGCAGTGTGTTATTTGGGAGCTCACTGCAGATAACAGTTCTCTGCTGATCATTGCTGTATGCTCTAAAATTAGCAATGTAAATTGATGCCCGGGCTAAATTCATGTATAACTGATCACTGTGACCCTTTGTAATTATCAGTTTTAGTGGGGCTGAATTTAGCTTTCAATATTTATAAATCTTAATATTTGTAAATATATTTATAGGATGGAACGGTGGCTCAGTGGGTAGCGTTGTTGACTGAGACCTCCAGAAATGGGGGTTGGAATTCTGACTAAAGTGTGTAGAATATGGGCCCGCAGTTCTGTTGCTGGAGGGCCAGTCTGCAGCGTGCAACACCCCGACTAAACCTGGCAGTTAGCTAGTGTGCTGAATAAGGTGTGTTAGAGCAGGGAAATCTGCAGACTGGGGTTAGGGGACCCTGGTGTGTATTATGTTCTCGCCGTGTTTCCTACTTTCCCATTGTTGTGTGTGTGTAAAATGTGTGTAATGATTAGACAGAGAGGATCACAGCGCAGATAAATATGCTCTAATGTAACACACAAGTCATGGTCAAAAAAGTCAGAACTGGGGTATCAGGAGATTGATCAGGAGTCGATTGGATCAAGGAGACAAAACGCAGGCACGGGCAAAAGAATGTTAATAGGAAGGCAATCAACTAAGGGCGCAAGGCAGGAAAAAACCCAGGACGGGGGGCCAGCCCGTCACAGGGCGCCCTCACACATGCACTCGTACAGGCTATGTGGCAACTCCAATTAACGTCAACGTCTTTTTGGACTGTGGGGGGAAACTGCAGTTTCCGGAGGAAATCCTACTATGCCCCAGGGAGAGCATACAAATGCCACACACACACAGAATACTGGGGGAAACCCTAGTCCCAGAGGTGTGAGGCAACAGTGCTAACCGTTACACCTCCACGCTACCCCCTGTCTCTACATCATTCCTGTGTATGTATGGAGTTCACCTGTCCACCCCGAGCTGCTTGGTGGTTGAGCCTTGTTCCCCTGTCCCCTAGTCTCAGTTCCTTTCGTGTGGTACCCCTTAGTTGTTCCCTGTTTTGCTGTCCTACCCTGAGTGATCCTGTTATTTCGTAGTTTCCCCCTTTCTGTTCTATCCAGCCCAAATAAACCCCCCTTTCAATTCCTTCCTTTCCTATTGCTGCCAGTGAATCGTCCCCCTCATTCCCCGCTTGCACCATGTCACGTCGTCTCCGTGACGACCTGGCTCGTGTCAGCTGCCTCTGGGTTACTTTCTGCATTCCAAAGACACATTAAGGTGGAATGGCATCTCCAGATAAGCCAGGGTGTTAGTGCTTTTAGGCCCTGGAGTGGATTGGAGCCCTACGCTGCCTGTCATAGGTCCAATATATTCATAACACTTCTGCCTTCATTAGGTAATAGTTTTAAGAACCTGCTAGATTAGAGGTGAGTGCAATTACAACATTGTCATCTTTTAAACTATGTCACAAATTAATAAGTAAAACGAAAATAGCCATGAGTGTTGTTCTGTCACTGAATACTTTATTCATTTTGAATAGGAATCAGATGGCATTGCTGGATTTGATGCGTCTCTCTATATTTACACTTTCAAAGACATCTGTCCTGCATTAAAAAAAAAAAAAAACAGACACAACCTTTTGCAATGAATGCATACTACACTATCTTAAGCATTTGGCACACATCTCGTCCCTCGCTAGACATTATCTATGAGAACGGGTAAGAGGCCATTCCTCACCCAGGAGGCTGCTCTGCCCCCCCACAGAATAAAGATCGAATTACAGTGCTATGAGGGGCTGGCCTCAAGGATGCTGGTGTTCTAAATGCCAATACATTAGGATTATATATCAGCTAATACTTTAATAGAATGTTTTATTATGGACTACATTATTGTATGGCACCAAAATCTGTAATGGGACAAGAAGCACAAAGCCAAGTCGGCAGGAAAAGGGGGCACGTGAAACTCTTAAAAAAATAAGTGGTCTATCTGGGGTCGTAAGTTTGTTCTTGTTTGTATGGGGGTGGACCTTGAGCAAATATATAACTTGTGGTAATTAGTCCCAGGATGGATGGTTGTCGAGCCGTGACGCTCAGTCTGGCTGCTCTCAGAGCTCCTGCCTTGATCATCCACCATGTCTTCTGCCGTCGTTTGTAGTTTTGGCTTTGAAATCTGTTTGATGTTTTTTTTTTCTCTCGTAGTCCCATGCCTTGATTTTGACTCTACCAATAGACTGTACTTGAATCCTTTTCAACAGTCCTCATTCCGGAACATTCCGCCCAGTCAGTAGTCTAAATGAACTCAGAGACCATCAGACTGAGAACCTGGCAGTAAGTCTGAGATTCTCTAGATCAGGCCACTTTGCTTTTGAATCTTTTTCAGTTCTAGGATAATAAGTCTAGTCTCAGTGAACCTTGAGTTCATATTTTGACAGCTAGTACGAGCGAAGAAATGGGGCTTCTGTGGATCACACTTCATTGTAAAGGTCAAAGCTAAGTACAAAAAGTTGTTATGGACCATTTTCATGTTTAACTTTTTTAAATGTTTTCCTGATCCATTTTGAAAACAGGGCCACAAAAATATAACTCCCAATGTGCATTTACTTGATTTTTAATGAAAACACTTTTAGAACAATCTGGTTCCTATTAGGGCAGCAGCAGAGAGTGTATCTGTTTTGAGTGGGAGTAGTCTGGTAATCAGGCACAAGGCACAAAATGTACACAGATAAATCAACGGACTTGGCTTGTGTTTGGCAAACACCACTCCACACTTTCAAACCAAGCCCAGACCATAAAGAGAGCCCCTCTGCATGCGAGATCCAGCTGACTGCTGCATTTGTTTCAGGGACCCATGCATGGTTTTGGCACATTTTGGGCTAAGTCAAATAACATCTTTGAATTCCATATTACAGAGTGGCAGAAAATAATCTATCATTCATTTACTTTCACTGAGCTATGTCCAATAAACAAACATATTATTTATATATATATATATATATATATAAGTCTGTCTGAAAGAGCTGAAGAGGGTGGAGGATGATTTATATAACTATTGACATGCCTTCTGATTTACTGTTGAGATCAGAATTTTAAAATATCAGGAATCATCTGTCTAGAAGTCATGTCAAACTTCACATAGCACGAAAGCCTCACGTGCCACCAGGAGAGCTCAAGGAAGGTAAACATCCTGAGCTCTGCTCAGCCGATGAGTAAATATTGGGGCCATGCACTGGGAGGACTGCGGAAGGCTGCTGGATGGAAACATTTAGAAATCACACGGCCACTAGTTTTGAAATAGCTTCATTAAAACGTTTCCAGGCCCATCTATCTTCCAGGGGCTTATCCTTATCAAAGCTAAGGGGGGGCGGGGGGTTATTTATGTAGCAGATGCTTTTATCGGCATACATTTTTGAGAAAGAAGATTCAGAAAGTCCCTGAAGCAGTTGTGGGTTAAGGACCAGTCTCATGGTGCCAAGCTTTGCCGACCCTGGGATTTGGAGGAAACTTGTGAGACACATTAAAAATATGCAAAATCCACAGACATGAGACAGGATTCGAACCACCAACCCTGGAGGTGTGAGGCATCAATGCGACCCACTGAGCCTCCCCTGTGCCCCTCCCATTAAAAATTAATTTTCCTGCTCTTATTCTCTGTGGAATTTCTGCTGCCTGTGCACTAGGTTAAAAAGGACACTGCTGAAACCTAGGCAACTTATGTCTGCCTCATTTATAGACTTTATAAAAGGAGGACTTCAGTCGCTGTATTAAACACCTATTTCCCCACTGAGCTCAGCCAGATTTATATGCGATATACAATTCTCTAGCCATCTTCTTGAGAACATTATCACCATATAAAATATAAAGGTCATATTTCATACACGCTGGTAAGGAATGGCACACATCAGCCAGAGGCGGGACTATAGTGTTAGCGCTATATAACAGCATGTCACTTAACACAGCAGCTACAAAAGACACGCCTATATGTTATATACACGTCTGTTGTTTTTTTTTATCTTTTATTTTTTTGGTACGCCTGCACTACTGGTTTCCGGTGACTAGCACTGTAGCTGCTTGAAAATCACAAATAATTTATGGGAAAATGCAAATAGTGAAATTTCAGAGACCTTGCTCAGAGGCAGTGGCATCCTTAGCCCCCCCCCCCCACCCCCCCCCCCCCCCCGAACCGTATTCCTGTCCACCTCCAGCAGTGAGTCATTAGCTTAGCCTGTACATGGAGCTCAGAGACAAAGCTGCTGCTTCCTCTCCCTGTAGTCTTCACCAGAGTGCCTGAGTCAGCTGCTTTCCTTGCTCTTCCCCTTATTGTGCCCGCATGCTGAGTCCGTCAATACGAACAGTCTTGGGTAACTGCGATAGTGTACTTTAGCCATTTTGTAAATATTTTTGTGGCGTTTAGTGGATGGATATCGCGTTTCTGTGGCTTGTAAATCAAATCAGCTTTTCTGAGTTGTCGAGCATGTAGCTGTGGCAGTGATTTCGGCCTGTTCTAAGACCCAGAATAGCTGTGACCTCCTATGTGTTTTCCCTGTTCCTGTCCTTTTTTCTTTCCCTTAACCACCCTGCCCCCCCGCCCCCTTACTTGCCTCCCTAGTGCCCAGAGGTTCGTCTGAACATCATCTCCAACCTGGACTGCGTCAATGAGGTCATCGGCATCCGCCAGCTGTCCCAGTCGCTGCTGCCCGCCATCGTGGAGCTGGCCGAGGACGCCAAGTGGAGGGTGCGCCTGGCCATCATAGAATACATGCCCCTGCTGGCGGGCCAGTTGGTGAGTCGCTCCACCTGCAATCTGACAGCTGTGCTTGGATATATTTTTGCAGTATTCTCACTACCCAGGTCACGTTTAGTTATTCGTTGGTTGTGGTGAGATTTTTTTTTTTTATGCATCACTGTTTTTACTCAGTCATGAATTGTCAGTGTTTAATGAATTCTCCTGTCCCGTCCAAGGGTGTGGAATTCTTTGATGAGAAGCTGAACTCCCTCTGCATGGCGTGGCTCGTTGACCATGGTAAGTGTTAGTTTTTTTTTTTTTTCATGGGCACCTCTGTGTTGCAGGGATCTAACCTAAAAAGCTGCAAAACACTGGTAAAAAAAAAAGCTTTGGAAGTGATTTGACTTTATGAATTTAACAGCCCCCCCCCCCAAAAATCACCAAACGGAGAGTGTACTGACTATTGAGCACAGCCATATATGCTATGAGGTTTTTAGCACAGTTTTGACTGTGATTGTCATTTGTGGCACATGGTGCACCATATATCTGCACGCATGCTTGTCTCAAAAGACGGAAGCCCTGGGGGACCACACTTGGCTGGATGCCGAGCCTCGCTTATTTCCAGTGGTGGGGGCTGATGAGCAGGCCAGTGTTCCACTATGGACTGATCTAACTTCTGTCTGACAGCAGAGCCAGCCTGCCAGGGATCGAGTATGTAGGCCAGGGCAGCAGAGACTGTGCACAAACAGGGTGCTCTGTTCTGACCCTTCCAGATGCTGCGTAATCCTGCTGCTGTCCTGAAAGGATGAGCCAAAATATAAACTAATTGCCCCATAATGTCTTGAGTGGAAATGCAGGTTAAGATTGTCTTGTTCCTGGATGGAGTACTGTTGATATGGCTAGTACTGAATTGGCATCGTCGGCACTAATGTCTCCTCTGCAATATTTGGTATCTCTTTTTCCCGTTGCCCAAGAATGACTTGCATCTAATTTCCATCTTGCACATTTTGGATGGTGAGATGGATCTAAGAAAGCCATCTTAGGCTGAGCTTGGCTGGGTTGCATAAGAGGCCTGCACACCACCTCCAGGGGTCTATCCCAGTAACCCCATTCTGGGCAGGGTACACTGCTTGTTGGTGAGGCAGAAGTTAAGTTGTATATCCTTACCTACGGACATGTGCTGTGGGTCTTGCCTGAAAGAACAAGGTCACAGGTACATGTGGCCGAAATAGGGTTTCTCTGCAGGGTTTCTGGGCTCACTCTCCATGACAGAA
>JAODKM010000126.1:15408136-15431304 GCA_026780845.1 Petrocephalus sullivani | reverse complement strand
CTCAGGAAATATACTGACACTATGCCAGAGAGATGTGCTGCTGTAATTGCTGCAAAAGGTGGACATACCAAATATTAGTTAAAAGTGGATAAAAACAGTAGGTCTCACTTCATCTGATATTTGCTGTGTGCAACCATCTGCATATTTCATCAACATTATGAAATGAAATCATGTTTTGGAGGCAAAAAGTCAACATTTTCAGATATGTCAGGTGTTATATTAATTTTGTCCACCACTGTATATATATACATAGATATACAGTACATATATACACTCATATATATATATAGAATGGGGGAGGGGTATGTCGTGAATGATGTACTGCTTGTGACCTGGTAGTATCTGTGCTAATAAAATGCTGTCAGTGCCTCTGAGTTGCTAAGCCTAAGATGTGGATAATTTGGCACTTTGGGACCGTCTAAGAAGGTCAACTCTAAAATATATGGCTGCGGGTTCAGCAGGACCAGAGCACCAGCTGAGATCTCGAAATTTCCTGCTGCTTCTGTGCACTGACTAAGGGGTTTTATTGCATCTGAGATGCAGGTGTTTTGGTGTAAGTCACAAAGTCACAGATTCAGAATGTGGAGGACGAAAGCTCCAGCTGGGCCTATGCTAGAAGCTCACCTGTTGACAGACTAACAGACCTCCGAGAGGGACTGCCTGGGGAGATGTCAGACGGGGTTATCGTCAATCCGCTGGTTGCAATGTCAGTGAGTACAGTATTGTTCACCTTGAGAGAAAATGACATTACTCATAAATCAGTGAGTACTAAAGCATAGGGTATCTGCTGACAAAAACATAGCCAACACTTAATTACAGAGCCAAAAAAAGAAGATAAAATTCGAACTAAGATTAGTAAAAAGGTAAATACTATAAAATACTATAATAATACTATAATAAAAAATAGTATACATACAAATATATACATATAAAATGATGTATGTGCTATATAGAACCCAGTAAATGGCAAAATGGGACAGCTTACCAACAACCAGCATTTTGGTGCCCCGGCGTTGGTTCCACACACCACGAGACTGTCATTGATTTTCTGAATAACCGTTATGAAATTGTCACAGTTCTGCAGGACAAAACACAAGGATTTCTTTTCTTAATGGACAGGTATACTGTACTTCTACACACAATTGACCATTTCATAAGAGTATTTCAGTTAACTTTATCATGAGTATAGTACTGGTCTCCTAGGTGCTCCCAGCTCTTGTACTCAGTCTGAACATACTACATACGTACAAAGAAGCAGTATATTCTATCCTACGGTGTCAAAAGGCAAACAACATCTTTTTACCCACCTCTAATGAAGAATTTCTGCTTAGACAAGCTTGCTTTGCATTCTCATCTGCCGAGACTTTAATCTGGAAAAGATTTTACAGCAAATTACTTAAATTAATTTTAGAACACTATGACACTTTTTCCTCATATCTTTTTCCTATGAAAAGGTTGATTAGTAATATTTGTCAAGTATATATATAGTTGTGTGTATATGTGTGTGTGTGTGTGTGTGTGTAAATATGGTCGTGATGATATAAGACACCTAGCAACAAAATAAACCCACTTATGCAGGAAGAATAAAAAATAGATGATGGCAACCAAACTTTAAAGATGTTTGTTTTGGTCCCTAATTTAACAACAGATGACTGTAACCTCAGGGAGACAGAAAGTGAACTTAAGCTGTTATTGCTGCATGAGCAGCTAACTCAGAGGACCAAGGTTGTGCTCAGATACAGTGAGTATCATCGACGAGTTTGTCATCACCTACTTGGGTATCCTTGACCCCTTTGTTAGTAAATGTCAGCAGGTAGATTACTGCCTGGCCGCCCACATACAGGTCATCACTTCCCTCTTGGTGGTACACAGTCATGTAGTTCTCTGGTTTCTGGAATAAAACTCTGGATGGTTCTAGAAGCCCATCATCAGGAGAATGAGTATATTGCAGCAGAATTTTACATGATTAATTATATATATATATATATATATATATATATACATGTGTGTGTGTATATATAAAACACTCAAAAAACTGTTCAAGTGCATGCTTTTTTCAAGTTAAACAATTCCCCGCAATTGTATAGATGCCAAAATAACAGCTCATTCTCCTATAAGCAATCGTTGCAATGTCATAGCTTTAAAAGATCCCAAAGCATTCTTGTGTAACTCATAAAATGCCCTGCTTCCATGAAATCGAATGAATTCGGTTGCCATGGCAAATAAGCTGCCCTGGAGACAGATCGACCAGGAGTTCGCTCAAATAAGACCACTCTTACATCTGAAATGACACCTCTGAGGATGGTAGCGGGTTTCTGTTCATTCCCAGTAGACTCACAGCATTTCGCTCTCCATGGTACTCAAGACTGTACCATGAGAAAAACATATAGTGACAACAAAAGGCGAAAACGAAACATTTCAATGCAACCATCACCCCGGTGACTCAGATTATCATCCTTATTTTACTCCATGACAACTGTTACACTGGTACTCCGATCTGATGGTACATATCAAATCGATCGAGGTGCTTGAATTTTAAACGGTTTCAAGATGCTTTTCAATATATATATCGCCTTTCAGCTTAATGAATAATTAATCGAGTGGTATTTTTACTGCATTCTATCGGGCGGCGTACGTGTATGTATACGTGTCTAATGCCTCCTGCCGCTGCCACTTCACCCTGAGCGTGCCTCCGTTACCGCAGTCCTATCTAGTGCGCTCCTGCACCTGCATTGCAGTTCTGCAGCGGAAGCCGCGCCGGCGCTCATCACGCACACTACATAAGCATCCAGCGTCCAGGCTGCTTGCTATTTACGCAAATATCTCACAATCTCTGCAAAATATATGAACTTTACTGGAAAGGGAATTACACACTTCTATTAATTCGATCGCTTTTCTTTAACGAAACACTAATCTGCAATTTGTTGCGCGCTATGTTATATGCAAATTTAAGACGATTCAATTATTAAATTATGCAAATGGCCATACTTTGCAAGATAGTCTGACCCGTTTCCATGACAAATAATCCTATTAATCAATAAGTATCAACGCAAGTACTCCGGAAATCGCATGCACTGTTGAAGTACCTATAAATAATACAATATATGGCTCATTATAATGCATCTGTTAAATATATATTGTGCAGAATTGTGTTGCAGTTTTGACAAGCACGTGGTATGATCTGGCAGCAGGATCATTGAATAAATCAAAGACGTCTGACTGATGCCGCCTGTTACATTCGCCATATATCCATGTTCTCCGTCTTTTCCGCGTTTCTTATGTTCCAGTCTTGTCGTCACGCCAGTAATAAAGTGTGCGGAGGAGACGTCACATGTTTTATTGCGCTTCGGAGCCTAACATGTCATGCATCCCGTCGCACGCCGCGGATGGAAAAACAAACTGTCCTCAGCATCACTTCTTCATGCCTGAAATATGACCAGGCGCTGATTACCGCTGCTTCAGTGCAATGTACCACAAACCAGCAACCAACTATAAATGCGACACTACTAAAATACTGCGTTATATCGATCGCGGCAGAGCGGTAATTATTCATATGATGACATCCAACGTAAACGTACGCTAAATATAATTATAAAGGTACACAGAAGCACAAGAGAATGCAATAAATTCATGGGAGGACAAATTTACCTACCGTTGGCGTTAAATTTTAGCCTTGGTGACTTCTCGGCAAAACCCAGGTAAAAAAGTGAGACTATAATGAGGTAATTCATAATTACTCGCTGCTAGTTGCCTAAGGAGGTAAAACAGTGCCCCTTTCAGATAAAATACTTTATTCCGAGATGCGTGTGGCTCAGAGGAAGTGACGCAGGCGCAGTTCGGTCATCTATTGCCCACAGCCTCGGCTGCTTATCCCCCTTTTCTGCCTTTCTCTCCAGATCACGTCGGAAAGCTGGGGGTCTCAGGCTCCTCCTCAAAAGTGTGTGTATCTGGGTACGTGCGCGTCCCCGCCAGATGCCCGCGCGTGCTTCTGCAGGTGGACGAGCGGGTTAAGGGCTTTCTCTTATAATTTATGGCAAATTCCGTCCACGCTCCCTATTTGCACACAAATGTATAACTTTGCCTTTAAGTGTGGTGTCGCGCTGCTATAGGCACAAACAGGTATTGTACTTGTGGATCGGATTGTATATATACTGTATATATACTGGGCAAAATTCGAGTGATAAATGGAAACATTTGGGTGTTGTGGTGTTCAGTTCTTTTCGGGTTCAAATCGCAATTTGATGTGGTTTATTAAGATAGCCTACCTAATTCTTATTTCCAACACTAGTACTAGACATACACTTACTACATAATGCATTTATTTGAAATTATTCGTACAATCCATTATGGCGTTATTAAGCCTAAATTGCGCTGTCGTAAAAGCTCTGCCTTGGTAATTTGAAGCCAAGAGACGCAATACTCGAGGTTATCCTAGTCAGTCAGTATATGTCTGTATACGGTGACGCTGCAGTGTAGTTCTGCAGTGTGTGCACTTTGTTGCAAGAATGATTTACATTTTTGTAATGAAAAGTTGAATAATGTATTCATAATTTAATAATGAATTGCTTCTGGGCCCTTAAACAACATAACAAAATGGAGGCCGAAAAGTAGATATCCTGTCCTTAGTTCATTTAATTTACGGTGATTTATGACGTCATGATTTGCACTTCGATAATAGTGATTAAAAGAGAAATAGCTCTTGTTTTGAAGCTGTTTTATCTTACACATTATGGTTTAACTCTGTGCAAATGTAAATATGCCTACATTTCTACGTTTTAGAAGCAGTTAACTTTTCGTTATGAATGAATAAGCCTCAAATTTCAGGACTAGACCCTTACTGTATGTATTTTTCGCATTTAAGAGATACCATATGTCGGACAGACCTATATAATAAAGTGAGGGGCACCGGAATGACCTAAAGGGGTTTAATTCCGGTTGTACACGTGAGTAGAATTTTCTAGGTTATACTGGGTCATTGTAAAAATGGAAAAAGACTCAGCGTTTAACCCACTTAATATTCCGCCGTGAAATCACTCTTGGTAGCAATCTGGCTGTGGTGGTCAAGAGGAAGGTTAGCCATTTCGAAGAATTATTATTAGACACCCGCATATATTAATACATAGTTTATTAATGTCGCAGTAAAAGCTACACGGAAATCATTAAGCAGCATAATAAAGTGCAGTACAGACGTAAGAAACGGCGAGTCTTTTGCATAGATCTTTGTTCCGTCATTTAGCAGGATTGCAGGCTGCCGTCAAAACATTTCAAAATTGTGAGAACAATTACACGTCAAACTGCCGACATAATTCAAGTACTGACGCAATGGCAGGGCAGCCTTCTTCCTTAAAATGTCGCTGGCGCGGCACAGCATCATTTGTTTGCAAGCACATGAATGCAATGGTGCATTGTTTCCTAAGACAGCCATTCATACACATTGAACATTTAATAAAAATATACATGCGGTTTAAAACAGAGTTTTAATAATGCGGATGCAAAAATATATCTCCAGAGTGATAGTAAGCAGATGAGTTCCTTGTTCATCAATACATCACAGAGATTGCAGTAAGACAGAAATAGTCAAAATATAATATCATCTGTCTGTCTATTACTTGTCCAGTACAGGGTCACCCTGAACTTGAAGCCTATTGCAGGAAGCTCAGGGCACAAGGCAAGGGATACCCTGGGATCAGTGCCAGTCCATTGCAGGGCACACATAACATAAACTTATTTTTTAGAATATTTTAAGCATGAAAGAAATGGTAGAGAAACAGTGCATATAATTCTGAAAACAGTCATTGAAAACAGTCATTGACATTTGACAGTTTGGTTTGATAGCATTTAAAATTTTGGTAATACTTGAGCACAACTAATGTAGTACTGCACTCTTACTTAGTTCCTGGTTAATTAATACATTCTTGCCTGGTGATTCAGAGCCTGGGTCAACTGGGCATCACAGTATTACCAAATTTTTTATATTTTTTAATTATTACTTTTTTATTTTACCAAAATTTATTTAAATTGTACTTACTGTGAATTCGCGTTTTCTATTGATATTAAATACTTATTTCAAGATTAAACAGCACTGATCATGATGCAGATGATTTAAAGCATGCAATTAAAATAATTATTTTTCTCCTACAATAGTAATAAGATCCATCCATCCGTCCGTCCATCAATCCATCCATCCATTCGTCCATTAGTCCGTCATCCAACTGTCCAATACGTGGTTGTTTTGAGACTGGAGTCTCTCACAGCCAGCATTGAGCACAAAGCAGAGATACACGCTGGGCGGCATGCCAGCCCATTGCAGAGCACATTCATTCACTCTCCATTTAGCCTAAATGCATGTCTTTGGACTGTGGGAGGAAATATTTCAAATTCCAGCCTAAGCCCTAATAAACCGACTGTATATCAGTGACTTCTGCCTGTGTGATAGTCAAAATATTTCCAATCTTTGTGCTCATAAATATTGAGCAAATATTATGCACCAATACAATGTATTCTGAGCCAGAACAATTAGCAGTTACAATTCTTAGCATAATACCGTAATCTAATAAATTTATAGTAAGGTCATAATCTGATAATACATATTCATAAGCATCCTGCTTCACAGGGCAGGTGCCATACATTCAGTAAAAGTTCACGGTCCATTTTCATGTGGTATTTATTTAAAGTTATTAGTAGCTCTGAGTCTCCCAGCTCGCCTGCACCTCTTTTCAAATCAGCTTCATTGTGAACCGCGATTCGCCATCCCCAGTGCCCATGGAGCGCTGTGGCACGACGTCAACGGTGGCGTTGCGCTTGATCTGCCCCTTCCCCCTGCTCCAGAAGAATATGAAGACAAAGCAGATGGCGACAGAGCTGAGGAATGACAAAAAGCCCATGGTCATGGCAATGACTAAGGTCTTGGCATCAAAGTGGTTCTGAACTTGAGCAGAGGTGCCGTTCGCAAAGGATGCCGGGGCCGACCTCCAGCCCTCCTCAGAGGAAATGTGGGGGAAGCGGTCAACCAGCACAAGCAAGGTGACAGAGACGCTGTCATTCCCAGCAGCGTTGCTGGCGACACAAATGAAGGTACCACTGTCCTGTATCTGAGCAAACTGAACCTCTAGGGTGCCATTAGTCAAAACACGGATTCTTCCTTTTGATAACAGGGGTGTATGTTTATTAGTCATCCAGATGATGGAGGGTGGGGGATCACCATCTGCCTTGCAGTGAACAGTCACAGTGTCTCCCTCTTTCACTTTGATTTGCTGAGGTCTGCGGTCAATGAAGTGCGCCTTTCTGCAAGTAAAAAGGCGCATCACCTCAGAGTCACGGAAATCACGCAGCTCTCTGTCCTGCGGATTTCCTGATGAAGAGCAGGAGGGTTGATGGCCATCAAAATCCAGGCTCTGGCGCCAGCGAAAGACCCACAGCAAGCGGCAGTCGCAGGCCAAAGGGTTGCCATCGAGTCTCAGGGTCCTCATATTTCCTGTTGAGTGAAAGACACCTTCCTCCAGTGTGGAGAGCCGATTTGATGATACATTGAGAAGATTAAAGTGGACTAGTCCTTTAAAAGCTCCTAGCTCAATCCTTAGTAGGTGTCCCCCAGCCAGGTGGAACTCCTGCAGACGAAGCAGGTCACTGAGGAGGTTCCCATGCACTGTGGTGATGGGGTTATATGACAGGTCCAAGTGGCTGAGGTAGGCCAGGTGGTGGAGTGCCGTGTAAGGGATGGCACTGAGGTTGCAGTTGCTTATGGTGAGAGAGGTAAGATTGAGGCCAATCAAGCTGCTACTAGCCACTGTATCCAGTACTGGCCAGTTGGAAATTTCAAGGCTGCGTAGCCTATTCAGCTGGCGAAAAGAGTTACTGGGCAACGTGCTAATGGTGAGCCGATGAAACCTGAGACGAGTGAGACTCTGGAGTTGGGACAGTGCCTCTGTGGGAATGGAGGTCAAATTACAGCGATCCACATTGAGGTCCTGGAGGTTTTGGATACCTGCAAAGGCTCGATGAGAAATGAAGACCAGGTCATTTACCCCAACTTCAAGCACATGCAAGTTGACCAGCTCACGAAACGAGTAATCCAGGAAGACCAGGATCTCATTGTCACTTATGTCTAGCAAGTATAGACTGGGCAGCCCAGCAAACACCCCAACAGGAATAACCTTCAGCAGGTTGTGCTTAAGGTAGAGAAAGCGCAAATTCTGAAGCCCTTGAAAAGCCTCTACCTCAATCATGGAGATATCGTTATAGCTTAGGTCAAACTCCAACAGTTGAGTAAGATTTGAGACCTGCCGGGGACCCAGTATCTTCAGGCTGTTGTGTGACATATTCAAGCGCTGAGAATGTCCAGGGAGGCCACTGGGCATACTCGTCAGATGCTTATTAAAACAGTTCACTTGCAGCTTCTCTTGGTGGCACTCGCACATCTGAGGACAAGACCAAGGAAGTCCAGCTGCAGAAGACCCCAGCCCCACCTGGATGAGTGTGGTCCACAGCCCCCAACAGAAAATGACTTCCTCTACCATGTTGTCTCAGTCTGCATAGGGAGACAAAGATGCAAAACTTTGAAATACTGCATAAAAGTGCTTGTCAGCTAAACATACAGACAGTACTCACAAATGGACTGCCGTGAGGCCGATTATATAAATAATTCAGGTTAAATAAATTTACAGTGATTTGTAATATTGAAGGCAGGCTCTGCTTTGTGACACTCAGAAAAAAACAGTACAGCTTCAGTAGTTTGTTGGCTCAAAGCAAAGTACAGTACCGTATGCCTAATTACAACCCTAATTCCAAAAAATAAATAAAGTTTTAATAAATAAATAAAACAAATGTAACAAATGTAGTGATATGGAAATCTCATAAACTCATATTTTATTCACAGCAGAACATAGAAAACATATGGCCTTTGAACTTAACACTGATAACATGTTGGGTGGTCCTTCTCCTCTTTAATCCAGTGTCCCTGGTTTCCGAGAAGAATTTCAAATTTAGATTAGTCTGACCATAGGACAGCTTTCCACTAAGTAAATTTTAAATTAGCTTTGGCCCAGAGAAGATGTCGGACTTCTTCTATGAATGATTTTTAACTGGCATCTGCGGATGGCACGGCGAATTGTGTTCATTGACAATGTTTTCTGGAAATATTCCTGAGCCCATTTAGTGATTTCCATTACAGAATCATGCCTGTTTATGATGCAGTGATGCCTAAGGGCTCGAAGATCACAGGCATCCAGTATGGTTTTTCGGCCTTGTCCCTTCCACACAGATTTCTTTCGATTATATAATGTAATGTAGATGAGGATATATTCAACCTCTTTGCAATTTTATGCTGAGGAACTTTTTTCTGAAATTGCTCCATTATTTGTCGAGGCAGTATCAGGGGGATTGGTAATCCTCTGCCCATCTCCTCTGCACTTCTGCGAGACACTGCAACACTAAGGTGCTCTTTTTATACCCAATCATGTCACTGACCTGTTGCCAATTGACCTAATTAATTGCCAACTGTTCCTCAGCTGTTACTCTTTTGTGCCACTAACTTCTCCAGCCTCTTATTGCCCTGACCCAACTTTTTTGAGACGTGTTGCTGTCATGAAATTCAAACTGAGCCAATATTTTTCATGAAATAGCAAAATGTCTCACTTTCAACATCTAATATGTTTTCTATGTACTGTTGTGAATAAAATATGGATTTATTAGATTTCTATGTCATTGTATTCTATTTTTATTTACAATTTGCACAACGTCCCAACTTTTTTGGAATTGGGGTTGTAATATTACTGTATATTATTATTATGTACTGTATTAGTATTTTTCTGACTTACCTACAAATTTGACTTAAAGACAGACTTAGGAACAGATTTTGATTGTAACCTGGGGACTGCCTCTATTCAGAACAAGCAAAATGTATTTGAGACCAGAAGGGTCTTATGACATATACTTTACTCACCAATTTGAGAAATCACAACTTTACAAAACCAGCATTGTTCAATTATGGACTAATCTTAGTCTTCTCCCCCTTTCATTGTAAAAGATCTTCCATGAAGCCTAGAATAAGATTATTGAATTTTTCACGTTGAATTCAGTCCGATCATTTTTTAGGAGGTGACAGTATAAAATTGACTGAAAACACCAGATCCCAAAGTCTGCTGCTTTTTTACCACTTGTTCCTTGCTCAGCGTAATCAAACATAGTTTTCAGGCGTGTAAGAGCTGCCACCTGCTGCCATAACCAAAATTGGGAATATTTTGGTTAACAATCAGACTGTGTACCAGGCCAAGCCATTTTGAATATGACCATCAGAAGTGAACTGTTGCTATAATATATATATATAGAGACACAACAGACCACAATCAGAAGAATGTCCTGAAAATCTTGCAGAAAACTGCTGTTAATGCCCATTGTTCTGATACAAGGCCATTTATGACACAGAATCCAAAGTGTAGCCACATTCCCATAAAGGTGGTGTCCAATAGTTCTGGGCATCTTCGCAGGGTTGGCCATCCTGGCTGATCTCCAAGGATAAGGTGCAGAGTTGTTAGGAAAGCCAGACTAGCCTCTTTACATCAGATTGGCTCGAGAACCGGATACTGGACAAAATACTGTAAGATTTCCTATGTTACATAAGCGCAGGGTGTTAGATGACATTAATCACTCATTAAACACCAAGTACACATTGGTTTTGACCTAATTACACTAAGAAATCAAAAGGTTTCTAGTTTCTCTCTTGATCAGAATTTCCCAGGTATCAATAAAGTGCATCTTGATCTTAATCTTTATATATGACAGAAACATATTACAGCGGGTATCACTGGCATCAAAGATTTAGAGATGTGAAGATGATGTACCATTCTGCTGTGTCAACAGTGCAATGTTCTCAAAAAAGTAGAAGGCTTACAATATATTACTTATTATTACATTGCACAAGTTGCACAAGTTGCATTTTATCTCAGGCACATTTGCACAAGCGGGAGTTCAAGTGCATCGAAATGCTGCTGTTCACAAGGCCCATGGTACCTTGCTTTTAAATATATGCAGACAGGTGAGAGGAAAGCTTGGCATCTGAGTGCAGGGTCAGCTGGCATGCAGCGTCACTGGAGCATTCTAGGGGTCACGGCCTCGTTCAAGGGCTTAATTGGGGACCTTCTGATCAGAGGCACAAAGTCCTGGGCCAGTGAGCCCCACACCATCCCCCAAGTAGCTTGACACTTGCTGAATTACAATCCTGTATCTTACCCACTGCAGCGCTCTGCTACTCATGCTGTTCTTTGTGAGGCCGTTCTCCAACATCATGGAAATAAGTTATTGAGTTATGAATATTCATATAGTGATGGGTCCCTTCCTTCAGCTGCCAGAATAAAGGAGCTTTGTAATTGCTGCTCATTCGCCCCCCGCCAAATAATTGTGTTAGCTGTTGGCAGAAAATGTATCACAGTGTGGGAGCACAGGTAGACATTAAAAGAATTGCATGGCCAGCATTTGGTTTTGTTTATAAAATAAAGTTACACATGAGACACAACAGAAAAAATATTAGTAGTAGTATTTTTTTTATATATCATCATTAGTTTTTCACTAAAATGAGTAAATATTCCCTGATCATGATCAACAACAACAACAACAACATTTTTGAAGCAGGATAGGACCGCAACATTTGCACTCAGAGACACCAACACTGATTCTTCCCTCAGGTTTGGCCGCCAGGCCAAGTAGACTTATTCATCTTCCCATACATCAGACTGATTGACAGTTCTAGAGTATTTACTGTGGGAATTGGACAATTCTAATGATTGCCATGCAGAACTCATCTCACTAGGGGCCCAGCATTAATCACCGCATGTAAGGGCACTTTCCCACAGCAGAGGAGCTTTCCATAACCTGGCCTGGGTAAACAAAGTGGAGTGACAGGGCTGATAATAACAACTGCAGCCAGCCACCTCTTGCAGCGTCCAGGGAGCTGGTGGTCAAGGGCCTTGCTCAAGGGCTCACAGACGTGCGGAGGCCGGGCTCCAGCCAGCGACCTTCCCATCACAGGCACAGTGGCTTAACCCAGTGTTTACCAACCCAGTCCCCAGGGAACACCGGATAGCCCTCGTTTCTGCTTCTTCTCAGCTCTCAGACGCGGCTTCCCATGACAATGACAGACAGTAACAACTGTACAGAGTACAACTAACTTAATTACTTTCAGTGGACACAAGATTCTTTTCACAATGCAATCTTACAAAGCTCAAAAGTATCGGGACTAATATCCCCATAATCACTAACATAACCATAAACACTTTTGGAAGACAAAACAGAGAAATTACTCACACATGTCAAATAAACTGTGAGATTTACCCTAGTTGAAATCCAGCCCATTTTCTCTGCATTCATATAACAGCCCCCCCCAATGGTTTGGTGTCTTACAGTCATGTTTTATGATGCCAATCTAATCTATTCCACAATACCTAAGCATATCCATTCACTTTATGAGCAGCCAGGAGCATAAAAAACAGTAAGACGCCAAACACTATCAATATCCCCGCCTCAACTAAAGCCACAAACAAAGGTCATTAATTACTTAACCTTTTTTTTATAGCCAGGTACTTACTTAAATTAAATCTGCCAAAATATGCCCGCCTCTCATTTGACATGCTTCTTCCAGAGCTGAAAATTCCGAACAACCTTCTCTAGATACATTACAGTCACAGGAAACACACCTAATGTCTTACAGATACAGCATGGTTGCCCATACTACGCTTTGTCGCCTAATTTTATGGGTTTATGATGCGTATGACGCATCATTTTCATTGAATATAACTTGTTTTCAGTTGCTTGTTTTTGGATTTGGCTTCTTGTTTCTTTATTGCGAGAGCAGAGCTTAACAAACACAGGGACAACATGCAAACTCAATACATACAGCACCAGAGTATTAATAATAATAATAATAATAATAAATAAATAATAATAATAATAAAAAATAATTGTAATATGCGGACCACTGTTTCAGTATCGCAGTAACATCTAGACCAGGGGTGGGCAATCTTATCCGCAAAGGGCCGGTCTGTATGCAGGTTTTTGCTGCAGCTCCCTAATTAGATCACTAATTAGAGGACTGATTGGCTGAAAAATTCTCACACCTGGGTTTGAGCAGCTGACCTTAGGGTTATCCCCAAAACCTGCATACACACCGACCCTTTGCAGATAAGATTGCCCACCATTGATCTAGACACATGTTTTATAGGCCTTCTTGGAAGTTATAGGTGTCTTATCAAGATGCATAACAAGCTGCAGGCTCTGACCACACTGAACCGTTGTCATCAGTATTTTTCAGTCGACCGATTTAACAATAATCTTTAATATTCGCTTTATATCCGAAACAATGGAAATGACCTGTGCACTCTGCCCCTAAATCCTTCACTCGAGCGCCAATAGAATGGTGCCCCGTAGACTGATATCGCCACTGGATGCCTTTTCACTGTGAGGGCAGTTGCTGGTGGTCTGATTTCCCCATAAGGCCGATTGTCTTCCATGATGTGGTGCTGGATTACTGTCCACCAAATTCCATTGTCTACGAGCACCACGGCCCTCCAGGTATCACCCGCTGCGGCCGGGAGGCTAAATCACCGTAATTCCTTCTCCTTTCCTTCTCTTCTACTGACAGAATGAGCAGGTTTTGCTGTGCTTGCCCCTTTACAGCAAAATCCACACCATAAATATCCATGCAAGTCTCATTTATGTGGTATTAATGTAGTATCTATACTTTAGTACTTGGTACTATAATTTAAACATGGTACTGGATCCCACCCTTATATGCAGGTTGTGCATATAGTTGGATTACTGGTGTCAAGTATTATACTGTTTAAACGAGTCCCTGTAATCATTCCACTGCAGAGCTCTGTCTAGCACATTCTGAACAGGTTCTTTACTGACCGCTACGGTATATTTGTTGAGGCCTCAATTCTCTCCTGGTTAATATTACTGGGGTTTAAGAATAATGTCATCAATTATTCTTAGCAAATGCAATCAGAGGTGTGGATTTTGCAATGCAGGCCTTGGATTCGCCTTCTTTGCTTTCCTAAGATCAAGAATGTGGTCTGCGTGCTAGACACAAAGGAATGAGTTCTGGTATGCCATGCTATTATTAGTTATTGGCAGATGGAAAGGGAGCCCTTAGATCCCCAATTAAGATTTCCAAAAGCCAAAAATTAACAACGAAGGCTAGTGTGCTCGTGAGGAGGACAGCTGTGTTATTCCTGGCGTTCATCTCACATTTAGTGCCTTCACAGACATGCCACTGGGCTGGAGTCTTGGTTTAAACGCTTTAAAACATGAACAGCTGGTGTATGTGGGAGTGCAAAGACTAGTGATGCTTGGAATTTTGGCCTTGCTGTTCTTTCTTTGCCAAGCTTGAATAAGGGTTAGCATGTATATGACATTTCAGCACAGAAAACACACACATTCTGTAGACATTCCACCAAGCTTAATAATGAGACCAGTCTGTATATTTAATTTAAGCGTCTGCATGGGCAGTTTTATAGGGGGAGCAGTGCAGGGCCGGTCCTGGATGTTCTGGTGCTCTCGGCACCCTAGGCCTGCACCCCCAGAGGAGGAGAAAACAAATTTTGTGTATATCAAAAACATTTCAGTAGCTCAGAATATCTAGCTGTTAATTAGCCTAGCTCGCAAGAAAATTTGTGAAATATTAAAAGTAGTGTAAAAAACTGTACCGTCATGACTGCAACCAGAGGTCATTTTTCTGATTTTTTTTCGAACTTGCCATTTTGCACCTCCTAATCAAATGACACCCGAGGGCAGTGCTTCTCAAACCAGTCCTCTGGGACGCCCAGACAGTCCCCATTTGCTGGGAGAGAACAAAAATACCGCCCAGGGCGATTACCGATGTCGCCGATAGGGGGGGCGGCTCTGGTGCAGGGGGTGCAATTCTACCAGGCAGATGGAAATGCCACTTGAACATATTGGGAATTATATTGTAAATTTTAAGTTTGAAAATATGGCTTCTGTCAGTCATATCAATGTGTAATAATAATTTATTGTAAATGTCTTTTATATTTTTTGGCAACTTATTTATCTGCTTGAATGACTGTTCGGCCTCGCTCATCTTGCACTCTTGGTAGAAGAGCCTAGAGTCGCCTATGAGCGTCTCAACGTCTGTTAGCCTGTATACATGACAGTGAAGTCTGGCATGTGTTTACTATTGGTGTCACGGCTGCACGTGCGTGCATTTCATCAGACCACTTGACCAGCTGAAAGTGAGTATGCGTGCTCAGAACTTCATGTAGACCCAAGGTGAGCCTGCATGTGTGTGCATGTGTACATTTGGATATGCATGCATGTGTACATCTGTATGTGCATGCATGTATACGCCTGCATGTGCGTGCATGTATAGATCTTCATGTGTGTGCATGTATATGCCTGCATGTGCGTGCATGTATACGCCTGCATGTGCATGCATGTATACACCTGTATGTGTGTGCATGTGTACATCTGTATGTGCGTGCATGTATACATCTGCATGCGCGTGCACGCATGTGTGGGTCTGCCTCTTTGCCTCACAGGTAGCAGAAAATAGGTCACTGTCACAGTCCAGTCAAATCGATAGCCTCGCCGAATGAGTGCCCTGCTGGAAACAATATTCTTATCCTAAGGTTTAGTGACCTGATTTATTATCTCTACACTGTGTGTTTACGCAAAAAAACGGACCATAACAGGACCAGGCACACTGGGACACTGACTAAACTGAAGCCAGGACCAACATAAGCAACACTAACCCACCTTTCGGGTCACACCAATGTGTCTGTGTATGCTTTCCGCGCTGGCATTCTTCCAGTATGTCCTCTCTGATTTCCCCAAAACTAATAGCTGTTTTCTCACTTTTCCTACAATGGCTTCTTATCCCACAAAGGTCCAACTAGAGACATTGGCACAATAAGAACCACCAGACAAAATAATTGTGTTGTGGTTAAAATAACAGACACACTAACATTATCGGCCGTCTCGGTTATTTTTTAGCTTCACCTGGTTTTGGTGCGGCTGTAGAAAGTTTCCCGTCTGACTTCCGTTTCTGACCTGGTTCAGTCATACAGGTCTATTATTAGAAGTAATATATTTTTATCAGAAAGAAAGGTTAAAGACAGTGGTTATCACAGTCTATTAACCAGTACTCCTAAATGGATTTTGTTAGGGTCAGTAGGATTAGAAAGGTACCAAAGGGAACAAATTCCAGTCCAGTCACACAAGGTGGATTCAGAAATAAACACAATTACATGAAGTCACATTCCAATCTGAAACAACAGATATTTTAATCTAAAAACATGCCTGTGTTGCGTGCAGTAATACAATGAATGTGGATCAACAGAAAGTGAACTGTAAATGCCCCGGCTGGTGCCTTAGCTGACCCTACTGGAGGGAGCGAGCAGACTGGAGTGTTACACCAGGCTACAGGCCTTCTGCTCTCAGCCTAGTGGGAGGCTGGACGTCCCAGCCGCATTGTAAAAGTCATTAAGGAGACTGCTCCAGATCCAAGCACAGCCGCACGCGCGCTGCTTGCTGCAACGCACATACAGTTCTTTGACTCACAACAGGCACCAGGACAGACAATGTCCTTTCATGCCTCTTCAGCACAACCTCGAATAGCCCGCCTTGTCCTTAGCCAGGGTTTTAAAAATAGACAAGCAGAGGACGAGGACACAAGCGAAGCCTAATGGGTCTGTGATTCATTTGAATATTTGGACCCCGAGCGATACTCATCCGTTACGTAGTCCCACCGTAAACATGGCACATTTATTCTTTTTCACAACAAGCTAGATAATAAACAGTTATCTAGAAGCGTTTTTACTTCATTTATTGTATCTGATCTAAATTATTATTATGTGGCATGGGGACTGGACTGCTCACATGCACCCTTAACCCTGTAGCTTCTTAACTGAATGGATAGCATTATTGGGCAACTGGGACACAGTGTTACACAGCGCAGAAAAAGTTGTTTTGACAATACAAAAGCCAGATTTCTCCAAGTCATTGTTTTCCTAAAAACATCACACATTTAATCAACCTTGGTGTCACAAGAGAGTAATACTTTAAGGCACCATTTAATCAAACGTACCATAAACTGATCAATGCAGCAGTAAGAATCATCTCAAACTTTTTTTTTAGTGGCGATGGCCAATTTGTGCTCCAGGGCCCGAATGTCCCTCCGGTGACCTTTGTGACGTTATAAGTCTTAAGGGACTTCATGCCGAGCAATAACAAATAAATAAATAAATAAATAACTCTCCTTAAACTGCAGATGAGATGAGACTTAAATATCAAACTAATAAATCGTCAGTTTATTCAGAACTTTAATATTAATACAAAATAAATGCTTGGTGGTATATGCAGGGGTGTTAAAGATATATAAATGAGTATTGAATGTTAAGGACGACTGAATAAATAAGCATAAATAAGAATAAATAAGTGCGTAATGAATAATAATACCAGCATTATCAGCAGTAGCATACAAACGCAAAAACACCCGAAATGAATGTCTTTCATAATAGACACGAAGGCAGCACCCGAATAGGTTTACATCGCGTTAGAGAAGTTGGCACTACGGGTGTCCCTGACCTCGCTGCGGCTTGCTGCTCCTTATGCTCAGCTCGTGTTTACGCTACAGAAGTTTCAGACAGACACCGGATAAAGCTCTTCGGCGGTCCGAAATCAACTCACCGGTGGTAGGCATCGCGTCAGACTTGAGACGGAATTTTTCTCATAATAGTGGTTTGGTTCATCGGCTGCACGATCCTGCGCCGTACCTGGTCTCCCCGTCAGCGTCTCGGCACTTTGATCACATCTCCGCGCCTGCAGCTGCACCTCCCGCACACATCCTCACAACTGTTTCGAACTCATTTAGCCTCCTGATTAAGTTCCCTTCTCTAAAGCGATCCGTTAGATGATAATTAGCCAAGTCGCAAAGAGATTATTTAGGTCGACTGTTTTTTTTTTTTTTTTTTTGCCGGCACACGTGAAAAGTCGCAGCTCTTAATCTCTTAATATAAACAAGATTTGTCTGTCAGCTGCCCCGTGTCTCTGTGTAGTTTGAAAAGAAAAGTGAAGGATATCCGAGCAGTGAGTGGCGAATAATTCCGCAGCTGACGGAGGGGAGGGGATGAAATCCTAAGGCAGACCATCCTTTTCAGCTGGCTTTGTTCACAGGACTCTTCTGCGAGGTACACTGATGGGACACATTCCTATGCCGTAAAAATAATGTTAATTTTTGGGGGGGTAGTAACTGGTCAGTATTATAGAATATGACATCTGTGGAAGCACTGCCTGTATTTGCATTCATTTTAATTTACACTTTCAGAATGTAGGTTGTTCCAGGGACATTATGACATTATGACGGTGGTATGGACTGGTCAGCCAAATCTGGGGATTTAGGTAAACCGCCAGCTGGAAGCAAAATTAACAGCTAAGGCTAGGCATAGATACAATGAATCCCTAGCCACTACTTGAGCTACAGAGAATGGAATCAGATCAGTCACCTATTTAATTTAATATACTGGAAAATGAGGTTATAAAATGAGATTTACGGCTCTAACAGGCTATGCTCTCTTCTTTATAGGCAGAAGATACCTACGCATTTGCAGATATGCTTAGTGTGACAATACCAAAGATAAAGAGCACTTTATGACTCTTTAATACCTGGATGGTTACCAGCATTTGAGAATGGGACTTAAAGTAAATAATAATTGCATTTTTGGGCAGACCTCCATTTTGTGCTGGCTGTTTGAAAGATGGAACAAATGAATGTCTGACATCGATTTAGTGATGCTATGCCAAGTCACAAAAAGAGGGAACAGAGATGAAATATATAGTTTTTGATTAAAGGTCAGAGGAGACTACTTTCAGTGGGAGGCTATGGTTTGGTGCAATAGTTTGATACTTCATGGACTTTTATTGTGTTATTGAAATTGTTCCTATGTCAGACTATGTAATTTGAATCATCCATCCAACTTCCATAAGTGCTTATGCAGTGCAGTGTCATGGTGAGCTTGGAGCCTCTCCCAGGAAGAACAGGGCACAAGGCTGGGGGCACCTTGGCTGAGATGCCGGTCTAGTGCAGGCCACGGGCTCACGCACTATGAGCATTTTACCGATCCCATTTTGCCCAGTCATATGTTTCTGGACTGAGAGGTGAAACTTGAACCTGATCACGGAGAAAACAAGCTGCTGGAATTCATTAATATTTATATTTGTAGGATGCGGAACATATTCCAGGAAAGTTAAAGTGGTATCCAGCTCCCGGTGTGTCTCCCAGTCAGAGGCACAATGCCGGGGAGGGAAGGCAATCTCAAGTCACCACTTCAGCTAAGCACATGATTTTGGTTGCAAGAGCAAATCTATGTGAAGAGAGTGAGAGAATATGCAAGCCCCATATATATATACAGAGGTGGGGGAATCAACCCCCCCCCCCAGCATGGAGCTATGAATGAGAGAGAAGCGCTGTCCAGTGTGCTGCCATGACAATTATACAGCTGTGGATTTTTACATTTAAATAGCAGAGTAGCTTTCAACTGAATTTTATAGAAAGCTTATATCAATGTTTATTGCCTCATGTTGAATAACAACTTTGGCTCTATGAAGCATGGATACAGAACCATAAAAAGGTAAATACAGAGTGCTTAGTTAAGTAAGCCGCTGATGATTTTATCCTGGGAAACATTCAAAGAATCCACAATAACAATTTTACTGGGCCTCCGTTTCTACCCTCCATATATATATATATATATATATATATATAGCATCATTTTATCAAAAATGCTGACAACAAACATATATAAGTAGAAAATTGAAAGATTGCCGGTTCGAGTCCCTGACCCTCAAGTACCACTGAGGTACGCTGAGCAAGGTACGGTCCCCAAGAACTGCTCCCCAGGTGCTCATGTAGCTGCCCCTGCTGTGTTACAATGTCACATGGGTTAAATGCAGAGGACACATTTTGTTGTTCTGCACTGTGTGCTGTGGTGTGTCCACAATAACAGTGAATCACTTTTCACTTCACTTTATGAGCAAGAATGATTTACATGATTTACAGTAGAAAATTAACCTGTATCGAAAGTTCTTGAGCGCGCTGCAGTCATTGTAGGTTTGGTACACATGCAGTTATAGTACTTGCTCACTGCATTCTGATATATGTTATGTTATAAATAGCCCACAATTACATTATGCCGTATGACGGAGCTCCACAATAGCATTCTCTTGCAAAGTACAACTATTTGAAGATTCCACAGTATATTATGAAAGTCTAAAAATCTAAGTAGCAAAATAATGAGTAGAGTCCATTAGTGTTTTGGGAGGCCGGCAGCAATCTTGGCGAAGCTCATGGGAATTTAATTAAATTTGGCTGCTGGGGGGAAGGCATCTTAATTGAAGAAAGGGAGCAGTAGCAAATTCGCTTTGCTCGGGAACATTCACCTCCATCTCAGCAGGGAGATAAGTTCCCAGAGCCTTTTAAAAGTAACGCAACAGATCAGGAGTGTAGCCTAGATTTTCTTGTGCTGTCAATCACCATAATTGTAGCATAGAAAGGGTGGGTCAAATTTTAGAGAAAAGATTATGTCATCACTGACACTGGTCAGTGCTGATAGTGGCACACATCGTGGTCAGTCGGCTGATAAAATGGCCTATCAGATGGAGGTGAAGAACCCGGCAAGCTGAAACCAGCAGAAGAACCTAATCCTTGCCGTCAGCAAGACAAATGAGTTGCTTGTGGAATTTGGGAGGGAAACTGTTAGACCCCCCCCCCCCCCCCCAAGTCACAATCAATGGGGTTCCTGTGGAGAGGGTGCCCTGCTTTAGATACTTGGGTGTTCACATCACTGAGGACCTCACATGCAGAATGCGCTGCACCTTTATGACAAAGGCACGTCAAAGCCTCCACTACTTAAGAATGCTATGGAAGCTCAGATTAGCTTCCAAGATTCTAAATTCATTCAATGCCTGCACTGCCAAGAGAATCTTGACTGGGAGCATCACCACCCTGTTTGGGAGATGTACCCAGCAGGACAGCACAACCCTGCACAGCGTGGAGCATTCAGTTGTTGGGTGTGTCCCAATCAAAAAGCCACCTCCACACCACACGACTGTCCATGTGGTCCCCAAACTGCATTTTGTCATGAAAATCCAAGTGTAGATGACACTGGGCAATCACAATTCTAGTTCCAACGCACTACAAACTATTAAAAGACTGAAATCAAATGACACCACATATGCTCGACATTTAAAAAAGCACGCAAATTAACTCTGGCATATATTGAACATTCGGGAAACAGCATCACATACTTTGGGTATTTAGTGACCCAGCATATATACCTGAACACTAAGACCAGTTTCTAAACAAACGGAACCTTTCTAACACTGTTTTAAACTCCTCCCCCGGGTCTCACCTCACCCCATGTCCCCGTCTCATTGGCTACGCCTCGTTGGCGCTCATTGCCGGCTGTGACACCTACAGGAGTCGCTAACAGTGTCTGAAATGCATCTGTGATGCATCGGCGGCTCAGTCGGATTGTGTCCTTGAACAGGTCCCGCACTGCGATCAGGCACTGATTCGCCAGCGCTGACTGAATGCCGATTTGCCCCCGGTCTGGGGACTTTGTCGGCAGTCCCCAAAAACTACTGGCAAGTGGCAAATCGAGGCTAAAATCGTGTAGCATGAACTCAGCTTAACCTGCAGGTAACCTTCAAGAGCTAAGGAGATAATTAAAAGTCCAGTCACTCAAGCTCTTTGCTATGGTCAGGGAGGCACTAGTGCTTCCTGTAGGCCAACACCTCGAGACTTAAAACACATTTCTTCCCTCAGGCCGTCTGAATACTAAATGGAGACTAAGACCTTTACACTCATCACCGTTACAGCCGTTCCTCATTTTCCATTTGACATTTTTCTCACACTCACTCCCTTATGGGAATAGTTACTGATATGATTGCTTTCCTAGTTTTATTGTCCTATTTTACTGCTTTGTCTTATTTCCATTGTTATATTAATCCTACTTTATTTAACTGGAAGATCTATATATTTTTCACTACATTAAAGCTGTACGACATGAATGGGTCTAGTTTATAAGTGCTGGTAATGTTGTTTTTTATATTTATACAGTTTCTAAATTCAGCTACTTACATATGTGGAAGCATATATCAAAAATACAAATACCGTGAAACCCTTTAAGCACAAGGCATAAGAGACTGAGTTTGTGAGTTTGACTGGAGAGAATATTAGTCATTTAATGCGCCATACCACAAGCAGTTATGTAAAAATGATTTAACATTTTGTTACCTTTCTGACAAAGAATATGGGACATTCTTAACTAGGGCTGCCTCGTTTCTTTACAGGGGATCATCTCTGGCCTCAGCTCTGGGGTTTGCATGCGCTGTCTCTGTTTGCTCGGCTATTCTCCGCTTGCTTCTCTCACGGTGTGAAGACCTGCAGTTTAGGTGAATAGCTTGCAGTGAATGTGAATGTGTTTGTGTGGGATTCCTATAAGAAGGGGCCCTGCTGTACAGTAAGGGACCAAAGTCCTGCAGCCGTACCCCATAATTTGAAAATGTGTTGCAGTAATTGCTTAGGCAGTACACTTAGTTAGTTAAATTCAGTTGTAGTCTCCTCTGCTATTTAAATGGAGAAATACATTAAATGCAAGCAAAAAAAACTAAAATAGGTTAAAATCTTGTATTTTGTTTGGTTTTTTGTTGTTAATGTTAGGGCTGGTTAGGGCTGAATACAGACAGCCAACATTTTTGCTCCTTCCCAACTCCCAGCCAATCAAGAACACCAAATACTTGGTGCATGAGCTGGGGGGGAGCATAAATGTAGATTGTCTGGACGTCCTTGGGGACTGGACTGAAAAACACTGCCCAATACTGCCTGAGATATGCAATACTACTTTCACCGGAATGTGTTGCGTACCTCACAAATATCAATGCTAATGAACTCCAGCAGGATTAATATGAGACCTTCTTCTGCCTATTATAATTCCTGTATATGACGTCAAATAACAGCATGAACCCTCCCCCCCACACACGTTATCACCACACACACCACTCCATCAGAGAACATATATATATATATACACTCACCTAAAGGATTATTAGAAACACCTGTTCAATTTCTCATTAATGCAATTATCTAATCAACCAATCACATG
>JAODKM010000126.1:15318509-15363525 GCA_026780845.1 Petrocephalus sullivani | reverse complement strand
CACCCCTCCCTCCGAAACAAACAGCACCACCCCCTCCCCTGACTGCCTCTTCAGTTCAGCTGCCCCTCTGATCTCTGGCCCTTTGAATGCCCTACACCCCCGGGTTTGGCCAGAAGCAGGCCTCAGACTAGACATGCACAGAGGAGACAGATGAAAAAAAAGCCCTCTCTAGTCTTTGAAGTCTACAAAAGTCGATGGCCTCTTTCAAGGCCCGCCTTTCAAGCGCGTGCTGTGAGGGGCCCCCACAACACGCCCTCCGAAGGTTAAAGACAGGGGCTGGCTTGTCCGGGCGCAGTGAAAAGGGCATTGGTCCCGAAACACGTAAATAGGGAACTGAGAGAAGGGAAGCGAGGCTTGTGCTGACTGCAAAATGGTCATGAAACGGAATTAGGAAGGACGAAGACGCCCAGAGCAGTGCTGGACAATCACTGTCTTAAAAATACACACGTCTTTCTGGAAAGCCTGATGCAGTGATACAGGAGAGCTGGGCACTTTCTGAACAATTTTTCATACTTACAAATAATATCCTGTCAGTCAGCCAAATTTGCCACAGGGTCATACTGTATGTATGTTATCTATGCATGTTTGTGTCTACGAATGGCTTTCAATGTGCAGTGCCTGAGAGACCTCAGGAAAAGTCCTAATTAGTCATTAAGCATGGCCCCCAGCCTGCACACCTCTCACTTCCTGTTGGCTGACATTTGGATACTATTTACAAGCAACCTGTGCGTGAAATGTCATGCCTCACAAAATTCAGACAAAACCAGCCTCTAAACAGAGTCTTACTCATGAGACATTTACCAACAGTAAAGAAATCTCTAGTAATCTACATTAAAAGGCCTGAAAGGGTAATATGTATCTGTACAATGTATGGCAGAGGAAGCAGGGAAGGGAAATGATACATTCACAGAGGGCAACTTTTATCTTTGGTATGCGGACAGGATTCCACAGCTACTGTATCTAGTCCCATCATAAAAAATATCAACTCCCAGTAATTTCACACAGATATACAAAGTATCTTAAAATAAAAAAAAATAGTAAAAGGATGAGGGAAGACGTGATTAAAATTTAAATTTACCATAAGCTGTGAAATAAACAAACAAATAAAATAAATAAATATATTGATAAAATAAATAAGCAAATAAATAAATTCATAGATGGATGAATGGATTAATGAATACATAAACAAAGAGACAAATAAATAAATAAATAGATAGATAAATAAATAAATAAATGCTGTGATAACATTTCTTACAGAACTCCACAACATTCTGCTTTGCATGAACGTTCAACATTAAAAAAAAAAAAAAAAAAACCTTGAGGAAGCCTTGTGACTCAAAACCATGATGACAACGTCCATTAAAATAGCCAAATATTGATCTATGTGCTTTAAAGAGGTACAAAAAAGCTTCAGCTGTCATTTCCCTACATCTTTCACACTCTAGCCTGTAAAAAACTGCATGTACCAGCACAATGATGTAACCATTTTATACCTTTTTTCATGTAAGAAAAAGACCCGTAACACTGAGCCAAAATGAGTCTACAGTTTCCTTTGGCAGGTCTACAACTGTCCACACCTTGTTAATCTGTATTTCCATCCACTTTTTAGATATACCTTGTATTATGCTGTAAAAACACTCAGTAGTCTTTGATACCCTCACGCTATAAATAAATGCCAACTATAAAGTCCTTTAATTAGCCAGCTTAAAGGGATCCAAAGTCATAATCCGTCAGTGATGACTCCTCCACTGTTAGATGTTGTGCAACTCAGTGTCATGCCCATTGAATAAAAGTATAACTTTCAGATGGGCACCTGGCTTAATTATGGAAGTCCCTTCCACAAATAAATGCAAATGAGTGCATTAACAGGGGAAGTTGTCAGCCTGGGTTAGATAGATACGTAGACCACAAAAATTTGACATGTTTAGAGCCAGTTGCTATGGAGAGTGATGAATCTGTACACGTTGTTCATAAATGCGATCAAATCAGATCACGAGAGAGGTCACAGCATGCTCAAAGAGCACCCTTCTGCATTCTACATTCACTAGCCCAAAAAAATATTCGACCATTCAGGAAGTATATTTACTATATTTACGGATTACAAAGCCATCAATGTTCTAGGTGTTGAAGGCCTGAACAATCTGAAATCTTCAGTGTTCTGACACCTTATCTTGAACATCTCTGTGGATCTAATCACCCAAGACACTCTATTAGAAAACATACTTTCAATAAGGGGCGACTAACCCTCATTGAGATTGACTGGCTTTAGAAAAAAGCAGATACTTTTGAACAGAGGATATTTTACATCCATCCTGGCTCCGGTCACCCGTTGCACCCTTTCCTTCTCCCTACCCATCAGGCTTTGCTGCAGGACACGGCCGAGGAGGAGATGCTGGAGCCGGAGGAGCCGGTTGAGGAGGGTCGGCCCTCCTCGGCCCACCTGTTCAGGTTGCGGCGCCGGGCGTTCATGAAGAAGTTGCTGACGGTGGAGAGTTCCAGGCCGAGCTGCTGAGCGATGGTGATCTGCAGGTCCTTGGGTGGCCGCTGGTTCTCGCAGAAGATGGCTGTGAGGGTGCGCCGCTGCAGGTCCGTGAACACCAACCGAGTGCGCTTAGGGCCCTGGTTCCGCTCCAGTCTGCTCTGCTCCTGCTCCTTTCGTTTGCAGGCTGCATCAATGACAGGGGGGGACTGGTTTAATCCACGTAGTTTACTCCAAAACAAATGAACACTGGATCCTGATAGTTGTACAATTCAGATTGAAGAGTATATAAACAATTTAGCGTTTACAGCAGATAAGGAGCCCAGGATTAATAGAATAATTTGCTCACCAATACATACACATATTACTGGATGGTTACATTAATGGTTCTACTTTTAAAACTTCCAGTGCTACTTGTACCAAAGAGTGGCCAAAATTATTCATATAGCATTGATTTTCTTGTGGTAATTTATACTGCCAGTATAGTTTTCTCAAGACAGCCATGAAAGAGTTAACTTGAGTTAATTTTGCAGTCACTATGTCGTTCGAACACACGTCGCCCAAAATAATTAATGGATAGTGGTTAAAAAGCCTTAAACAAAAGAAAACATTGTAATGATTAATGCATTTACAATTGCACAAGAAAGAGACTGAGGGCAAAAATTTATTAGCTATTTTTCACACAACTGATTGCTATTTCAGAAGCATCGAGTGTTTTGGACACATGGAAAAATGTTTAGATGTACGGAAAAAAGCTCTCTGAAGGTCCAGTGTCCCAGATGAATAATATTTCTTTGCAAACAATTTAGTGAAGTTTCCCCTACCTAGTAATTACTAGGAATAAGCTAGTAATAAAAAGACAAATTTCTGTGATAGTGTTATCCCATCCAGGGTGAAACTTGTGTCCTGTGCTTCCTGGTATAAGTATCCCTATAGTGAGCAGTTCTCCTTTATTTACTAACTGATACTGTATCCTGTATTTGCATTATCACCATTATGTAATGTATAAATCAGAAAATAACAATTAGGTTGTACTTATTCACATATTTCTATCTATTTGCTATGTGTATGTCTACATGCAATATAACCTGCTGTGCATTTGTCATTCACCTGCAGGCTCGGCTCCAGCTCTCGGGAACAGGGTGGGGGGGTGAGACTCGAACCCGAGTCCCAGAGGGGAAAGGCAGCAGTGCTCACCACTGCGCCACCATGCTACCCTCTGCTTTTCCTTTGTTGCCTCACCATTTACTTATGTGGGCTTTGCTGAAATTATTCTTTTTTAATGCAATAATTATAGAACTACAGATATTTAATGAACGCCGATGGCGTCAGTTTCATAATGATAACCATTCCAGAAGGTTCTATTACCACCTATGAGGTAGTTATCCATCCACACTGAATCACCATTTTCCCTGACTTATCCAAAAGTCCAAAGGTCAGAGGGCATCTTTCAATTGCATGTTAATCAATTTGGTTTCACTGAAGACCCCAGCTGGGTAATTTCCTGAGCTGATCAATGTGAAGGAAATACACTGAATGCTGTACACTTTACAGACCATATAGCAATGACTTACTTAATGCCATTAAATGCAAGCATTTTTAGTCTGGACATTGCGTACATCATATTGTTTTGCAATATTCCCTTGCATGACCTTCAATGATACCCTCCTCAATTTCTGTGACATCTTTTTGACATCACTGGACAACACAAATGTGCATTGCTCAATGTTATTTTCTATTCTTGAACAGCTAGTTCCAAAATTGGAACTTTCGCCACCTTGCCTGAATGCTGTGAGCAAGGACAGAGGGCCTTCAGGCTTGCAGACTTGTAGAATGAACAGCATTGATCTGCATTTCCAAGGAGAGCAGCAGCCAACCATGAATCACAGAGCCATTATTTTATATTAAGACAGGAGAGTGACAGAGCGGTGAGGTAAACACAGAGAGCACCTTTGCCGGGAGGCTTCAAATAGATCATTGGGCTTAAACCTATTTTCACAAGTCAAGTAATTAACCAAACACACTCTAAGAGAGGTCTCTATCATCATTTCTTTATGTCAATACCATATAAGATGCGGTCACCTCAAATGATTTTTCTCATTTAAGTTCTAGTCATGTGTCTCTTTTCTTCCGCTCAGAGAGTGGCCCTAGGCAAAGCTTAACTTGCGAGGCCCCAGTACCAAGAAAATTGATGATCATTTCACTTCCTCCACAATGCAGGTGATTCAGGGGCCCTGGGCAAGTGCCTATTCTGCCTTTGTTTCCACTTGCATATTTATAACAAAATGCTTAAATTACATATTCCTTCATAACTTAAACAGATATAATAGATATTAAAATAATATTCTTTTTATTAATCCATTTTATTAATACATGCAGTTTTATCATGTAATCAGTACAAAGTAATTTTCAACAAGAACTGACCAGCAAATGATAACAATCTCAAAATATTCTTCAATTCTGTCACAGCTGAACTACCTCTAATCATACGTACAAATCAGGTTTTTTTTAACATTTTCTCCATTTACTGTGTGCCCCTGGCATCATCTTCCACCCTGCTAGTATGTACGTTTTTGCCTTCCAAAAAAAGGCTGCAATTCTTTTGAAGCATTTTCAAGAAGTGAAATCTTTTTTCTTGGTGGGAATTACTATGCAAACTGAGGTAAGCTTCAGCTATCATGCCTTACTGTACCTCGTTTTTTAGTCTTATCCCGCTTCTCAAATATATATATATATATATATACACACACACATACATATATATACACACACACACACATATATATATATATACATACATATATATAATGTTGCTTCATGGAAATACCCAAAATGATCATATTTTTGCCATATATGCCATATATCTATACACTGAACACAGATCCTCATTACAGCCTGTACTCAAAATTTTCCACCCTGTTAAATTCCACCATGTAACACATTTTACCCGGTAACTGGGTAAAATGTGAACCTAACAGGTGGAAATTCAAATAGAATAAATTGTATTTTATGTGTATCGGAAATGATATTTCTTAGGAAATGGCACCACTAATTAGTGCAAGCTGAGATGCAGTGACATGTTTGTTTATTATTACTTGTTAGTCCTTGTTCCTCCTCTGTGTCTTCTTTAATTTATAATTCTCTAGCCACCTGAACAGAGAATTTGCCACTTCTACTTTTGATTGATTGTGACGAGGAACCACACACACACACACACACACAAAGTTATTTGTAATGTCCCTCCCTCAATTTTACACATTGCAATGAAATCTGGAAAAAAACTGATTTATTGTATTATTATATACAATTATATTATATAGGTGCAGTTCCACACATTACAGATTGCAAAGCATGCTGGACAACGAGGGAAAACTCATCCACTGTTAGAACCTGTTAATATTGGTGTGCCACCCCGTCATACTCCGTTACACCCTGTCATACTCCGTTACACCCTGTCATACTCCATTACACCCTGTCATACTCTGTGCCACCCTGTCATACTCCGTGCCACCCTGTCATACTCCGTTACACCCTGTCATACTCCGTTACACCCTGTTACACAAGTTATTTTTAAATATTAATTTGATAGCAACATTAAATGTTTGCCACATTTTTGTGTTATTTTGCGAGGTGAAGACCATTAACAGTATTTGTGTGTTTTTGTGAAAATGTTTGTGTTTGTGTGTATTATTTACCACATTGTCAGTAAAAATTGGTACAAAAATGACAGATTCTTAATATCAAGCCATATTCTATTCATCAATAATTGTTTTGTTATTGTTTCTAGAATAAAAATACTATGACGTAAGGGACCTATAATCTTCAAGAAAAGCTTATTTTTATTTAACATTTATATTACTAACATTTCGTGATGGATATGTATATGTCCCTAACAGGGTGGAATACCTTCACAGTCAGTGCCTGACTGATGTACCCATAATTATTATAGTTTGAGTCCCTGAGCGAGAACCAATATGCATTCCTAATAGTTAAGCTTGCGACTATTCTGAATGCAAAAAACATGAGAAACATGTAATTGTTTTCCAAAAATTATTAGGCGAACATGTTACCGGATAAAAGGAAAGACTCCAGCTGTGCCCTAGGCAGCTGCCTAGTTTGCCTTTGCTCATACCAGCCCAATATCAGACCCATTTGCTTCAACACTGTGCGTCTCTCTCCATGGAGAGAGCAGCTCACTACCTCTCACACTGCAAACTGGCTGCTCTAGTGCCACACACTATACGCTGATGCGATCAAAGAAAATACCAATTTGTTAGGAAACTACAAATACTTCAGAAAGCCATGCATAACAATGAGGCTGTCAGAGAAATTTAAAACATTGTATTTATATTACCATATGGATTTCTATTGACACTGTCTGGCTTTCATTATTACTCTCAAAATACTGCAGTGATGTAACTGAAACAGAAGTATCTAATTTATAGTACTGTATCAAATTACTAGCTGTCCATAATATTGGAGGAGGAAAAGAGTATATGCTGATATCAGAGTGGTATCTGTTATCATTTGATTAATATATGAATATTAGACACAATTAACAGACTATACACAAACAAATTAGCAAGGGAAACTTTATCTGTCCTACTTGAAAATCAGTCTTTGATTTTGTTTCTGCTGATGAATTATATAGTCATATATGGCCTTTATAGTGGGATTTTTCAGAGGGTGAAAGAAGATAATGCGGAATGTAATACAGGTTTGTTAGCCGATATGGATGAATAAAGCATTTTAGCTCTGTTGTCAGGACACCGCTAATTCACTGTATGTACTGTAGGCTGAGCTTCTAAGAATAATGAGAGCAACGATGTAGGGAACTTTGATTTTATGCTGGATTTATCTGAGCAGCTCCCAATATTTCAGATCACCCCCCCACCCCCCACCCCCTCATCAGCTCTAGGCACGATCACGGCACCGGCCATTTAGCATTTAGCTTCCCCATGCTGTAATCATCTGTAAAAGACCCTCGTTTACCAAGCCATAAATTGCGGATGCTAGGACGCTCGACGGCTATAGGGATAAATATTCCCCCACGGAGTCCTTATGATCGTGAGAACAGCATCTAATCCTGATGTATGCTCCTGTCCTGCGCGGCTGCGACGTGACCAAAATGCTTCTCCCTGCCCCCACCCCAAGCTTCCACACCTTTCACCCCCTACAGCTTACCCCACTCCCAGGCTCTCCATCCTTCTCCCACCCCCCATTGATGTCTTGGGCCACGGGCTGATAGAAATTATTGATTAAATCTGTGCAACTCGGACTCCGAGACCCACCGAGGCTGGTTAACCCCTTCAGTGCAGGGGTTTGGGGTGTGACGGCTGTTTTGTGTGTCTGAATACTTTACCACTGACACCCGCCGTATCTTATTCAAGCCTGTTGTCGATTTGATTGTTTTGGTTACCAGGTGATAACTGTACGCCAGCCTGATCCTGCATGCTTTACAAACACCCCAAAGTAGATAGATAAAAAAATCTGCTCCTATTATATAAAAATGTAATTTCCTATCCTGTTGTTCCACATTTATGTCTGGTTTCATGGGTGGTTTTCTGTCATATTCCTCCTTCCTGGGCTTGGCAGACCTGGGGGTGACCCTGGGGACGACCCTGGGGACCTCTGCACACTAAACACAAAAGTGGACTGAGCAGTATAGCGCTCTGCATGGTTTAAATAAAGGCTTGCAAAATTGGGCATGACACACCAGAAAGTCACACTACCTGCTACCAGGAACTGTAGGCTGCCATAGACATCCGTCACCTAATTCTCACCAGATTATTCAAATCCTGCAGCAATTTCTCCCATTTGTAATAATTTATATGTAAAAAAATATATATCAATACAATAGATAAATGTAATGAAGGAGTCTCACTGATTTTAGCTAGGAACCAGTATTACTAGTAACATCATTTTAAACTTGGCTAATAGGTAAAACTTCTGCTGACTGGCAGTGAGTACGGGGCGCTGTGCATCTTAATAGAGGGTGGGTTTTCAGGCCGTAACTGCGTTTGGATGAGTGTGTTGTTCTTTCCCAAGCAAATCAATACTGCCTGGTAATTAAGCAAAAGGGGTCATTGGGAAACCAGTCCTTTGCTGAAAGCTGGTTATGACAAAAAGACAGCAGATTTTCCTAAATGCTTAATTTGTCTGAGTCAAATGCTCAAAGTTTTATATTAAATTCTGGGGACTGTCATCCTACCCATACAACCCAAGAGATATTTATGCAACCCTATTATGCTATCCATACTTCCCTGGGACTATCCATACTGCCCTGGGACTATCCATACTACCTGGGGACTATCCATACTACCCTGGGACTATCCGTACTGCCCTGTGATTATCCATACTGCTCTGGGACTATCTATATTGCCCTGTGACTATCCATACTACCCTGGGACTATCAATATTGCCCTGGGAATATCTGTACTGCCCTGTGACTGTCCGTACTGCCCTGTGACTATCCATACTGCCCTGGGACTATCCATCTCTGCTTCCTGGGATCAGCGCCAAGCCCTAGACTTTAATATGCTAACTTGACTTAGACAAGCAGTTATGGTAAATGAATGGAATACAATTTAAATCCAAAATTTACTGTCCAGAATTATTTAGTAGTAAATAACCTTAAACTATAATGTGGAAAATATACAATATAAATGTAATCTCTTTTGCAAATTAAACAGTTTTGTCAGCAGTTCCTTGTGCATGACAACCTGTTATTAGACTCATAAACGACACTGGAACACACTGAGTAGGCTTAACAGCATCACATTTGTAGAGCTGGCCTAACCAAAAGAGCACATCTTCAGGGTCCTTACAGGAAAAAGGCGGTTCTCAGCATGGTAAACGGTTTTCTCGTGTCCTTTCGTACAGACAGTAAAAGCGACACTCTTCCAGTCTCCAGTGTCTCGGTGTCACGCTGCACTCTGAGACATGAGTACGAGTCCCTCTGGGATGTTCATGGACACCAGCTGACAATAGTGCTACAGTGAAGGCTGCGGTAGGCTCGCTGATTTTTATTTTCATTCTGGCACAGCAGAAATATATATCTTGGAAGAACACAACCGTACTTCTCAAGGCGATGGGCCACTCAGCCCATGAAAGGAACAGGAACACAGGAGTGTTGAATTTCAGACATTTTGTTCCACTGTGGCCTCAGTATCGCACAAGGACAAGGTACGAGGTAGTCATTACACTCATAGAGCATTTTGCTTACATGCCTCACACGTAAACTACACCATGTTTGTGGGTAGCTAGCAGAATGTCAATTAGGTGTACCATAAGCAAAATGATCAAGCACTAGTGAAATGATCAATTATTGTCAATTAATTCTAACAAAATTTATCAATTTCATGCTTGAGGTAAGTTATACCAGTGTAAGGAAATAAAATATATCTATAGAACAATGCTGCTTTATGGAAATACCCAAAATATGATCCATACCAAAAATATTCATATTCATAAAACATATTTTTTGCAATATAAATTCTTGACATTAACAATTTTTTTTGCACACTATTCACTGAACACAGACCCTCATTTCAGCCTGTAATCAGTCTCTGAATGTTATTTGCACACAGCGAAATTCACGTTACAGCTCCATGTTATCTATGTATATTTGTTTTTACCTCTTTATCGCAGTATTTAAAAAAATATTATATAAATAATATATAAATATATAAAGTGATCAGAGGAATTATGTGCACTTCCATACTGGGAATAGCATGTGCTTATATACCCTGTGGTGGCACCCTGGTGTCAGGCAGGACACCCTTTGTCTTGTGCAGATTCCGTTTTAAAGGGGAATATAATATACTGGGAAGGACAAATTAAGTGCTGCTCATGCTTCGGACATATGCACGTCAACTGTGTCAGCACCGGTGCATGCTGCAGGGATGGTGCATGCTGCAGGGATGGTGCATGCTGCAGGGATGGGACTGTGACAGGCAAACGGGACTAACGCCTTCTCTGGGTGCCCATCCGCTGCCCAGCTCTTACCCTCCAGCCGCAGCGATGCCATCCTCTGGAACTCGGGCTCCTGTAGCCACCGGGACATCCTCTTGAAGGTCTCGCGCCCTGACTTCAGTTTGCCCCACGGTTTCGGGTTTCGAAGGAGGTCAGACAGGGTGCCCTGTGACCTGCACAGCACCCGCTCTGCGAATATCGCCTGGGGGATGCTGTAGCGCTTCAGCTCTGTGATGATCTTCTGTGCCACTTCCTTGGTGTTGATCTCCTCGCCGCACCCTCCGCTACTCTGGGAGTTGGCTAGAGCGCCATCGCCAGGCAGGGAGGTCGAGCGAAGCTCCCCGCCTTTCAAACCCTGCTGGCTTACGGGCTGGAGCTGATAATGATGGCCGCCGTATACGGGAGGGTGGTGGCTGTGAATGTGCTGGGGCATCTCCGCCTTGTTGAGCTGATGACCGATGCCAGCGTCGCCCAGCACCTGAGGTGACGTCTCCCGCCCAAAGTCCACTGTCCGGCAGAACACGTTGCCACTATGTACCTCGTATCCACTGGGGAGTGTCTGTCCAGCGACATCCGCGCTGTTTGCCAGACTGCCATAGCCGTGCATGGCTGCCCCTAAACCAGCACATGGTGGAGAAAGACTCTGCGAGATGCCAAGATCTTTAGCATAGGGGTTGTAGAAACTACTTCCAAGGCCTCTGTCCTCACGCATGAGTGTAAAACTCCCAATAACGTTGCTGACCGGCAAACATGGATGATGGTGATGGTGGTGGTGAAATTTCTCCTCTAGGGGCTGGAGCGGCGTCAGCGTGGTGTACGTGCTCCCGCAGCTGTTCGGGGAGTCCACCCCATAGCCGAGCGCGGACAAGGAATGATCCAGCCTTTGAGCTCGATGTTCAGGGTCCCCCAGAGGCATTAGGGATCCCCCCAAAGAAGATCTTGGGAAGGCATCAAAAAGTTCCCGAGAATGTAGCATTGTGCTCCCATCATTGGACTGTGCAAGTTCGCTATGGCTGTGAAGTGCCAACTCTGCAATATTCCCATCCATCTTTTTTATTAATTTGGCTTATTTTGTCCAGTTTGCAATTCTGATGTCTTCCTATTGGTCTTCTTTTCTATTCCGGAGTTCACACAACTTCAGATTTAGGGTATTAAAAATGAAAACAATTCCCCACTCTATGTAAGAGCAAATAATGAAGTTTCTATGATATTATTTATTCCACCATGATCCATGAACCTTGATCATAACCAGTGGCTTCAGTAACACTGATATTAATTTCATTTACATATCAACAATCATCCTCTTATTTCTTTGTCTTGCCAACAGACCCTTCTGGCTTGCAGCCTGCAGGGGGGAAAAATCTTTTACCGGGTATAACAAACTCTACATTGATTACTAGCCTTCACCATTAATTGTTATCTTCAAGCATAAAATTAATTAACCAGTTCATTAATGGGAAATATAAGTTAACTAAAGAAAATATAGTTCCATTTGCATATGAAATTAACCGCGATTGCTTAATTGGCAAACAAAAGTTGCATCGCTTTCTTTAAGTGGCTAATATTTAATGAACAATTAATTAGCCTCCACCATTGGGTTGCCTACCTCACGTAGCGGTCGATGATCGTCGGGGACGCTGGACAAAGCGACGAAGATGCATTTGACTGCGGGGGAAAAAACACGGGACCGAATAAATACGATGGCCGGATTACAGCGTGTTTCTCATTGATTATTCCAAAAACGCGGGGACGCCAGCTAGTCGCATCTTTCCCGTCTCTCTGCTCGTCGCTCTTCTGCCCGCAGGTCCGCGCACCGCCACAAAACTGGTCAGCCTAGGGTCTTGGGAGACAGATGTGTTGGAAACACTTATATGTATTGAAAGGGGAGGTCAAACAATCAGCCTCCAAACAATCGACTGCGAACCGCGACGCCTCTTCCGACGTCAAACGACGGCGCTTTGTTTCATTTTTCTTAAAGAATCCGGTGACGCTCGCAGCCGCCGTTTCTACCTGCCCGCCTGGCCGCCGGTTCCCCACATAGTCCGGCTCTCCGCTTTCCTCCCGATCGCACAGTGGTCCGTTTCTGTGCGTCACTTGCTAAAAAATCTGACAGATGTGCAATGAAATTCCAACTTCAATTAACCCTTTCGCGTCAGCAGGCGTGTGGATGGAAGGGGGCGGAGTTGGGTGAAGACACAAACATCTCCAGAAATCCCTTTTCACTGGATTGCTTCCACTCAGGACTTGTAATAAGCACGAATTGTTTAATTAAGACCGCGGTAGGAGTATCTTAATACTGGCGTAGCCTATAGTGACAGTTTTTCAATCAAAGCGGCAAAGATTACTCTTACCAAATGATATGTATTTTTGTAATACAATAATAACAATTACATTATTTCCTTATTAGATTTCTACTATTGATTTGCCTTTTTCTACAACTTACGTTGTAAACCTGTATTTGATGGCTATTGATTTATGCGTATTTCACTGTTTGATGGCGCCCATCATGTTGTTGGTTATTGTTAAAAAATAATTCTAGTGGTCAGTCTGTAAAATATTTATCTCTACGGACAAATATATTCATATATGATATTAGCATTTTCTGATCCGGCTAAAAAAGTGGAAAATTTAGATAGTGCGTACTCACTGTATAAGATGTAGATTCCCATACCAAAGCTGCTACAAATAACATTATTTGCCCTGTTCAATGAATTGTTTTACTCGAAGTATTATTTAAATAACTGTTTTCGCCTTTAAATCTGAAATGTACCATTTCTGCAACATTTTGCGCGATAAATCATCAATTCATTTAGCATTACTGATTTTTATGGCGCATTGAGTATGTCAGGGTATTATAAATGGAATGTTGCTAATACGAAGCACGATAAACGAACCGATGAAATGAGACTGAATTTAATTTTCGGAGAACAGCTATTCTGTCCTTTAAAAATCAGAGTGCGGTGTGGGACCACTGTTTTCTCTGACCAGATGCTGCCTTATCGATCCATTGCAAGAATGGGTAGATGGAGAGTAGCTGGAGGTAAAATGGTCAGTGGATTCTGTACGGATATAAAAGGGTTTTGAACAGCCAGAGGTGAAAGTTCACCTTCTGTTGTCGTTAACATTAGAGTGGACATTCGCCCGGCCCTCGGCAGACACGCACCACCTTCCCTCAAAAACTGAAATAATATAGAGGCCTAATGTTTGTTAATATATAGGCTACGTCCTATAAACGGTTTAATCAGAGTTTTATCATTCGCCTGCATAGTATTATATATTGGGTATTCCATGATATTGTAGTTATATGCAATATTTTTGACCACGTCGGTAAAACCAGAAGTAGCCGAAACGCCACGATTTCCCTGTAGCTTCAGAATAATATGCTGTTTGAATTGGTACTGTTATTTATGTTATAATATATAGAAATATTCTATATTATATAAACCTGCTCATCTGATTATGTAATGCTGCGACCCATTTCTTGGTAAATTCAAGAATAAATATTTTGACATTGTATGGATCTTATTACTTATAGCCAATAAATGTTTTTGTGCACAACTGTGAAATAGATACTGAAACGAAATAAATTACTTAAATCAGTAATTAATCAATAGCCATAAATATCATCCTCGTATAAAAACACTGCATTATCATGTGTTGTAGAATGTTGTTAGCACAGCGCATACGTTATAGCAACAAATAAAATGACACGTAATTGCTTTATTTAAATTATTACTTAAGTTAAAGGCCACACCCAGATGTAGTGGGCGCCTTTTGACAGAAACTACAAATAAGCTAGGCCTATAATTTAAAAGGTTTGGTGTTTCTTTTGCCAATTTTTTAATACAACATTTTGGATCGAAAGCGGAGGCCTATGTGAATAATTTCAGCACTTCGCATTGTGAACAGTTCCGTGTTGCCTTTTCAAAGAATTATATTCTGAATTTGAACGTTGTTAAAATGCTTATTTGCAATTTCGAGAAGTGTCTCAATTCACGGGTCCCAATAATACCGTAATATACCCTAACTAAGCATTTCTTGTACTGAGACGGCATTTAAGCAGAGAACTAATTGTTAAAGCAGAGCTTTAATTTTTTCTTAGTTCTTAACCTTCATTGCTAGTATCGGCTACAGGCCTACTGGTACCGTTTTATGCTACTATTACAATGTTTAACCTACCTGCGTGTGAATAGAGTTAAGCAGTCATTTCATTCTCACTGCTTGGTTTATTATTATGTAACCTGCTATATACTCGTTTTTTTTCCTGTAGCAATCCACCATGGAGGAGCCTTGGAGCTTTTGGAATTTTCAGGGTAGTCGTTGCCCATGTAGATGATGTCGGTGGTGAATGCATGCATACGCCAGCTCCCGTTTTGTAAAACATCAACGTTTTAAAACCTCGTGTAACAGTATTCAAATCTTAGATGCATCAATACAATTTTTACCCACAAGTTGTGATCATATTTTCCGTTTACAAAGCAGATATATGGCGCAGTCTCCACTTAAAATCATAAAATAATATTGTTTTTTTTTTTTTAATTTTCGCGTTATTTCTCGACCACGGCCCAAATGTCACCTTAACCCTCCTTTGCAGTTCTGTCGTTTTTCAGTTAATCCCACCTCTGGTTATATTTCTTATAATGATTAGACAAACATAAATTAGACGTCTAGGGCGCGTTATGTGATTGTTATTCTTGGACGCAGTCAAAGGCGTTATTACAGAAATTTGGACCAACAGCTCTGTAATAATGAGACTAAATAACAGCTTTCGGTGATAGTAGTTTGTCGTTAAAGTCTTTATTATAATCCACATGGCAATACACATTTGTGGGTTCACATAAAATAAGGCATCAACAAAATTCGGATGGGTATCGGAATACATTATTTAAAAGTCCAGTTAATATGTAATGCTACACACACACTTTTATTTATACAAACACACGCTATAACTGCATCGTGTAGTTAAAATGCTATTATATGTAGAAGATATTTTTAAATACTCTTAGCAATAAACAGCTGAAACAAGCCAAGAAGTATAGCCAGTATATTATCCAAAAATCTAAATCAATAAAATCAATAATTGCTGTGCCGCTATTAATGAATGACCTCAGCGAATAAGAAGCAGATTTTATTTCAGTTTAAGACAGTAACCCTACCTTAATTTAAAATAAAATTGCATTGCACTTATGGGGAGAAAAGCAAATGAACAGTTTAAAATCTTTAATTTATAAATATATTCTAAATATTTTCGCTGTTGAAAACACACTTCCGTTACAATGGAAAGAAAGGAAATATATCTCCCCTCCAAAATTCATGCTGAATAACATAGCTTGCGGACATTTATTTCATTATTGTTTAACTGTAATAACAGCCAGTACATTATTCTATTCTATGTAAAACAATAGTATATCAAATATATAGGGTGATATGACTGATATTTGGTAATGTGTATATAACTGGAATTAAACATGGTCAGTTACAACTTAACTACACTATAAAAGAAAACTGAGGACTACTACTACTACTACCACTACTACTACTACTACTAATAATAATAATAATAATTATTATTATTATTATAAAAAATTTACAACCAATATATTTTACCACACAGTACCACAGGCATCTAAAAGCATGCCATAGATAGGACTTAAGTACATTTTAACATCTAATGATAATGTGGTACTGAGATTTTTGAAGAGAATAAATACAAAAAAAAAACATTTCTACAAAAGGTACATGAAGCTTCTTAATACCGACGAAGTTTCACGCAACCGAGGACTGAAAGTATCGACCTGCTGCAATTCGTAGCTAAGTGTGGAAATGTACATGGTTCCAGTCATAAAAAAAATTAAGTGATCGTTATCCACGAGTGAACTTTGCTACAAGTTTTTAAAAACTAACATGACTATATCTTGTACCTACAGTTCAAGGGTGAAGATTTGGGTAAGGACGAATTGGACATATCCTACCAATATCGTGGGAGTACCGTGTGTGTTTCGGGAGGCGGGGAGTTCGGAGCATATCAATCGTGGACTTTTGTTTAATTTTTTAAAATGCCATTGTATTTAATGAATCATCTCATTCCAGCTGAGAAACGTGATATATACAATTTGCTAATATCTGGTTTATACAATTCCACTAAATTCTCAATTCCTTTATAAGTGTTACATCTGTTTAAAATGATGGCCATTCAGAAAAGTGATGATAATTGAACTGAAGCATCACATTACATGTATTAAATTATTAATGCCGATAAACCCTCATTAAAAAGTCGCCAGTCTATGGGTATATTTATTTTAGTTTTTCCTGAAGTTTTTACAAGGGGCAAAAGCGCTAAAATGTGAGTAGAGTAGGTTAACTTCGAAGGAAGAGATTCAAAACTGACCCCTAGGAACATCCCGAACTACTTTTACACGAAGTTTTCATCGCAGATAAATTATTGCTAAAAGGATAAAAACGCGCCATGTCAACATTTTAACATTTATTGTCTCATAAATACAATAACTGCATTCTGTGTGTGCGAGATTATTATTAGTATCATTATTATTATTATTATTATTATTATTGCGGTGTTGTTGTTCTGTTCTCCGTTTTTCATATTATGTAACTCATAATCTGAAGCAGTTTACCCAACCTGTCAGTACTGACAATAATAATTATTGTTAAAAAAAAAAAACTGAACGCACCATAGGTGTGTTGCCACAGGCTACAAATCACGTTCTGGAAATTAGCTACCGTGCTGCAGTTTGATGAGGTAATACATCACTTATTACCTGCCTTTTAACAATTAGTTCTATTAAGATTTTCACTGATATAGGCCTACTCATCGTTATCAGTTTCCATGATTGCCTATATAATATAGGCTTCCATTTCTCTCTTTTCGGGTATACAATGTTTTAGATGTTGGCGGTACTTAAGACACGAAACAAGCTTGGGTCCTGGGCCAGTCCAGTTACCACCGCTTCTTAAATTTTACAAAAATGTCGTAGATTTTCCTTAGACAGAAAGGCCCTATAGATAACTTTGTAAGTTTAGCACAGCACAAACCCGATGGAAGTTTTATACCATACTGGAGCAATATGTACGGTATATACACGAAGGACGTTTCCGTTTTTACGCGTACTCCGTACGCATATCCCAGAAGGATAACGAGTTTATCTTGTAGGCCTATATATAATTATGTTATTTGCACGTATAGCCTATTTCTGTTCCTTGTGTACAGGAATTGTTGGTTTCCCACACCAAACATTATTAGTATTATTGTAAGCTGTATACATTTTACATTTACTAATTGCGGTAAATTTTGTTTAACCTTATTGTTACGCGAGGCTTCGTATATTCAGGCCTTTTTAGTGAAAGCAATGATAAAGACAATATATTAATATTAATAAAGAATATTAATATAATTTATGAATGCAAACCGAAATAAATTATATGATAGCCTAAGCTTTCATACTCTTTACATCGCAAACGCGTTATCAATATTGTGTACCCTAAGGACCTGAAGGTGTTCGATTTGTTGTAAATTGCAATGAACAGCAGGCCTATACAATCTCCACATAAAGTTATGCAATTAAACATATCAAGCGAATGCAACGTGCAGATGTAAACATATACTCTTACTAAGTGGTCGGATCAATTTAAAAATCTAACAAGCTAAATAATTTCTTATTTACTTATTGTCTTATTCGCTCACTAATTTACCTGCACTGGGTCAGGATGCTTAGTGCTTGCAGTCGCAAAAATAGCATTTGCACACGAGACCTTTTAGGATAACAAACTGACAGCATCCTAACGGGACCCCCCAGTTTGGCACTACGCAGTGAAATGCACGTTATACCCGTTTACATTTACAGCCTTTACTTTGAAGTTCCTGATGGGTTTGAATTTAATCAACACCGTTCCCCATCTTCTGTCTAACACGTAATCTTTTCCTGCGCACGCAAAGAAAACTATTCGTCCCGCGAAAGATTCACTCTTCCCGAGAGCGATCAGAAGCCTTGAGTTTCCCATGCTTGGCAATCGTATTTGGTGAGTTTGTGCTCCTCAGATTTTTCGCCAGCATTATTTCTTCCACTCATATAAATATAGTTTCGTAAATGTTATTCGAACTACGAGACCACATAGTCAAAATAATACAAAAGCTGTATCACATATTAAAATCTCTTGCCCATCAAGCTATGTATTATATTATTTAAAAAAGTGAGGTCTGAAATACACGAGTGAGTGTTTAATTCTGAAATTTCTAGTCTGAAAATTCCCTAGCTTCACCTGTATTTTCACCTTCCAAGAGTACTTCACATGTCCACTACAATTGCCCTCCACCCCATGACTCAATGAAACAACTTATTATTTATTATTTTTTTAAAATAAACCAGCATTATGTGAACACAGGCAGACATGCAAAACACAAAGCCACCTCGGAAGTTACATACTGCACAGCTCATCCTCACAAACACAAAGGTCTCACTGCTGGCTTGTCGGGCCTGCCGTTCTTGCAGGCGTGGTTAGCGTGCGTGGTCTTGTCTTTCCCGGGTCAATCGCGACTTGGTTCGAAATCCCCTAATGGAGAGCTCTAGTTTTTTTGTTTGTTAGTATTGTGCAAATACCTGCCACTGTCCATTCTCCTCTTATTCCTCTGCCACAGCGTCTCCTTCACTTTGATAACCGGCAGGAACAAAGTCACCTATACCTTCTTTAATAATATCCCGATTTTACATCTACCACAGCATTCCCTTCTCGTGCCCTTTCTTCTCTTAAGCCTGGATGCTCTCATCCTTTGCCTTCCTCATTGTGAAGGAGATCCAGCATCTGTCCTGCAGCCTTCTGTGTCTCTCCCTACTCTTTTTAATCAGCATGTTAATAAGAAAGGTAACTAATCAATACATTCAATGGCTGGGCCTAGCTATCGATGCCATCTCTGCCCCCTCCGTCTCACCCAGCCCCTCACACATACATAAAAGTGACGGACAGACACTCTTAGTCACCAAGTCCATTGATTTTAAATTTAAATACAACCGTTAAAAAATTGAAACGGAGGAATTAACTTGAATTTCTATGCAAAATGCTGATTTGTTCTTTCTCGCTGACTTCTCTGTGAGATACGGTTTTGTTCTGAATCCTATAAATTTCATACTTCTGCAAAGGCTGTGCTGTTGTTTTTCTCATTTTTTTCCCTCTCTATTTTATTTGGATTTACAAAGTCCTTAAGGGCAGAAAATTTTGATCTCAGAGGGACAACATATCGCTCTTTGCTGAGAGATATATACATGGCTGAGGGCTTGAAGCCTCTCACACACACAAACACATGCACACACAGCCGACTTATAACAATATCACTCTGCCGACCATTCATTCCCACCCCAGGATATGGACTTAACAAACGTGTGGCTCCGCTTCTGCTGAGACTGACATGAGAAATATGGCAGAGGATCAAGGGAAAGGATGCATCACTGGAACACAGAGAAAGTTCCAGACGTGACCCCTCAGACTGACATGGCAGTGGCCTCTATGGCCCACTTACTCTATGCTTTTGCCTTCCAGAAACTTCCTCCCTTTCATTCCAAAGTTGGGTGCCTTTTCTCCGATTCCTTTGAAAACTACAATCAAAACAAGAGTAGACTGCTCGCACAAAAGATGTGGTTTATAGTCAATAATGCATATAGGTCAGACTTTGCATGCATGTGTCTTGAGAACGCAGTTATTGGTATTTTTGTTTTGTTAGCATGCCATAACGACTCAAAGCAACGAGTCAAAGCTGCGTCGTAACACATTTAGAAATTGCACACAGATTTTCCAAAATGCAATCAGCTCTTCACCACTAATAGGAATGGGATGTCCTGAGATAACCTGTGACTGCTTTGTGGTGTTAAATTAAACATTGATTAACTAGGGTTAGGACTAAATTCTACAAATGAAACAGATACAGGGATGAGGTATAGGACAGTTTCACATTGTATGTGTGTAAATGTGTTTCTCTCAAACCAGACATGTTCCATACTACCCACACTATCAGAATGCTTCTAAAATAATAGCTAATATACACATTATACACATACTGGTCCTTTGGCAATTGTATTATATTCCTCTCCCATCACTGAGCTGAGTTCCATGTCTGCTATTCCCAAACCACCCTAGAGGTGCACAGAATGACCACTGGCCTTGGTGACCCCCCCTTGGGCTATCGTCTCACACCAGCCAGGTCTCCATTTTGGATGTTGTTGTCGCCTAGCAACAGTAACTAGGGTGGCTGCTCAGAGGCCAGCTATTGATCCCTAAGATAATAAATGGACTGCAGCCAAACTCACCCCATCCCCTTCCCGCATGTTTCATACAATGCTAAGGCCCACATTTCTCCTCTGTTTCGTTTTGTGTACATGCACTTTGTTTCTGGTTAGTAAGGGTAAAAATAGGTGTCTCTTCCGTTATTGGAAAGCTATGGTGTATAACTGAAACAAAGTCAGCATCGTATGGCCTCTGTGTGGACCAAAGAGAAGGCAAAGGGGCACGGGTCAAACATCACCGATTCAGAGGACTGAGGACATCTCTTGAACCAATTAACTGCTGCCGTCTGAAAAGAAGGGGTTGAGTCCTTCTTAAATTTGTAATTTGTTGGAGTGTACTTCACTGGTACACATGCATGTATAATGGATAAATATTTTGTAACATCACACATGTCATTTAGGATATCAATTACAATAACTGTCAGAACTTAGCTGTTGGACATGTTTTTTTAAGTCACAACTTAAAACTTTACCTTTAAGTGTATAAGTCATGAATCAAAACATTAAAAAGAATTTACGGGTGGAAACAAAACTGACCGTAGAACCAGAAACAGACCTGAAAACCCAGCTGTGTCAAAAGGCTAATTATCTTTATTTAGTAAGGCTGTCCTTGGCCTCAGTAGGTTGTTGGGTCATGCACATTTGAGCCTGAAGCTTGGAGGACAGCATGAACATGTGCTTTTTTAGGTCTAGTGGAAAAGTGTAGAAGCAGAGACGCAGTGAGCAGAAGGGCCTTGAGAATGAAGAGGGCACAGCAGCAGTGCTTACAGGCTAGTTGTAATCTGTTTCCTGGTTTCATCCAATACATTGAAAAGCAGGATAAAAAGGATTTGTGGCCCCATCTGTGCTGAATGGTCGTGCATTGAGTTTTTTCTGTGGTCTATTCATCTAGCACCCACCTCATATCATACACATAGGTGAAATATTTCAAAAAGTGTCTTTGGTATACGGCTGAGCAACTTCTTTCGTTAGGAATTGGAAGATGGGTGATGCGTGGTATACGAATACTTCTTGCTAAAACTAAATTTTCTTATGCAAATTGGAAGGAACTCTATGATATAATGCATTAGAAAAGTTAGAATTAAACAGTTTGAAATTAAATATGGATGATGTTACGAATTTCAATTTTTGTTGTATTGGATCCTCTGAGTTGGAGGTACATGGTCATACAAAACCAAACGGTCCTGGATGCGGATCCTGTACCAGTCCCTGTGAATGACCAGAGAATCCCTTCCGTGTGTTTTCGCATGAGCATCCAGGCCCCACATGATTCTGGCTGCAGAGAGGAAACCACAAGCTCTGAAATTATGCGGCTAGTTTCATAGTTTGCTGGACTTCCGTATATGGAAGATCTGCGGACACAGATGGCAGCTCGGCATATGGCCGGACGTGGGCGAGGAAATGACCTTCCAGCTGGATGCTGCGGACATGTCACCAATCCCCACCGCTCTCAATCACCCTCCTCTCCCTCAGGCCAGCTGCTAGCATGGGATGCTAATGGTGTGCTCCTCCCCCAGGAGGCCGGGGAGAAGGCGATGCCCAGCTGGCTCTGAGCCTTTCACTGGTCTCCCAGATTAGGGAGGCACTAGGCTGTTGGCAGATGTTTAAACTGAACCATTGAAATGTGGTTCTTTTACTCTTATGTCTATATGCTTTAGATGCTTAGAAGTCATATTTTACTTTTACACCCAACAGGCAACCCCCAGGTTACGAACGAGTTCCATTCCCTAAGTCTGTCCTTAAGTCAAATTTTTAGGTAAGTCATAAAAATAATAATACAGTACATGGTAATAATAATATTATGCAGTAATATTAAAGGTAACTACATACGGTACTATACTGTACATCACGCACCACTGAATGCATGTGTTTGTTGTTAGGAAGCATTGTATTTAACCCAATTTTTTATATAATGTGTACGAGTTGTCCGTAACTCGGGCATTCTTAACCCCGGGGACTGTCTATATTCTTTCTTTTTATTAAACATGAACTATAGTGTGTTACCGTTCGTGCCCAATCCTGGATGTATGTGTGTTTTTTTTTTACACAGTATTGGAAAGTTTTATGTTACTGCGCAATGGTAAACAGAAGCCGCAGAAAATCACACGCCATAGCAGTGACCCAATTTCATCTTTCTCAACATTACACCCAAATACATTGCTTGTGGGGACCTAGAAAAAATCCTGTAAGTAGGTCTCAAAATACCAGGTCAGCATCAACTGGTCGCCGTCCAGTGCCTTTGATGCCACATGGGACAGGAAAACACAGGCAGTCCGCGGGCTGGAGCCTGGCTGCCCACTGAGAAGAGGCTTTGGCTTTGCTTGCCTGGAGTAATGTCAATAAATCAATAGTACACACGTCACCGCGGCCCAGAGAAGCCACAGAGCTTGCCATTGATCGGTGGGAGGGAGGTGCGGCGTGAGGAGCCGGGGGTGACCTCTGCTGCAGCTACTGGGATTAAAGGTCAGCAGGACCAGCAGCAGCTCCATTGTCAATTGAGACACGTGCCTATCAATATCTCTGTCACGGCTCGGTAAACGCACACGTTTTTCCACGTTTTTTTTTTTGTTGCACATCGTGCACAAATAATTAGGAAGCAAATGGGAATGTAGAGCACAATCTATAAGATTACATTCCTGGACAGATGTATTATGCCAAGATTCGATAAAACAAGCGTCAGCTTGAGGGACTATGGGGACCTCGAAGCACTTGGTTCTGCGTGGCACTGGACTCACAGTGAGAAAGTATGCTGACCAGTGGTTGAGTCATGTGAAATTGCACATTTATTGACAATAAGTGGCACCCTCTACAATTCTATACATTTCATAGTTTCCATGAATTTTAGAAAGTACTTAGATTAAGGATTAGGGTTACAAGACACGCTCTGTTCCCTTTTAATTCGAAAACCTAGTACAAAACAATTAAACATACATAAATAATTTGATTTATAACCCTCATTAGTCAATGAAGCATTGCAAACTAATGACATGTCAGTGTAATCTTGTCATCTGTCATTTATAGAGCTTGTCCTGTTGACACATTAAAGAAACAATTAAGGAATCACAGACACAACTACTGTTAATCCATTTTGACTGAATTATGTCATTTGTCCAGTAACATATGTTTGTATAACGGGCTCTGAAATTTATATATTTTTTTATATATATTTTAAGATACAGTAGAAATTAATAGTAGTAGCTATTACCTGTCTGACCATGTCCAGCATACGCAGCTAGAAGATGAATGGATGATACTTTTTACCAATTACGATATAATATATACATTTAATCTATAATTCATTAATTTTATTTATTTAGTCATGTGGTCCTTTCTAAAGATCTTTGGTCAAATGATAATGGGAGTTTTATTTCTCATTATTAATCCTGCATGATTTTGAGGATTTTTAAATAACAATCATATTTTAATATTTTTTTTACCAGGTTAACTAAATGTTTCTATTGTTCAGTAAATTGTGGCCATATTTTTTTTTTATTTGGGAATGTACTGATATTTAATGACCCTAACTCATTCAACATTTAGCCTCGGAAAAAATTAATAGACCACAGTACAACTAAAATAATCTGTATTGTTAAATCCGGGTTTAATCCTGGTTCTGCTGGCAGAAGGCTACACCAAGCAGCAGGTTGCTTCCAAGTTCAACGTTTCTAAGACAGCAGTAGCCTACACAAGGACAATGTGAAGCAGGAGACGCTGGGAATGACCAGAAAACAGCCAGGTAGAGGGTGGAAGCAACTTTCTAATGCCAGAGATGACCGTTAGCTTATCTAGCAGTGCCTCATGACCTGGAGGATGGCATGACTTTCATAAGGAATGGGAAACATTAAGTGGTGTGATGTGCACAGCTAGAACAGTTAGTATCAGGCTCCTAGAAGCAGGACTGAAGTCCCATAAAGCAAGGAAGAAGCCTTTAATTAAAGAGAAACTGAGGAGAACCAGGCTGCAGTTTGCAAAAAATGCATATTTTATACAGATGCATAACCATAAATTGAGAAATGAGTGAAACAAAAAAATGTGCTGTGGTTTCTTTATTTTTTCCGGAGCTGTATATTTTAACATCAGATTTATTTCGCTCAGTGTTTTTGGACAACATAGACACTCGGTTAGTTATAATGATAGCCCTAGAAGATTTAATGCTTCTGATGACTGCCATATTGCTTGATCTATAGAGCGGTGCATGTCCAGTGTCCAGGGAAGTGAGATCAACTTGTTCTCTTGGGTTGCCAAGCCAACCCTAGGTTGAAATATTTCCTGTTCTCTGGACAATGGAGCAGGTTTGTTACAAGGGCATGATTTGAACATTGTAGAGTAAGTCTGTGTTCAGTGTAACGGTAGGAGCTCTGTGACCTGAATGGTGAGAGTAATAAGTACTGACGGGGAACTTGCTCACCTAGATTGCGGAACATTCTCTGTTGGAAAAGGCAGTGTTTCAAATTCAGCGGAACCCAGATTATATCATAATCACATTACCTACTATTGTGAAAGACCAGACAAAGAAGAAGTTAATGATAATCGATGCATAAAGAAGTTGTCTGTCATGTTGTTGATTTTTGTTTGTATAAGAGGCCCTGAATTTCTGGAGTTTTGTGTAAATTTGGCAACAGAACTCGCTTATTACAAATAGCATGTTTCTGTTGCGTTCATGTTTAATAATGTAGGGTTGGTCTGATAAGGAAGAAGTGGGTTGGGGCAGCAGGTGATCCAGGTTATAAACTCAGTGCCAGCTTTGTATACCTGACTCACATACCTGTCTGTTCCTCAAAGCAGTGCCTCATGTAGCTGACCTAAATATATACAGCCTGAGGACAGGGTCACGAGGGTCAGTTACTGTGTGGCTAATTATGAAAATAGCTAAGATCCAAATGATGCACGATCTAAGTGATTTTATACACGTACGATTGTTAGGGCCAGCTGTAGTGGTTCCAGCATTTTGGAAACAGTAAAAATGGTGAGAAAAAATACATCCAACATCCCAAAAACACAAACCTAATGACAGAGGTTACAATGGGAAGGGCAAAAGTGCAAAAATTAATGTTATTTTTTTTCCCGTGTGGACATGTTAGTATGCATCTTTGTGCTGCTGAGTTCACTTTTTCAGGACATGCAGTTGGTACCCCCCAGTTTGTACCACACAACACGCTTGCTATTCACTGTGTAGCTTGCTACCGGTTAGCTGCAGCCCGTGACGGTGCCTTGGGAAGGGGATTCCAGCTGCCTTTAAGGCTTTTGACGCTCACTTCCCGATGCATTCATTGTTGTGCTGTTCTGTCCTTCCGTGTTTCCACTTGTGACTTGGTGGTTGACTTTGAATTTCGATTTGCTCTTCTCTGATACTGGTTGCTAGGCTGCTGGTGTGCTGGGGTTTGGCCTGGTCGTCATGGTCATGATTATAGTATACTGCAAAAAAAGTCTTCCACTTCTGGTACAATTGCTGCCCTATATATACACATACACATATATATATATATATATATATATATATATGTGTGTGTGTGTGTGTGTGTGTGTGCAATACACTGGGGACTTTGCAGCTCTCATTTTGTGCATATTATAATTAAGCAGTTATATATTTTTTTCAGTTTCTTATTGCTTAACATATGGAGTCATATGCAAAGTCAAAAAAGTAACAAGGCAAAAGAAGTCAAATTGTTTTCATATGATACAGAGGTACACTTTTTTCAAGATATGCAACATTACAAATTTAATTGCAATTTTAGCTTACAATGATGTCTTCTAAGGATATGATGTATATAAAGCGGAACATTTTTTAACAAAAGTTTTGATACAGTTTGTTATTCTTCACTTATTTGTTGACCTATTTTTTTTATCAATTTGTCTGACCTTTGCCCATTATTAACTACCTTTATAATGGAACTGATGGGTGTAAAATAAATGGCACTCTTTTCTTTTTGTGGGTTTCCATGGAAACAACTGATGAGATATCATATCGATTGCAGTGTCCAGTCAAAATCGTGTTGCTTGAACCAACATTTTTCCCAGCAGAGATGGGTGCAGATCGATGCTCTGTGTTGCTTTCTTCTCTTACTCCATAGATCCACACTAAAATATAAGATTAAAAACAATTAAAAATAACAAGGCTTATACCGCTTTGCAGCACACAGTAAATATTGTGAAATATGTATTGTCTTATATATCTTGTGATTATTTTGCTTTTTGATGTGCTATAGACTAGTACCTTTGACCTGATGCTTCTAGTTGTTGAAATGTCTGAAAGACTTGGGTAACAGAACTGACTCAATGAGAAAACTTCATGGCCTACTTACATTCTGATTTCATATGCCTTTAACATCTTTCCAGGAAATCCCTCAAAAGGATATTCAAGTGAAAAGCTCCGTGACCATAGCTGCACTGCATGAGCTATCATTTGTTGTGTAGTCAAACACAATAATAAGCTGATAGCTATATCTGACAACAGGAAATCCACATCATGTTATTAAACTATTTTAGGTGGGGGGTTGGGCGATGGGGAGGCCAAGGAAAAAAAAACACTCGAGTGGACCTAAGGGAGCTCGTTTAAACCTCGCCCGAAGGATCCCCCCAGCCAAGGGTCATGGATGGAGTCATAAAGCCTGAGATTCAAAAGGTGGCTGTCCCATAAGGTGTTTCTAGTGCCCCGAGGCAGAGTCATCACAATTCCAGCAACACGGTACAGTGGTATTATGTTGTGCCACGGATTTCATTTCAGGGGAATAATAAATATAAACATAATGAATATATCAGCAACAACAACAACAATAATAATTATTATTATTATTATATCAATTATATCTATTATAGCATTCAAGCACTTTTCAAAATGCTAACTTTTTACAAAAGTTATGCAATACTGTTTTAGACAATTATTTCCTGCATAATAAGTATATTTACAAAATATAGCAGTAACATCCTTCTGAAAGAAAATTTTAACTAATAACGCGAGGAAACCACTTACAGTACCAGACGTAAATAATATTCGACGAAATACTGTTGGCAGCCAGTAAACTTAATATGCCACTTGCCTAGTTTGCGTACATAATACGTTTGAGTAGATAGACGAATTTCACTATTTGCGATGTTTAACAGTGCCATCGTGTGGATTATCGAAGTAGTGTTTCTGTAAAAATAAGAAAGGGGGAAAAAAAACAGTATGAAATTTACCGTGTTTCACGTTTCTGTTTCAGGTAAGCTACAGTGAAACCCCGTAGGTCTGCAGTCCATACTGTAATCAACATGAATCACAATCCACATGTCAGATCAGATTATTCATTTAAGCACTGCAGTTGATGCTTTTAATGAGTTTAACCCACTTATGTAAACCGTCTTACTTCTACATCATTGCAGATACAACTGTATGTTATGTCATATGTTTAATATTTAGAAAAACCTGGAGTGACTGTCTGCAAATTTTAATACCTAATAAGAAATGTTAACGTATGAAATAGTTTTACCCACATCAATATGCATTCCTCTGCCCCTCAGTTTTATAAAAGTAGTTTTATTATTATACAACATAATAGAAAAAGCACTCGAAAAAGGCAAACTGCGATGCATTTCTCTTAAAAGCGAAAGTGATTCATTTATATGTTACATCTCATCCATAACCCAGTTCATGAGATGCATGGCTGCCTTTTTAGGTAGTGAAGTGATAACACCCTGTCAATTCTTTAGAATAATGAAGTTTGTAAACACTTTTCATAATATGATTGCTACAAAGAACAGATGGCCCCACAATTACTTAGCAATCAACAGACGCCCTGTGCTTACAACATATCAGAAATGTATGCATATTTGCTCCAAAAACATGAATGAAAATAATTCAAATTATTTGCAGTAAACCTAAAAGGATAAATTAAAATCTAAAAGGATAAGTAAAAAAATGAACATTCTGGTGTGGAGTTTTATTACCTGAAAACCAAATATTTCTTAATGTTATTTAATTACAGCGATTTATAAGTGCAGCACTATACCATCTTTATTTTGAAATGTGGCCTATGCTTTGAACTAATTTGTCACATATATGTAAATATTGTATTTATAATACTATATAATCTGTTCAGATGTACGATAACTTTCCATGATAGGTTGACAAAGGGACTATCTTCCTAACTGAATGAACTATTACCGACAACGCATGGACTGACAATGTATAATTAATGCTGTATAGCTCATTATGGAGGTTTCTAGATGCAAAAATATGAAACTGCATACACTTGAATAACACAACTCCGTAACCAAAAACTCATTTAAAACATTTATTTTATTCATATACCACTTTCACTGCAAGTACTGCTAATTTTTAAATATATTATAAAACACTAAAATCATAACATAAAAGAAGGCAAGGAACTAAATAGATCTCACTTTTAACAAGGAACTCAACACCACCAGAACATAGGAACAGCAAGTTCTTTAACATTTTGTAATATGTGTACAATAAGTAATACGTGACTCATATCACGTCTGTCCTGTTAACCAAAATTCCTTCTCTAATTCATCATCTCACTAGTCACATCAATATATGCAACGAATTTTGTTAAAGCTGGAAAAACCGTTGGTTGCTGTTATCTAAAGTAAGAGAAGATTGCTGTAAAACAAAATGCATTGTAACACGGAAAAGAAGCTACCTAGTGCCACTAGCCATGAATCTACACTACTTCACATAAAGCTGCGAGGACAGTAATATAAGTAAATTGCTCATGACCTTTGTGGCATGGCAAATTGTGGTAACAGGCTAACTGTCCTCTCATCTATCTAAGGTAGTGAGGCATTGTGTGAAGTCTCACTGAGGCACAGAGTGAAGCACATTTTTCTACAACAGACTCAGTAACTCTCCTTTGGCTCACTGAATTTGCGCCTCTTTGGCACGATGGCTTCCTCTTGGCTGCAGGGGAAGGCAAAGTGGGAATTCTGCAGAAAGAAATCTGAGGTTAAGTGCTGAGAGGCATTTATTTGTGTGGTCAATTTTCTGTGCAAATGGGTGACATATGAACTATCAATATATTATCAATATTAAAATTAATTTAATTTGATTTCTTGGTTTAATACTGATATTATTCAAAATCATGTTAACATTTAAACTGTTTCCATGGTAAATATTTTTTGCTGGTGATAAACAACTAATTTTGTTCTCTCTATATCACATAAAATAAATAGACAAACCAAAGGATTCAATATAAATTTCTTTCAAGAACAATCTGAAACAGTCATTGAGTTGTGGACATTGTTTAACGTAAAATAATCCTCATAAACCAAGATCATTGGAGTCAAGCTAAATGATCTGAGTTTACAGTGGAGGAAACGTGTGGTGTAGAAAGCAAAAGGTATCATTAGTCAGCCTGATCATGTTCCTGCCGCCTAGTTTGTTTGAATGCCCTCAGGCCGGCGCTGTCATGCACCCCTGAGGAAAACAAATCGCTACTCAAACTCCTTTATTCCTTCAGTTATCAGGCAGCTAAATACCCAGTAACTTGGGTGCTTGGGTATTTTTTCTGCTATCATTATCCTTGGTCATTAAGACACACATTTATGTGTACGTATGAGTACAGGAGCATTTTTGTTTGCCTGCATTTGACCCTAGGTTAACTTTGATCTACAGTAAGTAGATGTTATGGTAACCTAATGTAACAAAGTTTTAACTAAGCAACAGCAAACTGGCCGCCCACTACGTCTATTAAGTGGCATCGCTCGATCTACCTGCGCTACCGTCACGATCTACCAGTCGATCGTGATCGACGTATTGGGCACCCCTGTTCTAACATATTAACAAAAACTAGCTCCCAGTGGTGATAATACAAGTGAATATCTGAAGCACCAGTTCTGCAGCTCAAGTAAATTGTAAATTGTAAATTGTATCAGGCTAGCATTTAGATGTTTTAACACCATACTGGCACACAAGCCGAGAGGAGGGTGGGGTCAGTCAGCTATTAATAAAGAAAACTTGCCAAAGGAGAGTAAATGACACGGCCACTCCTTGTTCTTCTGATCGTCATTTCTAAATGTTCCGTCTTCCTTGCATTGCAATCCATCTAAAACATAGCACACTGTATTTTTTTTTATTCTGAAATGTGGACCAATGAGCATTATTACAAAAAATGTTTTTTTTTTAGGTCACTCAAAGACGATTTTCATAGGTACCCTCCTTTCATCCTATGATGTTCAATAGCTTGCAGCAAAGCTGCTCGCTGGACAGGGTCAGTGGTGATACATGTAGCAAAGTCAGTGACGAGTTTGACTCCTTATTCAGCTGCATCGATGACAAATTTCACTGAGTGAACAAACGTTTTGGCTGTGCAGAAATCATCATCAGAATGTCACTGATCCACTGTGCTGCAAGCTGTTGAACGTCATAGGCTGAAAAGAGGCTACCCATAAAAATAGTCTTTTAGGGATCTCAAGATGAACAGCAAAACCACTTGGTACACTTGGCAGCATGGACAAAATTCTGTTTGGTTGGTATCAAGAACTTTGTTTTTTTTGGACAACTGTAATGGCACATATACATACTGGATCCCACAAACATATTTTGCTGGGCTAAAGTCAAAATCTTACCTCAGAATGCTTTGAATAGTCCAATTTCTTATTAAAGATTTTTTCATCTTCTTGACTCAGATTTGCACCTTCTTAATTAAAGGAAATAATAAAGAAATAAAATGAAGACAGCTACATTTGCAATATGTACTGATTGTAGGTATGGGGGTCATCGCCATTAAATCAGAGGGGGGCGTGTCCCCTTCACATTTCATAATTATTTGTTTGGACCCCCCCACATTTAACATAAAATATTAGTTCACCCCGCCAGTGTGTGTCCCCCCACATTCAAAATGCTTCTGACGTCCATGATTGTAAAGTTTACCTGGGATGTCAGTCTGATTTTTGTTCTTGTCCAAATCAAGGGGTGAGTGTTTCTAACATTAGAGACAAAATATTTTGAGGTTTAATTAAAACGACAAACATAAAAACGGGGGTGGGCAGAAAGGGCTGTTGTGTATGCAGGTTTTTGCTGCAACTCCGTAATTAGCTTACTAATAAGAGGACTGATTGGCTGAAGAGTCCTCACACCTGGCTTGAACAGCTGATCTAAAGGTTATCCCAAAAACCTGCATACACACCGGCCCTTTGAGGATAAGATTGCCCACCCCTGCATAAAAACAATGCCAAAATTATCCAAAAGGCCCCTGTGTATTTTTTCATCTGACAACACTTCTTGAAATATATTTGTACCCAACACCAAATTAAAGCTTCTCATACAGTAACTTGGCTGTAATTCTGATTAAGAAAAAAGCGGGGAACATTTTAATCATGCGTTACTGTGCAGGCTAGGACAGGCTCTGCCTTACCTCAACCGCAGGCAGAATTTTGTTTACAAAAGCATGCGGCTCCTTTGCCATCTCAAGTGTGCATTTGTCCCCCTCACATTCAAGCGCTTCATTATCTATCTGCAAACAAATGAAAAAATATAATTGTTCATCATCACAGTCGGCTTCCCAAAAATTTGACTATCTTTATTAGTATTTCATTCCAGAAATGCCATTCTGATTGATGTTATTATACTACACAAGTAAGGAATTCAAATGTATGGGTACATATCTAAATGCATCTCAATAGTAGTACACCCCATACCTACACATAATATCAGGTTTGCTGGCTTTACATTTAAATACCTGTTCCAGCCTTTCCTTCTCTGTAGTAACATCCACCTTCAAAGTATGGAAGGGAGTGACTACATCCCCCATGGTCAGGTGAACAGCTTCCTTCTCAAACAACATGCTGCTGCTGTCAGCCTCCTTGAAGCCAGGAGGCTGATAGTCTTGAGGAGTTACTGAGAATTTTCAAATAGAAGATTGAAATAGGAAAATAATACCTATCTTTGAAACTCTCACCTTTCTTAACTCAGGACACTAAACACTCAGTACATACAAATGCATATATGTTGAGCAGCGACAGACTGCTAAGCATTAGAACAACTAAGCCATTTTTAATGTGGTGTGACTGTTGAAGTGGTATTTCCAGCCTCTCCTGGGATTTTCACATGCTAGTTCTTAAAAAATAGTATGATAAGAAAAAGTCAAGTCACTGTTATTACAGTAGGAAGAACCAAACTTGTTATTGAGAAAGGTTGAGTTGAATAGTGAGACTTGTTAACGCTAAAGGACAGGCCACGAAAAAGATAGCACAGTAAGACAGTAGTATGCAGAAAAACCTGCTTACATGAAAGAACAATACAAAATAACGACATTAACAAACACACACTGGCAATTACTTCTCATACTTCACAACCTATAATTTCCCATGTATGTTTGTATATGGCATTTCCTATTTGCAAATTAGCGAAGTAGGTTTACCTTCATCATAGTAGGACAGCTTCATGTTAAGGAAGACCTTATCAGGCAGAGGTCCCAGATTCTGCATCAATGTATACAGCTTACGCACAAGTAGGATGCTGGCTTTCCTTGTGTCACTGATGTTCATCTTCACCATTTTCCTGTTGGTGTGACTGAAAAAAAATATATTTTCAATTGCTTAATCTCATGTCCATCCATTCACCTGTATATCCCTCCTTTTTCCAAGCACTCATCCAGTACAGAATCATGGTGACCTTGCCGCCTACCCAAAGAACCACAGGTCAAAAGGCAGGCAAACACCCTGGATAGCCTGCTATCCACAAGGCAATGATTCTTAAATGGTTTTCAGCACTAAAATATTTGTCACTGTTTAAAGACTTCATTAGATATAGCTCACCTTTCAAAGTCCATTTCAGGCCCCTTTTTGGTATATTCAATTTTAAACTGGTAGCATTCTGTAACTTTCTGTATGAAAAATAAGTTTTATAATTACACATCATATATTAACAGAGGTGAAGTTCAGGTTCAGAAAGTACAAATCCAGACCAAGTTCTTGTTTCAACCATGTACTCTGTGAATGTGACTCTTTACTTAACAGGTAGTGGAAACAAAATCTTGGTATGGATTTGTACTTTCTGAACCCAAACTTTCTATCTCTGGCCAATACCATGCTATCAATGACTGGCAACCTCAAAATCCCAGAAGCAATACTGCTCAACCAGAGTTGAACAAGGCGCTTAACCTGAACGGCCAGAGTAAAATTAAAAGTTGTATAAATGTTAAAATTATACACAACTTTAAAAAAAGCTACTGAGATAAAATAAACCTATTGAGGTAAAAGATGTATTTCACTAACCTGGGGATTTTCTGTATCAGTATAAATCTAGAGAAAAACATTTATTAATAATTTAGTTCACCCTTAAAATGCAATCCTGGGTTTTCAAAAATTGATACTCACAGAGAGGACTACCATTCGTAACTAAGAAAAGAAAAGAAGAGAAAAAAAATTATTACAAATTTTCACATTTTGAGGTTATTCAGTTTCCATAGCTCCAAGGAGCAGTATCACTAACAGGTCCATCCATCGTCTGAAACCACTTGTCCTATTCAGGGTCGGGGGACGTCCAGAGTCTATCCTGGAGGCTATAGGCGCTAGGCAGGGAACAACCCAGGATGGGGCACCCGTCATAGGGCACACCTACGGGCAATTTGGCAATTCCAATCAACCTCAACATGTTTTTGGGCTGTGGGAAGAAACCAGAGTACCCAAAGGAAACCCCACTTTCTGAACCTATTCCATCCACTTCCGCTACAGGACATTTACATATTTAGCCTTCATATATACACTTACAGCTCCAAGGCAAAGCATGGAAAGTTATAATGCAGGAACCATACCTTCTCTTCAGTGAGAGAGCTCCTTTTCTTATCATAAATGTTTAAAGAAACATTATCTGTTATGTATGTTTGTATATACATAATATCTGTTCCTGCATTATAACTTTCCATGCTTAGCCTTGGAACTGTAAGTGTCACAGTTCAGTCTAGGGTTGAGCCAAGACAGTACGCCTGCATTCTTTTTGCCGTTTTATTTACAGCAGTTAGACACATAATATGACAGACAACCAGGATCAAACACAGATTTTGCCAAGACAAACAGAAACCCGCATTTACCTAAACACATAAATTCTGAAACAGTGACAGTGACAACAATTCCAAAGTAAACAAATCCAAAATGGGGGAGCGCTGAAAAAGACATTACATAAGCAATCCTTTTTCAGCATTTTAAAAATAATCCTGTTTTTTTCTCAATCACTAAATAACAGAATTTGTTGAAACCCAAAAGATTACATATTGAAAAAAATAAAAATGTTACTCACATATTTTTTCTGAATGGCATCAAAGCATCCATGCATCCTGTGAATCAGGATATAAAAATCTTAAATGAAGAACAAGTAAACACTAATAACTGAAAAACACTGTTCTAACTTGGTGTTGTGTCCCCCAGTGTCTGGGGTCTGGGTGTACCCTGTGATGGACTGGTATCCCCATGCGTGCTTGGATTTGATTGCATACAACATTATAAGTGAGATATAATACGTTATTTAAATACCCTTTATGTTAATGTAACTGTATTCTCTTAATTCACTAAGGCTGTGTTTGTGAACCCTTATCTTTGTGACCCACTGTGTACATAGATGAAATTGACCCATACCAAGCCTATTTAAGCATGTTTTTTTATTAGCTTAGTGAAAATTAGGCTAAACCTAATATGCCTGTGCTAATTAAGCAGCAGAATCTCAAGGGGTGTGCTCCCCTTTTCTGCACACTGTATTGACCTCCCAGGTCGGTGGCTTGTAACACAGCAGTGTTCCCAGATACTACAGTCCTTCTGACGCCTGCTGCCTCTTACCACTGCACAATCTGACTGGCCCCTGGGCAGCTCTTCTCCTCCCTCAGTATCATCACTTTCTGCTCTATATGTAAAGACAGTATAAATATACGGCTCCCCCTATTTGATTAATAGGAATTTTTATAATCTATACTGTCCTCTGAACTTTACCTGGTAGAGTCACCATAATAAAACTAGCCTAAAATGGGAAAGACCTGCTTTCTTTATTGCCATGGCAGTCTGCTTTGAGTTACCTTCCACGTACTTGCTGCCATAGGCCTTTTCTGGAAACAGGCCCCTTAGGTAGGTGACACAGGAGACCGCTATGGCCAGCAATTTCTTCACCACCAACAAGGACTGCTGCTCCGTCGTAACCGCACTTGGCAGAATCTGCGCGGCCTACACGTACAAGACGTGATATTAATAAATACAAGTGAGACCGTAGTAAATACCATCGTTTCTGGACCCCGAGGAGGTACCTGGTCGGTCCTGCCGCGCTGCGCACAAGCCATGGCGGCTAATTAGGCCGAGGAAGGCCGGGAAACGACGTCCAGCGCCGCCAGACACCGCAGACATAGACCGCAGACAGACCGCCCCAAATGGTCTTTATTACACAGCGTTCAGCTTTCCACTGGCCACCGACTAGTATTCAATATCTGAAAAGAAAATTATCAGCAAAAAACTCCCTTGTTTGCATCTAACTAGAAAACACTTAATTGTTAGGTAACTAATGACTACCTTACTTGTATTATAAAATAAAATCTTCATAAAATTCGAGGGATGTATCTGAAATTGTCGATCATTTAACATTAATTACAATACTTTTACAGATGGCATTTATCTTTAGCATAGCGACCCAGCTAAGTGGGAAATGTGCGCACTTTCCGCCTCCCGCGCTCCTCAGCTCGTCCCTCAGCTTTCGCGCCAGATTTCTGTCTAACTGCCCTATAATGTCGTCCTGCCCATCAGGGGGAAACGTGTTACTTCTGTAGTAGGAAACGAGGCCGATGGGCACCATAGCGGGCTGGGAAATGGATGGATATGCTCATTATAAGTAAGAACAGCGCTTACATTAAGCTATAAGTAATGTTTCTCAGCAAGAACGTACGACTTTGTTTCATACGGTACTCTCTGGATAAGTGGGCGAATGTTTCTCTTTACAACTGACGTTTTTCTGCTTATTATAAATTACTAATAGCCGAGTTTAATCAAAATAAATATATATATAGATATGTGTGTGTGTGTGTAGCACGTGGAATTTAAAAACAAATTTAAAAATCTAAAATATGTATATTGCCTTGAAACCAATGCAATATACACTGCTCATTACCACAGCATTGCTAGCATTAAAAATAAACAGCTCAGTGCACAAATGGGTGAATCTGATTGATCTTTCGACAATATAAAACAATATAAATGTGCACTAGCATGTAGCATGTCGTTATTAGATACGTGCATATCGATCATGTTAAACGGCTTTAATAAATAATTGACAATTATTGGCTTTTTAAAACTTCTATATACATAGGGCTTTCCTTTAGTCTATTGGTTACTGTATGTGTCTTTCAGTGATGGCGATCCCGCTCGATGATGTCACTGTCGTCTTGCGCCATTTTAGGGAGAATAAAGAATTAGTGCGGACGGCAGACGTGTTTTAGCTCGCGACCGGGGCAGGACACTCAAGATACCATCTTTGCAGGAGTAGAATTGGGGCTATAGGCTTATCCAGCTGGAATATGTCCGCAGAAAACCAAGAGTCAGAGGCTCAGCTGGAGTGCGAAGAGGAGAAACAGGTGGGCTGCTTTATGCGTGTGTGCTTCTGCTCGCATGCACCGCGCGTAGGTAAATAGTGGAACTGTATATAACGCGGCGGGCTGCACGTTTCCCGTGCAGAAAGCTCTAAGGGACCAGCGCCGGCGACGTGGCTTCGCGTGCTACGCGCTCGCGCGCCCGTGCCCCTCGCGGTCCGGGGCGCGAGCGGAATCACCGCGCTCGCGCGGGGCTTTCCCGGCGCTATTGGTCTGGGCGGCGGGCTCGCGCCGGCGCCTCCACGCCATTGGTCCGGGCCGGCGCGAGAGCGACGCGGCGTGTTGCGGCGCAGTGAAATAAAACGGGACACTAATGGGGAACTTTGGGCATCGCCGAAGCTATTGTGTAGCTGGAATGGTTATTGCTATTGCATCGCTTGTATGTGTAATTTATATTATGTAAATGTATTACCATAATGAAATAGTGACAAAGATCATACAAAAAGATGCTTATTAGCTAGGGGCTTTTATTTATAAGAATGCTCACCTTTGTGTTTAATGTGCAGCTACTTTGGTTTAGAAGACCTGCCAAGTGGGCCAGATCGGAAGGGTGCTGCTCTTCTTTCGTTATTCAGAATCGTTGTATTATTGAGATTAAATTTTTAATTTAGAGTTGCAGAGATTCGACAGTTGCTTGGGAAGCAGAGTACAATGTGCACTGTTGGGCATGCATCACTGGATATTTCCATAATTGACAATTGTCATTATTAGTGATGAGCAGCCAATCAATGGAGTTTGTTACCAGAATTTAACCTTAATACAGTACTACAACAGAATATTTAATAAACTGTATTGTAATAGTGTAAACAGCTGTTGCTGTTTTTGTTCAGCATACTGTTTGGAAAACAAAAATGGTATGGCATTTCAGTTGTTAAAAATGTGGATTTTATTGGAACTCTTGTGGTAGATGGTTATTTTAAATATAAATATGAATATTTAAAAATTACTTGTCAGAACTTAACATTTATAGCCTTAAACGTTTCTGGAAAAGAGTTTATTTTGGGTTTGTTAAGTAAATGTAGAACCTTTAGTCTTTAAATTGAACGATTAGTATGGCTTAGATATTACCTGTTTTTCTGACAAAGTGTCTGAATATTAACAAGTTTAAACATGGTCCTATGTGCCTTGTGGCTCTGAGCAAGTGAAATCATGTTTAAGTGCTTGACCTGATTATAATGCACTTTAGCTAAGGTAGGTGTTTTCAACGGCAGTATTAATGGCAGTCTGATTGTTTGCAAAGGTCCCGGTGCCTTAGTCACATCATGCAAAGAGACAATATTGAGTTCTTACAGGATCTTTTTTTATCACAACAGGATTCCCAGGAAAAGAACTCAAACCCAGTGAAAGCAGAGGAAGCTAAGCTAAAAGCCAAGTATCCCAACCTCGGGCAAAAGCCGGGGGGCTCTGACTTCTTGATGAAGAGACTACAAAAGGGTGTATGTTGAAGTTCTCTTATTTGTTTCCTTGTTCTGTAAATATCACACTGATTATACACTTCATGCAAAAGTCACACTCACTTTCAAAATTCACTTCAATTCAGTTTTATTTTTGTGTAGCACCTTTCCCAGTGCACCTGTGTAGGGTGTGTGGCAGTTCGTTATTACATCATTTGTACAGAATGGTACATGAAACAAGAATAATGGAAGAGGAACGGGAGACTGCCAGAAGACGACAGAGGAGAGGAGATAGAACACAGAGAAAATGGACCTGATTTAATAAAACCAGGGTATAAACTGTGGTCATGGTCACAGTCAAAGTCCATCAATGAGTCAGTACTCCAAGTGGGTCTGTGTAAGTTGCCAGGTCATACGCCACATCCACAATGTCACACTTCCAAAGGACTGAACCAGCAATAGAATTAATCCTTTTTTAGCATTATACAATTGCTGTTAAAATTTTCTGCATGCAAAATGCTGTTACTGTGACCTCTGAAATACACTTACAATCTGTCTGTTGTTTATTTTGTTACATCTTTACATTTCTGAAGTTCTGTTATTTATCCCTCAGGAGAAAAATCTCTTTTCGGACTGAGGCTGAAGTATCCCTGATGTGTATTTATTATTAAATGGCATACAAAGCAACTGAATCACACGAGAAGTGATACATGATTTCAATTAGAAGATAGAGTTTAGGAGAAGAAATTTCTAGATGTACTAAGATATGACATTAAGTCATTCTAAAACCAGAGATCAGTGTTTCCGAGGTATGCTCAGCCTAGTTTTTTATGGTAGAAAAAGCCTTATTACCCTTATTGCATTTGCAGGATTAGTGTAAAATAGTTATTTTCATAGCTTTTAGTTTTATTATGTTAAACTACAGTGACACTATTTTGCCAGATCCAGAGTATTTGATGGCAGTTGTTAATGTGGTTCTCGGTTTCCTTTGCAGCAAAAGTACTTTGACTCGGGCGACTACAACATGGCCAAGGCTAAGATGAAGAACAAACAGCTGCCTGCAGCTGAGCCAGACAAGAACCTGGTGACAGGGGATCACATTCCCACTCCGCAAGACCTGCCCCAGAGGAAGTCGTCATTGGTGACCAGCAAGCTGGCAGGCTAGCACATCGCCCACTTCTCTTCTGCCAAGCTGCTCTTGATGTGGTCGTCTGGAGAAGTCAGTACATTTGATTTTGGGGTTGGAGGAGGCGTTAGGGAACCCTTTCACCATGCGTACAGTGCAGACTAACATCCTTTGCTTTGCTATGTCACTTCCATCTGTTTGGCAAGGCTTGAAACGTCAAAAGAAATGGCGTGGAATCCAAGTAAATAGACCTTGTTTTTCCCCCTACGCAACTGTATTGGGAATGATCAAATTGGGTTACCGATTTTCTGTTTGTTGTAAGGGTATTGATGCTTTTACAATAGTAAACACGTAACACGTAAAAGTTTAAACACGTAAATGTATTCATGTAAACCCAGATTCAAGTTCAAGCTGAGCCAATGAAGCGAGCAGACATAAAAAATATCATGTGATCATCAGCAAATCAGGTTTGCTGCTGGCAAAATGGCAAATTATTGATGAGATGTATACTCCTCAAAGACATATGTCACAGACTTTATTAATGACCCAAAGCTATGTCGAGTCTGTTTTTTCAGCTTCTAAACCTTGATTGACAAACACAATCCAATACATGTACTGCCCTGTATGTATGTTTGGCTTGCTCCTATGTGAGGAAGATCTGTAACTTTCCTCAAAACCTGATCTGGCCTTAAATCCTTCCTGAAACAAATGTATTATTTCATTCCTCAGTTGTTTTCTCTAAAACCTGTGAATGTAGCAAGCAGCAGCAACATATCCTAGATTATTTCTGAATGCAGCTGAGGGTATGGTGAGGTAATTAGCTACCTATGTATTGGCTGAAGTAACGGGTGTTTAACCAAAGATGGTGTTTCAGATTTTATTTAGTTTAATTTACATAAAATTTCAAAAACAGCAGTTGCAGCATAAATCATTTCTGGGAGACCTAATTGTATCAGAATAGTTTAAGTGTCCTGCACAAAAGTGGGACAGTTAAGTCAGCATAACATCCTACTGTATCCAGGAATGCTCTGTTTTTTCAGTGCAACATAAACACAAAAGGCTTAATATTAAAGATATATGGAGTAAATGAAGCACCTCAGATAATTACATTATAACATTGTCATGGGTTGTGTCCCATTTTGAGTTGGTGCCAGATTAGAGCGAGTTTTAATGTCTGTTACATTTTGTACAGGCAATTATTTTGGAGGCGTAATGAAAGAAGGGGTTGTTGAATTTCTGTTCATTTTGTTTAGGAAGGGTGATGTGGCTCAGTAGCTGTTTGGGTGGCTCCTTGCCCCAGGTCTGACCGTTCAGGAGTTACACGTCAGCTTAGCGTGTGCAATTGGCAGATTCTTCCTACATGTCTGTGGATTTCTTTTGAGAACTCAGATCTCCTCTCACTATATAAAGACATGCTCTTTAGATGAATTGATGACCCTAAATTGCCCATACTATGTAATTGTGTTAATATGTGTGTGTGTGTGTGTGTGTGTGTCCTGTGATGGGCTGGTGCCCTGCCCAGGGAGGACACTGCCTTGCACCCCATTCATTCAGGCACAACTCTGGCTGTAAAAGCAGTTACTGAAAATGGATTCTGTGACAAAAGTGGGTATGACGTATTTGCATCGGAAGCCGAGGATGCTAGAGATCTTGCATACAAGCACTTTTATGATGAATGTATTTTGCACTTCTAGTTGTTTCAGGTACCTTCACTTATCAAAAGGCAAAGCATTTATGAGTTTTGGTATGTCTGTTTACAGAGAGAACACGGCATATTATTCACAGAGACATGTTAAGAGCATTTACTATTTGATTCTGTTTTATTTCACTTTAATCTCCTAATAAAAAATGGAGCTTTAAACAATTCACAGTTGGCCTTTTATAGGTTTACTTACTGTTTTTTTTTTGGGGGAGGGGTGGGGTACTGGTCCAAGGGCTTGAAAAACACAATGAGGCCCTTCAGTTTACCATTATGTAGTTCTAAATATAATCCCACAATGCCTTCCAAAACTGTACACTCAGCTGAGCCTAAGCCTGAGCTGAACAAATCTTTTTTAAAGCCTTTACACTATATTTATTATTTGTTTATAACCGTAGACTTACCTGCAGGGTGGGCTTTTTTTCAGTTTTGTTCCCATATTCCTGTGATACTTAAGAGGGCAAAGCATTTGCATGTATTTTGCATTGTTATCATAAAGATCTAATTTTCTGTGAGTTCAGTTTTTGTGAAAATCGCATAGAAATTGACAATGCCAACTTTTACATGTAGATCAGAGGGTTTTTTTTAATGAGATATACAGGAAATAAGGTGAACTAGCTGTACAACTACTATATTGTCTGGATCAGTTTACCAATTCATTAAGTCATGTTAATGATTTTGTTGGTGATGATTATAAAAGCTTTGCTTATTTTGAATATTTGTCATCTCAATTTATTTGGTGCTGCAGGACCAACAATAGGAGTTAAGTGATTTCAGAATTGGTGGTGGGAAATTCTCGTAAATTTACATAAAAAAAACAATTACAATGAGAACATGTGTGTATGCACGCTTGTGCACGCTTATGCAAGTTTGTTAGTACATATTTTTAGTTCTCAGGGCGAGGAAAAAAATCTTTATTTTGTACAATGTCACTGGATGTTTGGGTTTGTATTGGTTTCTTTTGGCATGATAACTACAACTGCTCTATAAACATTACACCCTTCTAATTGTAATTCTAATTCTCGTACCATTTCTATCGTTTTCTGTATTTGTTGCTTTTATACTTTGTCGCACCCATTTTTCTGGCTATAGTAGCATGTCACGTTATAAGAAGCTGCACTGCTCTCTTATGCATATTTATACGTTGGATATACAGACACGCACAGCATTGCCCATCATGCATGTGGGCGTTTCCCTGCCGCTGATTACCTTCATAACATATAAGCATCCCTTTACAGAGCGTCTGCTTAAATGTTAGATTTATAATTTAGGCTTCAGTTGGCACAAGTGGTACCCATCCTTCTTGCTTATACAAAGGGTTCTTATTAAGAATGATATGGTGAAAAGCTTTAAATAAAAGTAGGCGTTTTGGGTGAGCCTATTCATGTCTAAGTTCTTTAACGCTAATAATTACAAATGTTTAAAAATAAATATGTTCTTAGTGCGGACTCAGATATTTTTGCCATTTCGTTTTCATTGCAAAGTGTAAGATCTCCCATATAGAATAAATTGAAATAAATAAATAGACAGACATAAAAAAGTATCCCCAAAGGAAAGTGAAATTATGCCGTCATATTCAGTGGCAGTATATATTTTTTTCAGTTATTGATTCTGGAACAAATATGTAATATTTTTATGACCGATGGGTCTTTGGATTCTAACCGCAATCTGAAAATATGGAAAGCTACGATAAATCTGGCGCGTTTCTGCAGAAAGAATGACGTTTACTTCATTCTGAGGAGTAACTGTAATATAAGGCTGAAAAGGGTCAGCTGGCAGCCCATCTGGACATTTTAGAAGTTGTCTGAACGTTATGAGAGCTGTGGGTACTGAAGGCATGTGATTACTTTGATTAGTGGTATGTTTTTTCTGTTTTCAAAGAGGTTGGAGGATATATTTATAATGCTGCAAAAGGGTGTCCAGGACCACTGTGTACCTCTTTTTGAAAAGTGTTTGCACTGGAATTTACAAGACACAATAATAACACTTAACAGCTACGTAGTCTTGGAGTTTCTTGCTCCCCCTCCATGACCCAGTTCTATTTCCGAAAGAAGATGTTTCTGTTTTATATCATTTCTTGGCAACACTAATGTTACCCTTTGATGGGGGGGGGTGAAATAAAAGCCGGGACAAATTTGAACATTAACAAATGAGTTTCTGTTAAATCTGTACAAATGTTTCAGTCGTGTGTTAAAAGTGCTGAAATTTTTGTCAGTATTTGAAATAAAATTTTACATAAAATGAACTAGTGCTCCTCTTTACTGTTTTAATATATATTTTACTGCTTTTATCTAAAAATTTTGGTTATCCTTTAAAAAAATGTATATGCTTCATGTGCATCCACCCATCCACATCCACAGAAAAGGGGATTCTTCTTCTTAAACCTTCTCCCATTGTTCCCAGGTCCAGCACTGATGCTTCTGTGCCCACTGTAGGCACTTTTGACGGTGAACAGAGGTATATTGCAGTGGATTCCATGCGACCTTATAAAAGGATTTTTCTCCAGAATATCCCATTTTCAGTCAGGATAACAATAATAAAATTGTTCTTTGATAGAAAGTGTTATTTAACCTCGGACAGGGTTCAGGTCATTTCCATTAAAATAAGAGCCCCTCTGGTAAAAGCTTCGCCCAGACATACTAAGGCATATTTTGGGATAGCGCCCCACTGTAAGTGAACGTGTGGAGCGCAGGGGAACCTTCTAGCGGCCGGATGGCGGCCACGCACCGCCTCGCCGACATTATAGCGGCCACAAGAGGGAAGCAGAACGACAGGGAAGCCTTCTGTACAGCCATCCTCTATAGCCGCTTATGCTTTGGGGTGTGCGGGACCCCCGGGGGGAGCAGGCGACGCACACGTGGGGACCGGCCGCTGATTCCCCCTAAAAATATCAGTAATGCTGCGTCAGAATCGTTATTTGAACTGGAAATGTAATTCCTCAAGGTTGCCCCAGTTTCTTCAAAACATATGTGAGCGCTTTCATTTTATTCTCGAGCTCTTACCGCTCGAGGCTACTGCAGTCTTTTTTTGTGAAGTGTCCTTGAGTGTTTGAAATGCGCTATACAAATAAAACGTATTATTATTATTACTAGTATTATTATTATTATTATTATTATTAGACGGAGCGCAGCCAAGGAGCGCCATACGGCCGGGGGGAGGGCAGCCGCTCCGGGCCCTGCGTGTCTGACGTGCGCCACGTCGGCTTTCGGTTCTGCAGAAGCGCATGGCGGTGCCGTCGCCAGTCCGGTACGCGCTCCACGCATGTGCTTTAAGATCACACTCATTTAAGGACACTGTTAAAATAAAGGATGCTAACTGCTCCGTGCATATAATATATAACATCAAAGTCGAGAAGTTTCCTCTGTTTGTTCGCGTGTCTCGTTCCCAGCGCGAGGCTCCGCCCTCCGCCCCGCGAGGTCCCGCCTCCCGCCCCACGAGGTCTATAAGTAGGACCAGCCGCAGCGTCCGCCACACCGCGGCGGCTGAGGGTTACCATGGTTCG
>JAODKM010000126.1:15291277-15318455 GCA_026780845.1 Petrocephalus sullivani | reverse complement strand
ATATAATATATAACATCAAAGTCGAGAAGTTTCCTCTGTTTGTTCGCGTGTCTCGTTCCCAGCGCGAGGCTCCGCCCCCCGCCCCACGAGGTCTATAAGTAGGACCAGCCGCAGCGTCCGCCACACCGCGGCGGCTGAGGGTTACCATGGTTCGGCGTGCATGCCGCTATAAGTGATCGCGATTGGGGGCCGTTACTGAAGCTGGATTTTGCGGGGATCTCTCGCGTAATCGTCGCGGAAATCCAGCGAGCATGGACCGACAAGGCATGAAGCATTGCGGGGCCGGCGCAGTCGACGTGTGCTACCCGGCGCTGCTGCGGCACGGAGCGTGGGGCAGCGGCATCCTGCGGTGCCTGGGCTCGCCTGCGCGGGCGGCCGGAGCGCCGTGCCCCGAGGCCGCCCGGGTCTGGGACGACGAGCTGGACGGCTGCGCGGACGAGGCAGACGGGCGCGCCTGCGCCGGCAAGCCGGCCAAGAAGGCACCGCTTCTGGGCGGCCGCTTTCCCGAGCGCGCCGACGCGGGCGGCTCGCTGCCCGCCTCCCCCGACGACGAGGCGCCGGCCTACGGACCCGTGCGCGATCTGTCCCGCAGCGCCGCCGAAATGCTGGACCGGGAGACCTGCGAGCTGATCTGCGATTTCTATGCCGAGTATGCGGGACTGTGCGCGGCGGTGCAAAGGCGGAACCCGGCGCTCTCGACGGTGCGGAGGGTGGTGAGCAGCGTCGTGGAGAAGCACCAGTTTGCCTACAATGGTAAATAACCCGAGGCCGCGGTTACTGGCGCCGTGCGGGGCAGCCAGCTCATTTATCGCGAGCTTCGTGACGATAATTACCGCGGCATCCAGCCGATATTATCATTTAGCCCGCCCTGCCAAAGCATGGCAATTTCGCCACTGGATTGTGGTCTGCAAGATGTCCCTCTACCCAGATATAAATACGTGGTCTTGGTACTCGTGCTGTGGTCTGTGACTCAGCCGTGTAGTCGTTAAAGTTTGGTATTGGTATTGTATTAAACTATTAGTGACTTTACATATGTTTTTGGAGCGTGTGTCCGTGCGCGCATGAATACAGACATGCATACATGCACTTTTTTTATTTCACCGCAAAGCTTTTGACTGCAGTGTTTCTGAGAAACGCGGCACCGCCTTGACTTCCACCCAGTTTACTTGCCTTATCAGCAAAAGCTATGCGAGCCCTAGCCCAGTCTGCCGCAAAGCGAGATACGGGGGGCCCTGTCACATCTGTATAACCGGCTGCTTGTCGTTCAGCAGACTTACTTGGGTTGAGTTGAATTGTAAATGTCTGCCCTTTTACATAAGTGAATAGCAGTGTCCCATAAAACATACTGGAGCGGAGGTCATCCGTTCGTTCGCGGGTACTCCTCCCATGGTAGATCACTGTCCTCATTGTAAACATGAAAGTAGAGCAAAGTTCTTGTATGTGGACGTTTCGTTTTCGTGCCATTTTAAATGTTAATAGTTGCTGTCTTTAAGATGGTTCAGTAACTCCTGCATGGTAAATTGTTGCTCTGTAGTCTGCTGTTAAATGCTTCCTTTGCACTAGAGGGGGGGACTGTTTCATTAGATGGTTGCCAATGAATTGCGTAAACTTGAGGCTGTGAATAGGATGGGTCTGCCTTGGTCACAGGTGACCTAATCAGCTGTTCCAGCTGCTGTTTTGGGTGTGAGAATTCCCTTGTCATTAGACTAGTTTTCTTCTACAGGAAAATAGTGTCTTTGTGTCTCCTTATTTGTTGGTTTCTGAGAACTGTGACTCAGTTGACCTTTTTCCCTTGCAGGTATGATTAAAAAACTAAGTTTGGATCAGCAGACGGATGACATGACTGTAATTAGAACTGTGGCTCAGAACATTTTCAGTGACGGAACCACAAACTGGGGGCGTATCGCCAGCCTTGTGGCCTTTGGGGCAGAGGTGTGTAAGCACCTGAAGGAGACTGGGCGGGAGCACTGTGTCAAGGCGGTTGGGCACCAGATCTCATCCTACCTGCTCTCAGAGCAGCGACAGTGGCTAATCAACAACAAGGCGTGGGTATGTACAGCATATAAACACATGCGTATGTGTCATTGTGCGTTGTCAGAGGTGCAAGGCCTCAGCCTTGTTTTTTCATGACTTTCCTAAAAACGTTGTGACGATGACATCAAGCCAGTATCAATGTTTAATCTCTCTCCCCCCCCCCCTTTTTAGGATGGATTTGTGGAGTTCTTTCATGTAGAAGACACTGAGTCTTTGGTGAGAAACGCCCTCGTTGCATTTGCAAGCGTGGCAGGAATAGGGGCAGGACTGGCATTACTGATCAGGTGATCATCCAGGCCACAGACAAATTTTCACTACAGGTTATGGTCGCAAATTTTTTTTTGTTCTTTTTCAACCCTCAACTGTGGTTTCGTGGATTTCTTATTTAATATTGTGAGAATTTTATTTTTATATTAAAGTTTTACTTTACCACACGTGTATCATGTATTATTAAGCACCAAATCTTGCACAGTGCATGATTTATTCCTTACATTCATCAAACTTCTTTAAATTCACTGGCACACTCCAATTTGCTTTCATAAATATGAGCTCATTGACACCTAGTGTAAATGTTTTTTTTTTCAAAAGTCAATATTCGGTACATGTCAGTTTCAGAATATACTTAATGTACACATGGTATTGTAATTATTGGATCCTTAATCCTTGGTCTAAATATACCTCAGTATTTCTGCTCTACTTAAGAATTGCATTTGAGAATGATAAAAGGGAAATTACTAACTTCACTCAGATCTTCTGTTGGTATGACTCTATGACACAGAGAACTGGATTTGTTCAAGGTTTATTTAACAATTATGTTGTCATTTGATTTCAGAGGATTCAGACCCTTATTATGGAACTCCCAAAGATTCCAACGGTTTAGTTTTAAAAATATTTTCAATTGCTTTTCCTGGGTATTTACCCTACAACAGCCTTCAGAACGTAATGCATTTAGTACTGATATCTGCATGTAACACATGCACTTATGGCTTTCAAAGTGTTGCAATGTCTGCACACAAAACTAACATTAACCTTAACTGTGACTTGTTACTTCCTCTTATGTTTTAGACTGGAGGAAGATGGCAAAAAATAGAACTTAATGCCTGCTCTTTGTCAAAGCAGAACATTTGGAAAATGCTAAATTTGCCTTAAGTGGAGTTTAGTTAAAATGTAGTCCCCAACTGCTGCAAATTTTATATACCTTTTTATCAATGCTATTTAATTTCAGCATTATCTTAGCATAATGCTGTAGAACAGCGATGGCCAACTCCACTCCTGCAGTACCAGAATCCAACACAGTTTGCTGATTTCACTGCTCCAACACATCTTAATCAACTAATTACCAGGTTTAATAGTTACGTTTGAGCTGGGAAATATGTTGGATTCTGGCTCTCCAGAACTACAGTTGGGCACCCCTGCAGTAGAGGGTCTTAACATATGTATTCTGGCTAAGTGCTTTTCAGTACAGCCAGACGCATTTAATGAGTTGCAAATGCTGTTTTCCGGTGTCCTGAAGAACCTGGGTTTATCAAGAAGTATGCTCTTTCAAAAGTCCTCATGCTGAATTAGACCTACCCACGAATATTGAATGAACTTTTGGTTGTGTGATTTCCACTGGTATACTAGCAGCCATCGAAGAAGCAAGTCACCCCGACATTGATGGTATAGGTGAGTGAGGTATGATTCCCACGTCCTCCCTGCAAAGGTTATTTGGAACACAGATATTGGCTTTCAAGTCTGGAATTGCTTTCTGAGGATCAGTACCTTTGATGTCGCCTCTATCACTTTCATACAGCATTCATGCGGACTGGATCTGGCTTCCCTTTCCGTGACACCAGGCCCAAACCATATCTCTTCTGCATTTTAAGCCATAATCACTTCCATTTTTTCTGTTACACTTTTGGTTTCTTGCATATTTTTGCCTGTAGTATTCATTTTGTGAATGATTGAAAATTCAGTTATAGGCCGCCTAAACTGCAAGTTTTTTTTTGTATTCTAAAGACTGCTGATTCAGAGAGTCAGACAACTTAATCAAATGCTAATATTGAACAAAACCGCTTTTGTTAAGGCAGGGGAAAGGCTTGCTCCGCTTCCCGTGAAGTTTCTGTTCTTCATATCAAATGGCGTAGCGGTCCAACACCTTCTTTAACATTACCCTCTACAGGCTGACAGTGAGGGATTGGTCCTTTATGGGGCAGTTCAGACACACTTCATTTTACAGCTAATTCACCTAAGTACAATATTTTGAACTGTGGGAGGAGACCTAAGAAAGCTTCGCATACATGGGCACACACACATTCCTGTGGTAATGACTGAAGAATGTTAGCTTGAGTAAAAGTGACATGACAAAATAGGACTTAATGTCCTGTTCTGATGAACTCATCCTGAGTTTCCCTATTTTGAGCATTTCATATGACCAGACATGTGACTGGTTAGTGCTTTGGCCAACAGTTTAAAAAAGGTGATTAAAAATTGATTAAACTGCAGACATTCTTAAAACATCTGTTCACTTCAGACCATACTCAACGTATTTGCTGCTATTACTACTACAACAGAATGACCACACCAATTAGAGACAACTATAACATCAGCCCCCCCCAAAAAAAAACACGATACATATACAATTACATAATTAACAATTAAATTTCAAACGGTTCAGAGAGCGCTTTCACTCGGGATAGAGCGCTCAGCATTGACAGTTCGGTCAAGCTTTGCTTTTCGGTTCCGTTATACATGAAATACGTGATAAACTGTGACCAAGTTTGCGTTTTGCAATGTATCTTGTGTTTTCGTTGCCGACAGAACGTCAGCACAGCAGGGCAGTAGCGCAGCCCGCACGAAGAGCACATTCTGCACGTCTTCGAAGTTCCGCACGTCAATTCGTCATCCAATAAAATCCGCCGAAAGTAGCCGCGCCCACATGCCGCTCTTTGTGCGCTGTGCGGGTCCTGTCCAATCTGGTCTAGACAGAGCCATTGAAACATCAGTTAGGACATACCATCCATTGCGTAACTCGTCCTTAACAACACGTTCAGCATCGTCAAACACCATCCCACTGCAGTTTCAAAATTTCAGCGACGCATCAATGCTCTGTGTTTATAAACACATTCCCCCCTTTAAATGTATTACTAATTTGAGGAAAGTAACGCATGCTACATGGTTTCTCAAAAATTTCCCGTAGAATTACCCCCCTTTTGAATTATGACCTACCTATTGCCATACAGAATAACAGACGTCTATCATTTGACAGAAGGCTCACGGTACATTTCAGAGAATTCCTGCAGGCTTCCTTTTTACTTGAACCCATGTGTGTCTGTTATTCTGAATATGCACATTGATACACCTGCCTAGTGAATCTAGAAAGCGTAACTGGCTGGCATTTTTTTTCAGTGTCATATACAGACATCCCGCCTTAGAGATACTGACTTCAGGGAGGCTGACGAGGGGCGTCCGTGAGGCTGGGGGTGCTGGTCGGTGCTTGGCTGGTATTGCCGCAATACCGTATATATATTGCCGACTGAGGTGGGGGCGGCTGGGCGGGCAAGATTTGCTGACCGGGGCTAGAGAGTGGTGGTGAAATCTGGGGTCAGGTTGCAGCGGTGAAACTACTTCCTGCTGTTAAAATTTCCGGGACATTATGTATCATTTGCAGGTGTCAGGGAGCTGCTGTTAATGTGCGGGAGACTCCTGGAATTTCTGGGAGAGGTGGGATGTCTGCATATAATTTCGATTTCATTTTAAGTTGTATTGCACACCCCATTAAACACATAAGTCTACATTATTTACCTATCTAGAAATGGTGCATTTGATAGTGATAAATGTAAAGTAGGTGGAAAGACCTGTTGCACGCGAAACAGCCATTGTCTAGTGCAGCATAATACTAAAGTAATCCACCTAAATCATAAACATACCGAATATGATATTAACCTACACACCTCAAATCTTAAAAAGTATAAAGACTGAAGTATTTTTATATAGGTACAATTATGTTAGAATGACATTAATTCTTCAACCAGTGTCCTTAAAGAATTGTACTTAAACTGACCTGACACGGTGTATTATGCAAATTCTTAATTGATAATAAGCAGTAAAATTGCGTCCCTGCTCTGGAATATATCTTAAGGGAAGACATGATGGAAAAAACACTGTGTATTGTACATTTGATCAAAATTGGCATGAAAAGGTCAGGCCCAGGCAACTTTGAGTAAATGCTATTTCCTCTGCAGTGATAGGGGGTGATCTCTGGATAAGGGTTCGGAGCTCAGGTTATGTCAGCACAAATAGGATTTGATGGTTTAGCTACATGAATCTGCAGACCACTTTCATTGTGTAGCTCACAAAGTACCATCTGGTACCTGGTACCATCGCACCTGAGTTATGCCATGGCCATGTAGGGTAATCTGTGTACAATTCAGTGCCTTGATATGAACCAGCCATCAAGCTCCATAAAGCCCTTTACTTAATTTAGAGAAATGTACAATTCAACCTAAAGATTATTTGGTCCCGGTTACATCAATTGCACAGAATGATGCTGCAAAAATGATTTCAGTCTAGAAATGAAGCAGCATTTTTATGGTCAGGCTGGAGGCTGGAACCCAAAGCTTGCCATGAGCCTGGTAGCTGCCTTGTTTTTTGCCACCTTGTTTGCCAGGATTCCCTCTTGTGTCTTTGCCAGTCGTACAAACACAGGGCCGATGTGCAGGCGCCAGGAGACTCTCCATGGTGATTCTGCACAGTGGGCTGCATGCTGGCATGGAATCCACCCCTGCGCTATCCCTAGTGCCTGCCTTGTTACAACACTCTGTTCAGGAAGGGTGTGTGAGTGGTGTGAATTGAAATGATATGGAAAAACAACATTCGCCGTGACTGAGGATGCACGTGTCTCTGTTGGAAAAACACACAAATGTATTCATTATTATTATAAATTGTATTAATTCATTATTATAAATTATTAACTGAAATTAAATACTAAAGGGCTTTCGCATTACCTCTACAACCAATTTAGAGTTTGTGAGTGTGGAATAAGAGCTTACTTAAGTATATAATAGGTATAATATGAAATATATATATATATATATATATATATATATATTGTTGAGTTCTTGAGTAGGCTTCATAGAATTGCAACTCTCCTAATGAAGCTGCAGTTGTGTTTCCACAACTGTTTAAAGCCCATTTCTTGTCCAAGGACTGTTGCAGTCCCATATTACATGCAAAACAACCTTTATCTTCCTATCTTCAGGTGTATTATTGAAGCCACAAGCTACATTCACTTTTAGCGAACAGCTGTCACCATAGCGTTATTTCCAGTCAGTCAGTTGAAAATACAGTTGAGTGGTATTACTTGGGATTGAGGCCTGTTTAGTTAAAGTCTCAATAGTTGTCTTTATAAATGATGTGTTTCCAGCGTAAAGAACAGGTGGTGTAACGTGTGTGCTCACCTTACATCAGCCTCCGTCTTGTGGTGCGGAAGACACACTCGACACAACAAAGCTGCCTTCTATTTTAAATGTTAAGTAGCCCTTGGGGAGAGTTGGCAAAATAGAATGGACATTCTAATCAATTCATAAGAAAATTAAACAGCCAAGAGAAGGTATGTGAAACACGAGTAAGCCTCAGAGGGAAAATCTCTGGGTGTCACTGCTTATACCACTTACAGGTATCACTTCATATGAATGATGTTCCTAAATTGCTTCTTATGGGAGCTTAAAATGTTCAAACAATGAAACAGTTATGATACTATTTAGAATTTTAGAAGTTCATTAAGATATTAGCCATAAGTTAACCAGTGGGGTGTCCTGAGACACTTTGAGGACCTTTTCAGGACAGTTCAGATATGCATTTTTGAGAGTGATTATTTATTTATTTGTAGATTTTGCACTACACCCACGTTTGTTTAAAAGTTTGAGTTATGAATCAAAGTGTAGTGTAATGTAGTGATTGTGATTTTTAATGAGTATAAATGTTGCAGAAGAACCAGAAATTGAATTAATATTCCCTTGTATTTTTTTGTCAAATTTATCCATGTTAGAATATATGGGTAATGATTATAAATTTTGACATATGTACCCTTTGCTGAAACATCTCAACTTTATTTAATATTCCACATGAAACATGGCTCTGCTCTTCAGAAGACCATGATCTCAAGTTGAAGTATTTATTTTTATTTTGACCACATTGTGCTAAATTAGTAACAGATGCTTTATCTAAATTGATAGCTTACAGTTGTTCGTGTAGCTGAATATGTCCAAAAGTAAATGTCTTGGCAATGTAGAGCTTTTGCAATTCATTTGGCATTTGCTGACTCAAGATATTTTCGTTTACACTCACAGCAACATAAATGTCTTATATCACAAGAAATAGCTGTTGAACCAAACAAACTCTAACCAGATTCACTAATTAGGGTGCTTGTGTTTCTCTCTGAACAACTGAATAAAACTGAGACCTGCAAATATTGCTGAACATGGTGCAAATATGAAAATCACATCCTGCTTCTACAGTATGAGCTTATTTTATAGTTATCTCGTAATGTGCAGGGTTAATATCAGACAACATTGTAATTGTATTTTAATTGTTAAAATGCTACCAAAAAGTAAATAACAGGACCAGAACAAATTAAAACAATAACAACAAATTAAATTAAACAATAATGTAGTGTTGGGATATTTTCGTGTTTTGTTTCTCATAAAAACAAAACCTGTTCATTTAAGTAATTTAGTATGTATAAGAAACTTTATTATTTATTTCATGCCTATAATGTTTTCCTATTGTAACCTACTTTTCTTTTTGAAAACATTGAAGAAACTGAAATCAACTGTTGCACATTAACAGTGAATGAGGAAGAAAGCAGGTGATTGGCTGTAACGTCTACTGCCTCCCCCTAGTAACAGCCCGCCCTGTTGCTTAAAACAGTAACAGATCAAAAAGCTTCTCAGAAGTCAGCTGACCAAAGTTCCCTATACAAGACAAGGGCAAACAAGGGAGAAAGACAGTCAAACTAACATAACCTAGGTCTGCTAATCCTAAGAATTATAAAAAATAAGTATTAAATAATAAATGGCATACTGAAATGAACTTTTTCAGACTCGCCTGGCCTCCTTCTGGCATCTCTCGTTTGAGAAGGCAGGCGATTAGTTGTGGCACCTTCGCAACTGCGCAAACTCAGGTTTAAACGACGAGTGATCACTGACGCGCGTTTCTCTATGCAGAGTAATCGCGGTGTTTGCGTGTGTGCGTGCGTGTGCCTGCATGCGTGTGCCTGCATGCGTGAGAAAACTCATTGGTTAACTTTCCGAAGCGTTAAAGTTTTGTTATCTTATTTCTGATTGGCTCAGTTTTAAACTTGTTTCTCACTCCCCGAAAAGGCTACGTGCCTCACGCGATTGGCCATTCCGGGCCTGGCTCCACGGACTCGCTGACATTGTACATGGATTTGGATAAAAGCGACTGCTAAATAAATAAATGAAATGTAAATGATTGACCTGTCAACACTTCTGAGGAGAACACAGATTTGAGCAGCAGAGGTAGTTAGAGATATGCCAGTGTTTATTTGTGCTCTTTCCTAAAGGATCTCAATACATTAGAAGATCAATCTTTCATTCAAGGGCGGGTTCCAGCCGAAAGTGGAAGGAAATGCTTGGGTTTATTGCTTGGAATTCGCTCCCATGGTACATATTCTGCCCTTAATGAGTATGTTTTGCAAGGAAACCAAACCACTAGATGCTTTTTGATCCTTAGAATTATGCATGCCTTTCCCCTGCCTACTCTTCACTTTAAGGGCTAAATTTATGTCATGTTTATGTTTATTTTTATTTTAAGAAATGCAGTGTCAACTGTATGCCAGCTGTTTTCCAGAACATTTTTTTAGCCCATAAACAAACTATGTTTTACAACAAGTCCTATTATGTAAATTATAATCAATATCAGTTTCAAATCTATTTTTTATGTTTATTTTTTTATTTTCATTATATTGTAAATTAGTATACATTATACATCATAAATAGTAAAAGGAAGAAGTGTTTTCAAGGCAACACATTTTTATTATATCGGCGTTAAATTCACCATGAATGGTACAGTACGTTATGCATAGAATAATTTATGTTATGCTGGTCACTTATGGTTATCAGAACTGATTCTTTTATACAGTGGTAGTTTTTAGCTGTTTTCTGAGTTAGTGTGAGGTTGTTTGTTTATGCATACCCATTAAACTGCTTAGTTTGTAAATGAGTTAAAAGAAGCTAACAAACATACATGAGCTAAATGGTTTAAGGCTACACAGAGACCCAGATAATCTCTCCATTCCTGTTCTTCGAGATCTCATTGTTGCCTTTGACATTACAGACAATGGGATTCTGCTGAATCGGCTGCACAGCTGGGTTGGCCTCTCTGGTACAGTCCTAGACTGGTTCCAACCATACCTAATTGTGTGTGAATACTGTGCTGCACGTGATACCTGTGTCTCAAAGCATGCAGAGTCCCCCAAGGCTCTATTTTAGGCTCTATGTTATTTAACCTCTACATGCTACCACTGTCAAGTATAATAAATAAACATAGAATCTGCTTTCATCAGTATGCAGAAGACACACAGTCCTATCTGTCTGTAGCTGCTGATGCACATGGGTCTATCAAGTGCCTGCTTGAATACATAGATGACAAACTCATGGATGCTGCAAAACTTTCTGCAACTAGATAAGGAAAAAACAGATTCTTGTTATCGGGAATGAAGTACAGAGGAAGGATATATTGGTGTATTTAGAATCAATTCTAACAACAAGTTAGAAACCTGTGAGTCCTTTTACATGGTGATCTTAGCTTTCGCAATCATATCAGCCATGTCCGCAAAACAGCATACTATCACCTTCGTAATATCATCCAGGGTATGTTGTCATATATTTACTGTGAAAAATTGATACATGTCTTTGTTTCAAGTAATAAATTACTGTAATAACTCCTGTTTGGTCTACCCTAGGCTGAAAATGCATCTTCTATTGCCAAGAAAGCTTAACAGCTGATTTACTTATTGAGGTAATTAAAGAAGGACAACCGCCCAGAGCCAGTGTTGGCACAGTCCTACACTGACATTACCATTTTCATCTCTTCCGTCACAGACTGGTTTGGGTCATTCACTCTACTGGACAAGGTCACTCTGCAGAATATCATCTAAATATGCTTAGAATCAGGGCCGCAAGACAAGCAAACACCTATTTTCCTCAAGCAAGGTCCCTCACCTGTAGATCTCTTCACCCCCTTGTGTGTGGATGATCTTGCATGCTGATTTCAGCTCTTCAACTCAACATGTGAAATAGTCTAAACATGTAGGACTCCGTCACCATGAACAGCAGTGTGCCACAGGGCACTGTGATCTCCTCCCTTCTCCTAGTACATGCATCGAATGACTGCACATCTGCTGATTTATCCATAAAGCTACCTAAGTTTGAACATGACCCCCCTCTTGTTGATTTCATCGTCAACAGAGAAAAGATCAGGTACTAGAGGGAAGTGAATCACTCTGTGTTATTATGCCCCCAACAAACTATCTATATTGTGATTGATTTCAGGAAACACCCATCCCCACATCCCCCTGATAATCAGACATGTATCTGTGAGCAGACAGTAATCAGTCAGGTCACATCACTGTATTTAGTCAAAGCACATCACTAAGAAAGTGCAAGGAGTGCAACACTTCCTGAGGCATGCAGAGAAGGCTCAGGGTTGCCACCATCAGAAGAACCCTCACATCCTATACAACGGTCTGGTTTAGCACTACATCTGCAAACTTTCATGCATCCTTTCTTCTGCAGAAAAGACTGCTGGCTGTAGTGAGTCCTCTTTGTATAGAATGGTGATATGTTACTAAGCACTTTGTGGGGAAATTCAATTTTTGCTTTGCCTCATCTTGTGCACCATATGACTGAGAGCAAGCTTAGGTCTCAGCTAAGCACAGCTAAGGGCCAGCCACCTTGCAGCACCCCAGGCTTCCTAAACCTAGGGGTTTAGGTCCTTGATCAAGAGCCTATAACTGTTCTGCTAAAGCCAGGCTCAAACCATCAGCCTTCTGATTACAGGCACAGAGGCTTACCCCCCCCCGAGCCGCACACCACCCCCTGAACAGCTGCACAACTGCAGGATGAGGTGAGCAAAGAGAATCATCAGTGATCCACCCAGATCATTACTAATTACAGAAACTTACTTTTGGAAGACATTATAAGTCTCTGAGAAACAGAACACTAAGGACAATTTTGTGAGATATGTATTTATTTTGAATTCCTTTTTTGTCTTATAAATATCCCAATATTAATTGCAACATTTTCTGAAATCACTTGTCTTACTAAGGGTGACTAGTACAACAAGATCACATCACGATATTTAAAAATTTTCCGATATCTTGCAGCATTAGTCTATTATAGCAAATACGTTTTTATTTCTTATCATGCCATCCACATCTCGTTGAATTTGTTATTCCAAAGAGATCACAATTAATGCTTGGATCTCTTAATTTGCCCATACATCTATTATTATAGCTTCTTTTTTTTTACTTTGTTTATAGTTTCCTGAGTTCGTAACTATGCCTTTTTGGCCTGGTGGGTGTATTTTGTGAGGCAGTCTACTTGCAGGGCCAGTTAACAATAAACACGTTTGTACGTCCTGCCTGAAAGTACCAAAGTACAGAAAAGTACCCCAGCTGGGTTGGTATTGCTGGTATTAGTGCCTGACTGGAAATCAATGGAAAAGGGAAACTACCAATTTTTTTGGATGGTACCTGAATCACGGGGAGAGTTCTCAACAAGGCTTCTTAATCACCACACCCTGTACTATATCACCACCACTAAGAGATTCTAATATCCACCTGTCTTCTATACCCTGTTGTTCTATGCAGGATCACCATTGTTGGGGAAGTTACTCACAAAAGTAATCCATTACAGACAAGTTCAGGTACAGAAAGTACAACTCCAGACCAAGGTTTTGTTTCAACAAACCAGTTGAGTACTCTGTGACTGCGACACTTTGCACGCAACTAGTTGGTTGAAACAAAACCTTGTTCTGGATTTGTACTTTCTGAACGTCTGTAATGGATTACTTTCATGAGTAACTTGCCCACCAGTGAGGATCTCAGGGGTCCTGGGCCTATCCCAGCAGCGATGGGTATAATGCAAGGAGTAACTCAGAATGGGGCGCGAACCCATCACATGACACACACATCGTTCACGCTATGATTTGACTTGAAACTTGAAAACTGAGGAAACATACGGTTACCCACCGACATGGAGCAGGCGCGGAGACTCTGCATCACATGCTGCCCCATGCTGACTAGGATATATAAAGTCACAATAAAACAAAATCTAAGTATTTACTGATTGCCATCTATGTATTAGTCTTTTTTATAAAGAGCAACATCTCACGGCCAACCACCCTAATCCATCCTGTTGACCCTAAATCAGTTACATCATACTTACTACACGCACTGTTATTGTTTATGAGCTGTCTGTTCTTTTCTAAATTGAATCAAAAAAAGAGAAAATGACAAGCATTTGGAGACTAACATCAATTATAATTCTGATTAAAAAACTGTCAAACGATACAAGCTTTTCTACTTGTTTCTAACTGTCAACACAACATCGCTCACATACAACAATTTTCCATGAAAGTCTGTCCATCCAAGGCCTGGGGTTAGTCCCACAAGGTTTCAGTCATTTGGTGCGTTGGATAAAAATCAAAATCGTAATCAACACTGACTCACTGGTTTCAGTTTCGCCATGACTGTTTTCACATGCAGTTGATTTCGTGCTGAAAATTATGCTTAAATATGTTGCAGTACAGGAACTAATAGGTAATACTGTAAGTGAGAATACCAGGAAGTGAATATTCTAATACATTTTAGTTATTAATTTTCTAAAGGGTTGGCAGATCCTTACCCAAGAGCAATTGGGTAAAATCAGAGTACGTAAGAGATTTGAAAAAGTGATGCTGATGATTCACTTCATTACAAAGAAAAACTAGTTAGATAATTATATTTCTGGAAAGTGAACTGATGATGTAAGAATACCAGAGCACCTGGGATTTCCATGAAGCTTATTATACAATTTCCGGGCCATTTATCCTCAATTAGAATATTTTTTATGTGTTATTTGTATGATTACATCAAAAGGAGCTCTGCCTTGGAAGGTCCCAGCACTGGTAATTTGTTTCCTTCAAAAATTTGTTTTCAAAGAATTGGTAGCTGTAACTACATTTACCCATGAACGTGTTTGAATGTGTGCGTTTTGTCTGTGGTGAAGCTCAAGAAATGACCAGTTCCGTGGTTCATCAAAAGTGACTGTGATCAATGTGAAACTCGCTGCATGAGTTATTTTTTAATATGATTTTTATACTTGTGGTGAAACTTCAAACAGCTTTAAAGAAAATATGCCACTGTGGCACCATTACAGTTAACCCAGAAACAAAGTCCCAATAAAAAAAGAAGTGGATTTTGTGTCCATTTTAGGATTTAGACTCCTGTTATGAAACAGTTATTCAATATGCAAAATATAACGTGTACTTTTTGTGTTAACAACCTCTCATTCTGCCGTAATTAAATATTGGAGTGGCTTTTGGTACTGGGAAGAGATGTGTATGAAATAGACATATATAATTTAAATATAATTTAGTTATATTTACCAGGAACTAGAAAAGCAATAAGGAAATTCATATGCAGTGATATTTTGTTTTGTTTTTATGACTCCACCAGAAGTTTAGAATGTGTTCATCATGTATGTCGATTTTATTTCTAGAATTAACAGAATTCAAGAATGTCACAGGTGTTGCTAGCTGCTGCTAGCGCCTCAGCTTAGAAAAGCACTGAGGAAATGATCAGATACAAGGTGAGAAGCAGCACTAGTTTTCACAGACGTTTTCAGCAAATCACTGGAACTCCGCTCTGTACCTGCATGCTTCAAGTCCATCATCCCGGCGCACAGAAAGACTAGCATTACAGGACTAAATGACTACAGGCCAGTTGCTCTGACCTCTGTAATTATGGAAGTCTTTGAATGCCTTGTCCTAAACCATCTGAAAGCCATCACAGACCCTTTGCTGGACCCCCTGTGGTTTGCATATAGATCAAACAGGCTCATACACGGTACTGTAAACTTGGCCCTACACTTCATGCTACAGCATCTAGACAGCTCAAGGACCTATGCCAGGGTGATGTGTGTGGACTTTAGATCTGCCTTTAACACTGTGGCACCAGAACTGCTGCAGGTGAAACTGTCCTAGTTCCAGATCTGCCACTGGGTCACAGATTTCTTACCACCAGAAGTTAGCAGGTGCAGCTAGGAAACCACGTCAAACATCGAAACCATCAGTACTGGAATACCGCAAGGTTCTGTCCTTTCGCCCCTTATCTTCAGTCATTTTACTAATATCTACATCTGCAGAGAGCCGACTGTGAAGATCCTGAAGTTTGCTGATGACTAGGGCCCACGATTTACTGCGGGCCGCGGAATTTAACGCCACGCCGCAGAATTTAGGGTTTTGCAGCGGTAAAACGCCATGCCTCGGAATTAACCTAACTGCCGCGGAAAATACCAAATCTGAATGAAATCTCACCATTTGAGGCATGGATATTGATTATGAAATGTATGATTAGTTTTAATTACTTCCTTCTTTAGCCTATTGCATTATCTCATGACTCATGAGGATGCAATAGGCTAAAGAAAGAAGTGACGCCATGAGCGTCACTAGCCCTGCGATCGTGTGAGCGTGTATGTGCAATCATGTGTACGTGTATGCGTGATTGGGTGCACGTGTATGTTCGATCATGTGAGCATGTATGTGCAATTGTGTGCGCGGGTGAGCATGTATGTGTGATCATGTGCGCAGGTGCGCATGTATGTCTGATCATGTGCGCAGGTGTGCGTGTATGTACTATCCTGTCCGTGTGTATGTGCGATCGTGTGAGCATGTATGTGGAGTCGTGTGCACGTGTATGTGCGATCAGGTACACGTGTATGTTTGATCATTATTGATTAAGGATTAAGAATAAGAAAAATTGCATTTATTTTGCTTGGGTTACAAATTAGTGTTATGGAGTTCTGGTACCGCATTTGCCGTGCCGCGGTATGCCACGGAATTGTAAAAAAAATGTGCCGCGGAATTTATCATTTCTTGCCTCGGTAAATCGTGGGCCCTACTAATAACACTACCTTGGTAAGTGCTTTAAGTTCTCAACAAGGCTTCTTAGTCACCACACCCTGTACTATAACACAACGACTAATATACTCTAATGTTCTTGTATACCTACTTGTTTTATGCAGGATTACCAGTGTTGGGAAAGTTACTCACAAAAGTAATCCATTACAGACAAGTTCAGGTACAGAAAGTACAAATCCAACTGTTAAATTGAACAGAACAGGCTACAAAACTGAATAAATTCTATTTAACAGGTGCCAGTGATGTCTTGGCTTGCCATATTCAGTTCCACCCTTTCTGGTGGAACATTAATAATAGCTTTGAATTGCATTGGATAGCTTTAGAAAATTTTACAAAGTAAAAAGAAAATAAAGAGATCAGGAGGACAACATTTTAAGAATATTTCAGCTTTACTTTGTTATATGTGTGGAGCATCGTGTCACTATACTAGGGACCGTGAACTTGTGAGCAGGCATAGTGACCAAACAAAAAGGGTTTTATTAAACAAGAGGAACAGAGACATGAAATAAACAGTATTTCAGGGGATCCAGAATAGGGGGACTGAGACCAGGAAGGCCACAGCAGACATGCAGGAGCAACATCAATGGCAAGACTGGGGAACACAGCACTGGGAAGCACTTAAATACAAGACTAGCGAAGGAGCAAACAAGGGGCAGCTGGGGGTGATTAACATAAGGGCAGGAATGAGGCAAGACAAATGATACACAGGCGTGGCTCGTTAGGGCCATGCTAGGGAGGAAACAGGAAGGCAGGACATGACATAACACATTGTGAACACCTGAAATTTTATTTTTTAACTGCTGTATATTTGACTCCTAAAACAATCAGATGAAGAGAATTTTATATTCATTGTGGAGTTATTGGCTGGAATGATGAATCATAATAGCAGGTATTACCTCTTAATACCACAAGATTTATCTGAATATTTCACATTTTATTTTTAAATAATTTGAATAGCATGACCACTGTCAGCCTCCATTCTCCCTGGCAGAAATATCAGAATAATATGCAGGCATCCTTGCAATTATGATTAACATCAGTCTATAACCTCAGAACGTCCTAAAGGCTCTGCAAATGGAAGATCATTTTTACTCACTCACTAATAACAGTGTTAAAAGAACTGCTGTTGTTTAATGGAATTTTTGATTTTTGAATTTTTGTTACTGATCTCCAGATCTGCTTATCAGAAAGCCTAATGAACACACCACCCATGTGAGATGCGCTATATTACAGAAACATTAATCTTTAATGATCTGATGCTGGTAAGCGTCATTATTAATCTACCCGCATTTCATTTTTAAACTGAGCGCATGGATTCCGTACATCAGCATACATCAATCGGAGCAACAGCCTTTACTGGTTTTGAATAAATCTAGATCAATGACTTGGAACAGCACATATAGCTTTGGTGAATTCGGATGTCTTAGCTAATGCAATATTTCTTTTATTATATTAGGGTATTTTTTGTTTCCTTGGCCAAATTTCCCTGTACCCTTTAGATTGATATTAGCTTAGTATTTTTCTATCAATTCATCTTCCAACTGTTCATTCATTACCGGGGTGGAACAAGACTATCCCAAGAAACACAGGCCACAAGGCAGGGGAGCATAGTGGATGGGATGCCAGTCAGTCATTAGGCACTCACCATGGGCAACTTACAGGCACCATGTCACATAAATCAATTGTTTTATTGTTAGGCGAAACAGATGAATCCTGCACAATAGTGTGAGAACGGCAGTGTGTGGCTGTGCGCTAAGCCTCTGTGCCTGCGATCTGAAGGTTGCTGGTTTGAGCCTGTTCTCGGGAGAGCAGTCACATGTCCTTGAGCAAAGCCCTTAAACCCAAGCTCCTCGGGTTCCGCCGGGTGGCCGCCCTTTGCTGTCACCCCCAAGCTTGCTCTCAGCTACACGATGGAGAGCGAGAGGAGCAAAGAGAATTTCCCCATGTCAGTGATGTTAACTCCATGCTTATGCAGCTGGGAGAATTTAAACTATCACTATACTATACTATATACTACACTATATACTGATATACTATACTATATCACTATACTATGTATGTGCATGTTAGTGTGTTATTTATGAATGTCTTCAAACTCCTGGAATAAAGCCAACTCTGGGCACTGTGCATGTTGGTCAGTATTTTTCTACCTGTCCTTCAAATGCTGAAGGTACATTTCTGATCTCCTGCGGTGCTGTGTGTGTGTTTGCTTTTCCTGCAGATAAACACACGTCCAGTGTGCTGAGGCGATCATGTGAATTCGTGTGAACGTTTAGCAATGTTGGCAGAACGGGCAGGTCAGCTGGAGGACCTTCAGCGCGTTGTAGACCTCATGCATGCAGACCTACCCATTGATTTACAATACCTTGCAGATATCAACAGACACATTTAGAAACCAATATACCCTTAGAAATGTAATGGACATTGATAACAGCAAGGACCTGGATGGACTTGTGTGGAAGAAAAGTAATAATACATTGTGAAATGCAAAATATGCAATAGTGTTGTAATAAACCAGTAAAGTGCATAAAATTGTCATATATTTTGTGATATGCTTAACATGCAGAGAAAGCTGTGGAAACCATCTGCAGACACTTTCTTACTTCCCCCTTTGCATAGTTTGTGAAGCCATCCAGCTGTTACACATGAGAATTGATTACACTGCCTAGCTTAACTACCTGAAACTATTTGTGGTAAAAATATATATGTGGCCAATGCGTGTTGGACCCACACGTAGAGACAGTGAGAACCTTCTTATGACAAAGAGCTCTGGAGTTTTACAAGGGACACAAAGTCAAAAAAGGAAGACAAGAATAAGCATAAAATAACCAAACCCATTCACATTTACAATACATTTACACATTCGGTGGATACTTTTGTCCAAAGCGATATACACGTGGTGTAAGTAGCAGATTACAAACATACAGTCAAGGAGTGAGCTAAGCATAAGTGCAGCTAGGCTGAGCTCCCAATGAATGCCCAGGTAGAAGGTAAGCAATATTGAAGCAAAGAGCTACACAACGATTTCTAACAACAAAGGAACCGAATAAGACCGCTCAAGGAACAGAAGTGCAACAAATGAACATTCAGAGACGCTAAAGAGGCATCAGGCTAGTAGAGGAATTCTTGGGACAGATGGGTGTTGAGGAATTTCGTGAAGGTAGAGAGGGAGTCTGATGACCAGATGTGCTTCAGCAGCTCATTTCACCATCGGGGGACCATGGCAGGAGAACCGTCTGGAGTGACACTTCTCTCTTTGTGGAGGGACCTCCAAGAAGCAGTGGTTTGCTCAACATGTGAGGTTCAACAGACAAAAAGCTGACATTGTCCATTTTATTAAACAACACAGAGTGCACGTAGCCACATATTTCTGTGTCATATTGTGAATGTCACTCAAGTAAATACAATGCTGTCATTTTGAGGCCTGATGGTTAGTCTGTAAGAAGTGGTCACCTTCTACTTGTTTATATCCTCAGTGCAAAGAAGTGAGTGTTTATTTGATGCTAACATATGTTTCTGGTTACTAATGAGAGAGTCTAATTTTATCGTGCTAATCTGTCCTCTAGTAGGTATGCAAGGCACAACAATTACTCATACCTCATAATGAAAATTAATAATGCCACTTTTCACATGACACAGATTTAATCTAATTTTCATTTGATAGTTACTAATCCCTAGTTTTAGGTTTGTCAGTGACCTTACAAAAATAACAAGTGAAAGCTTGTGATGCTTCTGGACTATGTGTCAGAGTACACGATGAGCAGCAAAGAAGGGCCAGTTACTCCTGTGTCACCTGGGGCACAGGTCCACAACTGGATGTTCCAGTCCCGGAGTTTCCAGGATCGAATGTTCCAGCACCGGATGTTCAAGGATCAACATTTTAAGCAATGAAAGATGTTTGAGGCTCAGTCTCATGACAGCCGGAGCTCAAGACTGTTCTTCTGTTTTGAGTGTCTAGTCTGTTGTATCTCTAGGCCTAGGTTTATACCTCTGGTTTTGTGATTTGTCTCGTTTTGTGTCATTCATGTCCATAAGTGTCATTCATGTCCTAGTTTTAATATCTCCCCAGCTCCACCAACTAGCTACACTTGAATCCTCTTCCTGCATACCTTGTTCTCGAACCTCCTACTCAGTCAGTCAGGTATCCTGTCTGATGATTACAGGGATCACTGGGGCCAAAAACATGGCAGTGTGGGTGGTATGGTTCATTTTAGGGAGTTTTGCATCTCATCAAATGACAATTAGACTTATTCTACTGAAGTCCTTGAGCGCGTCATGATGGGAACTGGCCTATCTCAATTTGTATTTACCCTCTAGACAACAGACTTCAAAGACGACTAATGATCTACAAAAATTCTTTTAGGATTCCTCCTCGGCTGCGCTGACAATGGAGATGAAAGGATGGTACAGGAAGCTTATACAGGACTTTGTCATCTCAAGAATTATGTAGACCAAGACATACCAAGAAACCTGCAAGACTATTTGAAATGCAGAGTGGGGCAGAGTGTGGCTCTCATGGAGAGCAAGGTTGGGGGAGGTGAAAAGTCAATTTCCCCACGGGGATCAATAAAGTATAATTCTTCTTCTTCTTCTAGTCAAGCATCCAGAAAGTGGTCGGGTCATACATGTACCTGTCAACTCAAACATCAGATTGGGCTTCATGCACAACACAGGTGCCCTTTACATGGATGGCCAAAGCAGTTTATCCTTATAAGTAGATTAAGGTATTTCAACATGTCCAGCAAGCTACTGGGGATGTTCCACCAATCAAGCTTAATGTTCTGTGCTGTGGTCTGTTGGAAGAAGGTTGCAAGGTTGGCTCTGTTAGAGGACTGACCCTGGACACCCTGGAGCCAGTCAGCTAAAGGAGGATGATGAGGCCAGTACTGCTCATCTTATATCCATAAGCACCTTTAGCCGTTGGCTCATTGCACCTTGATGTGCCAAGAAGCACTGCCGAGGCCCATAGGGCTGTTATGTATTTTATTGCGCTAACGCACACAGTATTTTGATACCAAAATGAGGGAATAGTATGAGGAGACCGGATGAAAGACCAAGGTAATGGGTTTTAGAATGTAGAGGGGAGGGACCTGGACAAAGGCGAACAAGCTAGGGAACAAAGCACTGACTTCGAGGCTGAGGGAAGGGTATTGAGATCTAAATTAGTGAGACATAAGTGATCACTGGTCTGGCTGGAGATCAGGAACACAAAAATTTTAGAAGATGTATTAGTGATTGTTAGTGGAAAGAGCTTGTCAGCTGATTGCACCCAAACCCCCAGAGATCCATGTCCTTGTCCAACTCTGATCTTCAGGCTTCGTCAGACTGTGAGTCAAAACCTTCTTCTTGCTCCATGGTCCGTTACAAGCATGGAAAATGGAAACATGGAAACCTGATGTGAGTGTCTAACGCTGGAGCGAGGCTTTTCTCTGCCAGGCTCTGCCTCCAGAACTGTGCATTCTCTCCCAAGCAAACAATACCTGGGTGTTTCTAAATGTAGGTGAAACAACAGAGGTGTGGTGTGCAAGGTATGCGCAGACACACCCGCGCAAACAAAAACACATGCATGCAGATGGCATTACACGCAGGTGTCACATACAGGCACACGCTCAAAACATGCCGAAAAAAACTCCAAGGAATGATTGGCATTGCTGGAGTGGTTACTTCTGTTGCCTGACACATCTGAAGGCCAGGGTCTGATTCCCTGCTTCTTCTCAGTGTGTGTGTGCAGTTTGCATGTTCTCCCTGTCTTGTAATGGAATTTCCTCTAGGTTCTCCATTTTTTCCCCGCAGTACAAAAACATGCTATGGTGAAGTTGCTGTAGCCCTGTATAGGACTGAAGATTTTGATTCAGTGTAATAGAAAGTCATGATACTTAGGAGCTATGGGAGTCAAACCCATTAAAGAAACATACATCATAGATTATGTGCTTCCCCGCAGCAAACCCAGAGATTCTAAGGAGGTATGAATTTTATACTGTGATTATTATTATTAGATCAATGAAAATCAATCCTTTGTTCAGGACAGGAGGACAAACAAAGCATCAAACTTTTGGCTATGACAGCCCCGCAGTGGTGACGTTCCTGCATTTCTATGTCAATTCACTCCTGGACTGTTGCTAGGATCTAAGCTTAGCCTAGAGACCTGATCTGTCCTGGGTCCTCAGACTGTGAGCATGGTTGTTAAAACATCTAGGGTAAACAAACCATTTGGGGTTCATTCAGGTTCATTGGGGGCTTCAGGCTTCCTGGGCTCGTGACATGCCTGGGCCAATCTATCATGGTGTGAGGGGGACATCTGCCCAGAGTCTGCACCGTGTTCTAACCCCCAAACTTTCCGCAAGCTACAAATACTCAATTTTAACTGTATGTTCCGCATTTCACAAAGAGCTTTTGCCTTTATTGCATGCTACAATTTGACCATTTGAAACAACTGGATATTTTGCTGGAATATTTTGTCTTTGGTACAGTAGCCTGTCCTAGCATTTAAACCATCAACCATTTGTTTACAGGTCTCAGGTCACTGGGTTACTGTTTTATGGCCTTTAGGTGAAGGGGATAAGTGCTTCGAGTCTGTCTTTGTTTTCCTAACATGACAGGTGGCCCACAGCTGTAAAATCATGTGGCTATATCGGTGTCAGGTGGGGACGAGACATATGCCTGTGGGGGATACTGATCTGATTTACTGGAAATGCTGGGGGAATTTCAGCAAAAATAAGCTTTGACAGGCAGGCCATCTGACCTGGTGAATTCCGTGGGGCAATTTGTGTGTGCTGCAAACTAGCTACCCTCTGAGCGCAAGTTTCGGTGAGGGGGCTTGCTTGAGTCATAACAATGAGAATCAGAATCCTTATTGCTATGATCAAGGCAGGGGGAAATTTGTGTTGGCACAGTTTGCTACTGTTGGAGACACCATGACAAAAGACAACTAACTAGGGAATAACACAATGACAAGATACACAGCAAGATACACAAAAATAAGTGGAGGGTTCCAATTTCTTGCAGAACATGCAGTGGCTCAGAAGCATATTGAATGGTGATGCATGGCCAACATCCTACAACATTCAAAAATGGGGCACTCATACCATAGCTGGTATGAAGAAATTAGTACCTCCACACACCACACACACAAGTCTTTTGAGTTCAAAGAACGCATTGTGGCCAATAGGTTTGTTGTGTTTCAACAATATATTCACAGGCAGCCTCCTTTTTTTTCTGTTATGGGTACAGTCACTTAAACAAGCATCAACGTCGCGCCCAAGTCACAATATCTGTGTGACAAATGTTACCATGACTACAGAGTGACACAATGGTAAGAACAGAATGTACTTGATGTATGCGATGTCGTGGAAGGAGTGACCCATCATAATTACGTTTGTAGCCCTTGTGCATAGACTGGGGTCCTTGGGACCCCAAGCAATGTTTGAAATAATGGGTAAATACTTTTAACCGTGCACTACTCATTATCGATTGATGCCTCCACACCTGCGCTGTGTGCAATGGACAAAGGACAGGAAATGTAGCGTTTTACCTGCTCTACAGGACTGCCCCAAATGATTTTGTTTACTGGATTCAGTCTGTACTGTAAGCGCTACTTCAGTGGACCTCGCCTTCCATAGTTTGGGGTAATTACATTGATCATTCCTTTACGCTATAGTTCATTCATTTATTTTTTAATACTTTAATTTCCCTGCTTGTCTCCTCGTTCTATTTCATCCTTTTGTCTGATTCCTGTTTATTCGAGTTCCAGCTCAGCTGAACGGGACCCGCGCTTCTTCCAGTGTTTCACCGCCTCTGGATCAGCTCTGCTTTCCCTCGTCGCCTTTTCATCCCATTTTCCTTCCACCAGGTTGTCTGTGTCTTTTGTTCGTCGCCTTGCTCTTTTCCTTTCGCTCCCAAGAGGGGGCACCCCTCTGGCCGCATTTGGGCTCCCCTGCCCACCACACAAAGCGTGGGCTTCATTCCAGCACTGGCCGTATTAGGCTCGGTGTTCTCGCATTCCGTGGCAGTTTTGTCAGCACTGCTTGGAGTGAGGGATGTGGGCCCTGCTACTACCACGTGTGACCCCGCACCACCTCACAGTAAACAAGGCCTCGGGAATCTGGAAGGCTACAGATGTGGATCAGTAGTCATTAGCTCTAGTTTCCAGCTGCAATCATTTTACCACGATCACTTTACTTTATAGGGCGGCATCCTATCATCATATAATGTTTGTCTCCCACTGAAATTCCCTGCAATCAGCTTTGTCTCTGGGATGATTTTTTTATGTCTTTATTTTTCTTCAAAAATCAAATGCATTGAATAAATCAAGACATATAAGAGGTGGTGGTGATGTTGGTGGTGGAGGGGGGTTCCTGACCGATCGACTTCAAAGTAAGTAGAAATAAGACCCTTTCAAAAAAATACAAAAGACCCAAAGTTGGCACATCAAAAACAGAATATGATCTGGGTAGAAATAGAGCCCTTATAGTTATAGTTACCTATTCTGTTACACATTCCTTTCTGTCCTTCACAAAGCCTTTTGTCCTCACTGAGGTCACTGAGGGAAGACTCTTTCATATCACCTTGATATTTCAGTCTAGGGATTTTCTCATCGTGAAAGTGAAAGGATTAGAGATGGCATCTTGACGTGGGAGCTTGGTACAGCTTTTTCATCAATATAATGCAGAATAATATAATGCAGACATAACAGTACAAAAAAAAAGCCCAGGCATGTAGGACTTGGCAATATATTAATATTGTTACATTATATTGTTATTGTTATATTGTGATAATACCAATCACACTTTACAGATGCAAATTTTCCATTTTGCAAGTATATCGAAAGTCTAGATAAAAAGAAAAATGTAAACAATTGTCGTGACAGTTTTTTTTTCCCCAGAAATCATGGGAAGCATGAAAAATAGGAACTGAAAACATGCATTGTTTTATAGAAACTACAGTGTGTGTAACATGTGTAGGCGAGAATGAAAGAAAAGGCAGAATGAAATAAAGCATTTTAGAAAACAAGAATCCCCAAGAATTCTGTATGAATGATGAAGCAAGTCAGATCTCATGTGCCTGCCATTAGGAAATCCCCAGGGCAAAGGTTCTCAGTACCTCTCAGTTGTTATTATTTTGCTGTTTCAGGCCCTCACTGAACTCAGTTCTTGGCAAAGAATCTTCTCGTGGCCATATGGTATGCTACATTTTAATCTAAAGGCTATAATAATTGGGATAATGTAAATTAAATATGTAACTTTTCCAATCTATACTCCTTTCATCCATGCAGAGTCTATCCTGGGAGCTACGGGCGCAAGACAACCCAACCCATTGCAGGGCACACACACCACCATTTACACACACTCATACCTACAGACAATTGATCAAATTTTATTTTGAACTGTTGGGGGGGGGGCACGGGGGTGAAAACCAAAGCAGAAACACAAAGCCTGGCCCCAGAGGTATGAGGCAACGGTGCTAACCACTGCACCACCATGCCACCCGGAATAAGGCTATATTTACATTTAAATATGCCTATTTGAAATATCTTAAAACAATAAACAGGCACTGACATTTTACTGTGTAGATACACGTTTCTTTTTCTGCAATTCGTGTGGGCATATTGTGCAGTTGTCTAAGCACTGTTCATATTCCCTCTCTATAAGACAAATATAGGCCTATATATGAAACTCATGACTCATTGGTGCTGCCGCTGAAATGTTAAATGCAAATTTAAGAAAATACTTAAGAGGGTGGTACAGTTTCGTGACTAATAAAGCATGGTATGTGTTTCATCAGGATGCCTAACAGATGGTTTATCATTTATTGAAATTGCTCATTTTTTATTACACAGAATTCTGCTGATAGTATGTTGCTTTATTATGACAGATAAAAACTTTCATTTGATCGTTCAGTACCATTTGAAAGATGGCCTTGGGTGAGGTAGGTTTCTTTTTCTTGGTGGTGACTGGAAAGAAGGGTTTTCTCGGGTCCCCGGGGAGAGGTTCTCAGGCGTCTCAGTTCTCTTTTTAAATCTTCAGTCCATTACTTACTGGGGTGGGGAAACACCCCGTCTTGTGCCCCAACAACTTTCAGAGCATCATTAAGAACGCAGTTAAGAATGCATGAAATAACTTAATTTAAACCGACAAAACTCTGGCAATATAATTTTAAAAACAAAATAAAATTTAGATATAATTTTTCCAAAAGCAAATCGACGGGTGGACGTGGTTTCATGCAGAGCCAGGACCCCAATTGTTCAGATGCGCTCCAGGGTGCAAGTTTTGGGTGTGAGGCTTGTTCTTCCACGCCATCCAAATGATAAATGCCTTGTTTTGTGCAAAGAAACACATCTAAAGGTAGAGTGATTCATTGTTGACACACCACACCAATGAAATGTGTCCTCTGCATCTAACCCATATGTGACATTGCAAGACAGCAGGGGGCAGCTAATACAGCACACAGGGAGCAGTGCTTGGTGGTGGTACCTTGTCGGGGAAGGGAACCAGCAACCAATGGATCACTAATGTGGTTCCCTAACCAGTAGGCCACCACTACCGGGTTGCCCTGCCCCGCTTACAGCTACAGCTCTGTCTCCACCTTGTGGCGAAAAACTGACCAGCTTAAACATTCAAGTCAGCTCAAATCTGAGCTCTTTTTCTCTGCACCCATTTGTCAGACCGAAGTTTGCGGTTCTTACGGACAAGTGACAAGATGTCCTTCTACCCCCCTCCCATTCAGATGCCCTCTATCTGTTTGAGGACATCAGCAAACACTGGATGACACAATAGCTAGTTTAAAAATTTTAACATGAACTCGTCCAGGGGTGCTCAACTGTGCTGGACCAGAATCCAACACAGTTTGCAGATTTCCCTACTCAAACATACCTATTAACCCTGGTAATTAGCTGATTAAGATGTGCAACAGTGCCCACAGGGATTGTGACTGACATATCAATAGAAGGTAAAGGAAACTCTAA
>JAODKM010000126.1:15256916-15272386 GCA_026780845.1 Petrocephalus sullivani | reverse complement strand
CCAATAATGTAGGAACTTTTTGTCGATAATGTAATAAGATATTGCATTATTGACCAGTTACTTTGTTATCGACTTTTAGTACATTAAGACCTGAGAAATTTATTATGTTATTGGCACGTTATTACATTATTGGCTGAGGATGTCTTTGAGTTGATTGGGAAAGTTGAACTTATAAGTAGACTTATGCAGGGGGTACTGGCAGGTAGCCTTTGCACCAGAGTCCTGAGAACTTACCACTTTTTGTACTCCTCCTCACCTCATGCAGCTCTGGGCTTTACCATTTGGTTTACATGGAGGTCCTCCAACTTTCCAGCAATTAATGGCTATTATTTTGCAGGAATAATGGACATTGTTTTACAGGAGAGTTTGCTCATCCATCTGCTTATCTTGGTAATGTAGTGATGTTCAGTAATATATCCCATCTGCATCACTGTATTTTAATGCATTATTAAGAGCTATAGAGCTCCCCAAATGGGAGGTAACATGAAGGATACCTATGGTTGTGTAACTTGCTGGTACTTATCTTCGGAACCATTTCTGCATGTGAGTAAGTATTAAGCTAGCAAAGAAAATGTGTCCATGGTCTTTGTCTGCACTGTCTGAGTTCAGAGGTAGAGTCATATGTGACAACTTCTTACGTTGGGCACAGTACACAGTACAATTTTTTATATAATGACTTTCAGCAGTTTCCCATCTCTGTGTTATACCACGGACATTAGGTTTTTCTATTTATATTTTGTTGTTCATTAACGTTTCTCTGACCTTTCACATTATGGCCACATTATTGTCTCCTACAGTGACTATGTGCTGTAAAATAACTCATTAACGGTGCCTGTAATGGATAATTTCTGTGCTAGGTATGCAAACTTGTAAAGAATAATTTAACTATACTACAGGCTTATGATTAACTCAATTAGCAACACTTTCAAACATGCTGCTGAATTACCTGCTGTCAGTGGGCAGCTTCTTAGTGGCAGCATGTTAGAATGACTGACTGCACTCATTTTTTGTAAAGATTTTTTTTTGTGTCATTAAATCTACCTTTGGATCCTTTGCAGCTGCCTCCTAGTTTTGGCTTTGGAGATGCCCTCACATACTCTTGAGCACCAGGGCGAGCAACACCTGGTCTACCAAATCCATTCTTATCACGCACATCTGGGAGTCTGAAGCTGTATAACGTCTGTGCTAAGCTAATTTCTGTGGTCCTGTCCTTATGATTAAAAGCGTTAGGCTGGAAGAAAGCAATAACGCTTCAATCTACCATCGCAAGACTTGCCTGTCTTGTTTTTCTTTCTATCACAGAGATACTTGGCTCAGGGGAGGAACCATGAATAGGTGGCATCATGGGGGCAAGAGGCGAAGCCCCAACTGTGGCAAGGAGAAAACACATTCTATCCCCGTCAGATCTGAGATGTGCAAACATTAGGTAAACACTGTTAATTGTCGGCAAGATCTTTCCCTTTACTTTATAATGACTGTAAAGACTGATCTGTTGGGGTTTGATGGGTTAGAATAATTTTATGCTTGCTAGAAGCGCCGCTGTTGAGTTCTGACGACAGCTATAACTAAGCTGTATGATGTCTGTTGATTCAATATGAAAAAACACAAAAGGTAAAATGTATAATTCTAGAGATGCTAAATATAGTCCATCCCATGACCGCTTATAGTATATTACTGTAATGTAATTTGAAAAAGTCATAAAGCATATGTTGTGCTACACCCAGAACCTAATGAATGCATTAGTTTCAGAAGTAAGTGGTCTATGTGATAACATGGAAATATACATCAGACACTCGATTACATGTTAGCTATTAAAAAACATACATTGGGGCCATTGTAAGTTGCTTGTGAGTTTTCCTTCTTTTCTTTCCACTCATTTAAGTGCTCAGTGCTTCCATCAGCCTGTATTAAAGCCCTTCAGTAAGAACAGAGGCTATTTTGAGCATATCTCCATAGTTAACCTACTGGTTTGGAAATGCATAATTTTCAGACTCTCCGGGAAAGCGCGCAAGGTTCACTTAAAGTGGGCGACCTGCTCAGACAAGTACGAGAGCAGAGGGTTGTGCGTTCCATAGCATGGGCAGGTTCTTACAGGTCTCCACTAGCCAGCTTTCTTTGCAAGGCAGACAGCAGAAGAGCTTGCTCTCTGATCTAAAACATCACCCCAGAGCTGCGAGAACATCCCTCTGGCCTCATAGACAAGATGCTGGTGGATCTGTGACCTTGTCTTGAAGCCTTCGCCTTGCCCCAGAGAGCTCCTTAGGCTGACGAATATTGTACATGTGCCAAGCATTAAGAACACAGCAGTGGTGCTCCCGATATACCTCTTATTGAGCTCTTGGGGTATTCTGATTCTCTGGTGGTCATTGTTTTTGTGCACACTCCTAGCGCTCAAGGAGAATTGTGTCCTGAATATTACTTGCAGTGGCCTTATACATAAGCTCAGTACACATTTTAGGTTTTCATCATGTGTCAAGTTAATAGAACCAAATATCGAGGTATGTGTGCTATAAGCATTTGCATGGTGTACATATTAACTGTGTGCATGTGGGAGATGTCTGATATCCAGTTCGGCCTTACCAGCTCAGTTGAAAGTGGATACACCTATAAATCATGAAGATGCTTATTCTACCCATTGTCCTTTGAGCAGTGGGACTTCAGAAGTTCATTGAAAGTCAAAACAGGATTTTACTATTGCAAGGCTGCACCCTAACACAAACTCTTTACAGGGATTAGAAAACATTCATTTGCTGTTTTTACATTAAACCATGCATGCAAGTGGAGAAATATAATAACCATTTCGAATTTTATATTTAATTCCATTCCATACAAACTTAAAGCCAGGAACTCAGTTGGGATTTCAGTGGCTTCTGCAATTTTAATCACATTTCCTCACCATTAAACTATGAGGCAGCTGGAAACAGCTGAGCTTCAGAGAATGGTTCAGAGGAGGCATACAAATGACTATTTCACCTGGTGCATTACTGAGACCTTTTTCGGCATGTTTGCTCTTGTTTGTGTTTATACAGAAGAACAACAGTGCAGGGGAGTCCCCGGTGTTGACCACCCCTCAGCCGTGTCTTCTAAAAGAATTAGGACCTTTGAAATCATGGGATCTGTACACTGAATTATATTGTAAAATTGTTACATAGAATTCATCACGGGCAAAATAAAAAATTCTGGGCCTGCTGATAAAATGACAATTTGGGCCAAATTTTATGTATAATATTCAAGGGCCCCATGTAGACTGCTTTAAATACCATTTGATACTTTGTCAATCACGTCTCGAGGTACTGATTGATGCTAATTTATTGTGCTTAGACATTTGATTAACCAGATATTTTATGTTGTAGAGATACATATCTACCGTGAAATATAAAGTAGACATTAAATGCTGATTAAAAGCAAACATATGGGTTACATTTGTGAAGTTTCAATGGTTTTTCTTTTCATTTTAGAAACTGAATCTGCCCTGGAATTCGACTTGACTGTATCCTTCTGCAATTTAGAGTAGTTTTATCACTCTTAAATACTTCCAGTTCCTTATATGGTACTGAAATGTCTCTTAAATGAAACAATATATACTGGACAAAAATGTATTTATTGTTGTAATAAAAACTAATGTGAATGTCTTCCCAAGCAAACCACATATCAGTGTGTAAATGTATAGACATTTCAAGTGAGGTCCAGATAAAGTGCTGACTTTTTAATTTGCCAGTATCTCCCAGTTTTCAGTGTTTACTGAACTGGTTTAAATGGTTCTGCCAAAGTGCAGGAGAGCTCTGATAAAGTGGCATGATTACAGAAATTTGAACAAATCAGCTAAATATTTAGCATGCCAGTGATGACTGAATCTGGTAGAACGTTGAACTCTGTTTTTGGGCAAACCCTCAATAACCCGGGGCTGGTGCAAGAGAGCATCTTATTGTTTGAAGGGTGTAGAGTGACTGACAGTGTAATTAAACAACATCAGGATTTGGGACTTGTTCACAGTACAGCACTCTAAACTCAGGTCAGAGTCTATTACCTGACTACAGCATGTGTCATCCTGGCATCAAGCATCTTTGAAATGAGTGTCATGAAAAAGTGTAATTTATAGGTCTTCTCTGCCACAGTTTTGCTGTGAGTAGAGCTATTAGTTTGTCATAATAAGAATAATAGTTCACAAATACATCATAAATACTATATATGTATTTCTAGTTCACATTCACTTGAATTTGGGCCCAGCTCTTGAAATGGTTTTGGATGTTGATATATTGCAATGATAATGCTAACAAGTTGTAACAAGTCAATAAACATATTGCTGAAGTTTGTTCTTTTTAAATTTAAATTTGAAACATTTTAAAAGCATGTTCCTCGTGCGAAACGGAATTGAAACTCCAATCAGTTAGGGAAATCTGAAGTAGCAAAGCATGACCACAAAGACTGTACTTTAACCTGAAAAAGAGCACACTGAATCTAGTATGCAAAGCAAAGTTAAGCTTGGATGACAATCTCGTAGTGCAGATTATTCTGACAAAAATTTGGAGATACAGTCCACTTGAAAGTGATACATTATAATCAGTTATATCATATAGAATATTGGCTAGTAAACATCTCTTTAGTGCTGGGTAATACAGTCACTTTTCATGTTTAAAGTGCTCCCTGCCTCAGCAGTGCTACCTGTTTCTGAATGTTCTCAGAATGTGAACTAACAAGAAAATAGAATAAATTTCCATACCAAGCTATGATCTCAGAATTAACCCTTCCGCATGCTTTTACCTCATGTTGAACTTAAAACTATGTCATCTGCAGTCTCTTACAAACATTACCCAGTTATATCAGCAAGGTGACAGGATTGACATGTGAAAGGTCTTAGCATCACCGTTAGCTGCAAGAAGACCAAGCACACAGTGTGAACCCTGAAGTACCTTACCTCTGTTTCAGTCCCGCAGACACCTCCTTGTCAAGCTTCTTTCTCCCTTCTTCTTCTGAAACTGGTCTTCAACATTAAGTTTTTGCAGTTGTGGGACTCTACCGCCAGTAAACAAGAGCAATCCAAAGTCTCCACTGCCACAGAGGTCCGTATGTCTGAATTTTTTTTTTAATTTTTGGAAGCCGAACTTCCTTGAGGAACTTATTGTTCAAGACACGCCCCTAAATGTGTTTTGCCTTCTGCCTTGCGCACTCTCTCTATCTCCCCCCTGGCCCCTCCCTTCCTCACTCTCTCTATCTCCCCCCTGGCCCCTCCCTTCCTCGCTCTCCCTCTGCTGACGTTGTGGTTTGCCTCTGCCTGTCCTAACAAGTGTGATCCACAGAAAGAATTTAGCAATAATCCAGCAGCATGGCATTCTGAAAGAGGTTCGGCTCTTTTTGTGATGACCAGTAACAGGAATGTGGGGACTGTTAGCAGTGGACTGCTTAAACCTCCCACTGCCATTAATGTTGCTCATGCTTAATCACAAATTAATGATTACACTTTCTGGTGAAATGTAGTGGCATTACCCAGCCCACACAACTGGATTAGCTAGACACATAATCTAACTGAAATTTCCATTACAAGCAATTAGTCCTACAGGGCAGATCCTGAACAATAAAAGTAACATGCATATTTTGTCAGAAAATGAAATTTCACTCTGTGATCTTCATTTGTGCAGCCACCCACCTCCTTCCTGCACTCAAGGATGTTTCAAAAGGGAACAACACAGAGAACAGTTCGGAACAGATGATACAAAACCAGAGACAGAGACGGGGGGGGGGGGGGCGGGAGGGGGTTTGCACACATTTGGGGACCAAAAAATGTGATCAAAATTTGAAACTTCCTTACTTATGGGGACATTTATTTCAGGTCCCCATTTGGATAAGCTCAACTTTATGAAAATATGTGAATGTAATCAAAAAACTAAAAATGCCAAAAGTCTTGTATTTGGATTAGTTACTTATGGTTAAGGTCAGGGCTGGGTAGGGGTTAAGGGTGTCATGATTGGGATTAGGGTTTTTCCCATAGAAATGAATGAATGGTCCCTATTTAGATAGGTATGCGAGTCTGTGTGTGTGTGTGTGTTCTTGTCTTTCAAATGTGTAGTTTTCAACCAAATGCATCCCATAAGTGCATACGCAGGAGTTCTGCAAGATGACCATCTGGATTAGATATCTAGATCAGGAGTGCCCAATCTTATCCGCAAAGGGCCGGTGTGTGTGCAGGTTTTCACTGCAACTCTCTAATTAGGTCACTAATTAGAGGACTGATTCGCCGAAGAGTCCTCACACCTGAGTTTGAACAGCTGATCTAAAGGTTATCCCAGAAGCCTGCATACACACTGGCCCTTTGCCGGTAAGATTGGGCACCCCTGATCTAGATATTTCTGACCAATCCAATAAAGCTCCCTGAGGCACAGGGTGACTTTTCCCCGCTGTCGTCATTCAGCTGTGCTCCTTTTATCAGAATGAGAGTGTTTTACTAGAATGAGGAACACAGTGTGAGATTCCCCTGCTCCATGACATTACTGCTCATCTTCGTATATCAGCTGCCTGCATCTCACTGGCAAGGTGCAGCTCTGCAGTAGGACTGCTTTTTTTGGCAAAAGGCAGGAAGTGTAGCTTAAGTGGTTTCCTGGTGCCATCCTCTTTATCGGTTAATGCCATCTCATTCGGAAACGAGAGCGCCGAGGAAGCCGGCTGGTGAGGAGCCGCAAATAGCCCAGCGTGCAGGTTTCCCACCCCAGCAGCTCACCTCTGCCGCTCCAGTTGCGGTCCCACCTGCATCACGCTGGTTTGCCTGTCTCTCGCCTCCTGCGCGAATCGACACTTCATCTAAACGGTAACATCCGCTTAGCTTAGCGCATCCGCTGCATTGCGGGACTTCTCTGTGCAGATTGTATGGCACTCAGAGGCTTCCAAACCTGTTGACACCTGTTGCCTTACAGAACATACTAATTTGTGCTGTTTTTTACTGATATTTGTTTGTCTTCTCTCGGTTGTGTTCAGCTCAAGTTAAGGGCGCTTTATTGAACAGGCTATATCATCAAGCCCACCCCCCACCAAATGCCAACTTTTATCCCCCCCCCGGGCATATATAGCAGTGTGTGTGGCAGGTGTGCCCTGACCCCGAGGGTGATGTCCAGCTTGACCTTTGACACACCCTATTTCCGTCTCAGTCGGTGTAAGTGCGGCGTCACATGAGAGTAGCGTGTGGCCGGAAAATTGCTGAACTGAAACTCTTATAGCATCACTGTGCAGTAATTGTGCATTTCCAGTAAAAAGAAACAGCAGATTTTTTTTTTTTTAAATATATGCTTTCTGTCAGAGCTTTGGTCTTTTTCAGTTATATTCATTTTGAAAGCTTGCTGGTGTAGCTTGTGTAAATTAGTACAGAACTTGGAGCAGCACACTAGAACATAGCAGTGAGCTTATTCCATGCATTTCTTTGATGTTATACATATAAATTATAAAGGTCAGCAGTACACAGGTGCTGCAGGATGGAGAAAGTCGACTCATTTTCAGAGTAGGTTCTAAAGCTAAAAGAAAAAAGTATATCTACCATAATAATGTGACTCATTGCTGGGTTTTACATGTTACATTAGTCAAGAAAACCAAAATAAAAGTGATATATAAAATATTCAATGTATTTCTCCATTTCAGGACTTTTAACTGAGTGCCAAGTAGGGAAATTCGACTCTCTGTACTCCCAAAAGTCTGTTGCGCATCTGATATGTATGACATAGTTGCTGTAATATAGCTTTAATAAACATGGGGTTGGACAAAAGGCAAGACACATACCTGGGGAGTTGCTAAAAAGACGATGGGAAATGACAGAGATTACGAAACAGACATTTAAAGAGTCACCAGTGATTACACTCCCAGCCAAATATAAAAGGCGTCTGCACATGTGTGCAGTCATTGGAAGGTTTGTGAAGCTGTTTTAGCGCATGTGTTATGAATGCAGCTTGTTACATGCCTATGGCATATTGGTTCATTTTTATTAAATATGCGTTTTTTACAACCGAACCCATTGTTAGATTATTCCTGTCTGACTTAGTACAACACCTTTTTTCAGAAGTATCCGGAAAATCAATTGCTCAATCCATTGTCTCACACGTAAAATGGTCTCACACCTTAAAATGGTACATATTAGCATAACTGGACCTTGCTTTATAGGTAGTACGTAATAGGGAGCTATTGCTTTATTTCACTTATTTGTATTCGATGCTATTTCTCCTGTAAGATATATTGGGCCTGTAAGTTAACAGAAGACGAGTATAACAGGGTCCCTGATTATACCCCTGTAGTTCTCACAGCAAACTGCAGGTGGCGCTACGCATGGGGAGGGAGGCAGGTAACCTGGCACACTGGTTTCTAAAGCTCTGCTTCTTGTTTTTTATTTCTGGACCTGCATTCTCAGAGCTACCAGCAGGGGTCGTGCTCTCCTGCGCGTTCCCGGCCTGGGCCTTCGCCCCTTTGCTGCCCTTAGTCTTTCTGGCCTTCTCCTTGTCTTGGGGCTCCGTGGAGACGGCGGGAGTCTCGGCCGTGCTCACCCGGGGAAGCAGGGTGTCAGGTGGCGGGTCCGGAGGGCCGGGCTTCCCTTCTGCGTGCTGTTCCTTGGGTATATTGAGGTCGGAGGTGGAAGGTTTGGCATTAGTGCAGGAGCTGCGAGCCAGGAAGCCGCAAAAAGAGAAAAGGAATAGGCATTTAATAAAACCCGCTCCGTATTTAATCTCAAATGAATACAGGGCGTTATGGATAAGAGGTTAGGAATTAGCAGACAGAAAATGAAAGAAACAAACTGACTCTGTATACTTTTATCACACAGTGTTCCTTAAACTTAGCAGATAGCTTAACACATAATCATGCTCTTCCACTAAGCAATTAATACCAGTACCAGTAGTTACCAGTATCAAGGTATCAGTAGACAGTGTTCTGGGTGTATTTTCACATTGTTCCTTTCTGCCCTTTATTCCTATATCCTGACGCCGGTGACTGAAGCGATTCCCATCCGCTCACCCATTAGAACTCCTATCTTCAGAGTCCCTCTGCTCGCTGCTGTACCGAAACTCCGCTGGAGTCTTGAACGACAAATCCTTTTTCCCCTTCAGCCAATACGTCTTCATGTAGCCTTTCCCCTGCACATAGGGTTTTGTGTTTAAAATGATTGTGATGCACTCCTGTGGCACCACTATTTGAGTATAAGCAGACCACGTGATTTCTGGGTTGTTAGGTGGAGGGCCTGAAGCCGACCTTGACAAAGATCTTGCCCCTCTCTTCAATGATGTACGGTTCATGTTCCAGGTGGTCCTTAGTGGTCTGGCTGATGTGGATCTGCATTCCCTGTGTGATTTGCAGGAGAAATATCAATGACAATGGCAAGAGAATAACCTCAGCCCAGACCATCTTTGCCCTTCAAATTGTCACTATTAACATGCCCCAGTAGGTTATGAAAATGGTACGCTCTGGGATCAGGAAGGTATTGGGCAAATTTCTGAATTGCTCCGGTAAATGTGCCGGCCTTCAAAGATTAGCCGTCGTGCTACCTTGTTAAAATTTCTGTTATATTAAATGCTACCAAGTGATCTCTAACAATATAGCACAATATATAACACATTTCAAAAATAATAATGTGGTGCTGAAAATGAGCAGAGGCACAGTGCTATAACTGCGGAGTTAGCATGCTGCTAACAAGCGCTCACCACCCCATTGCTCTCCATGCGGGAGGCTGTGTTAACCGTGTCCCCAAACAGGCAGTAACGTGGCATCTTGAGTCCCACTACTCCAGCCACCACCATGCCCGAGTGGATCCCTGCAGGACACGAGGTGCAGGAACAAGCTTATGATATTTATATATAATATGCAAACTACCTAATTAGTATTATCACAGCTTAGGTGCTGAAGTGGCATATGGTGGGAATAACAAGTTTATATGTATAGCGCATTTCATACATAGCGGCAATTCAAGGTGCTATACAGGGTTAGAGAGAAAAGAGAAATAATATAATCATATAGACATATAAATAAAAAAATATATTAAAGAGAAAAAGGCATGATTAAAGGCAATTAATTATGGTTAAAAATATCAAAGAGTGCATGAGGGACAGCACTCTGATATATTCAGAAGACATAACTGGATATTTTTTTCAGCTTTCAGTTGTGATCTTGCTCAAGGTTATGATAGCAGGAACACTCAATAATGCGCATGAAGAGAAGCCTCACATCGCACAGCTGCCAAGCCGAGATAGCAGCCGATCTCTAAGTCATATTTATGCGAATATATATCTGCCGCCATTCTCCTCACCCACGCGGATCTGAATGTTATCTCCCGTTGAAGGATCTCTGAGATGATCGATGGAGCTCAGCATATCTAAGGCCATGTCACAGATGTGGTGGGCATGGAAAGTGGTCTTGTTGGGGACACCTGCCACCACCATGTATGCGTCTCTTATGGTCTCCACCTGGTATCGGAGAGCAAGATGAAGTCAAAGGACAGTAATGAATGTTGACACAGCCTCAGCCTTTAAATGCTGAATAAAACCACGCAAACGGGATTTAAGGCTTATTAATTAATGTCATATGACTCAGTGGGTTTAATCTCCCTTAATGGATATTGTAGGCATACATCTTAAATGAATATTAAAAGGTAAAAGAGACCATCCCGCTGTTGGTTCAGTGCCCTACAGCCTCTCGTCTTCTCACCTTGTAAACGTTGTGCTTCTCACTGAGCGTGTCAAAGACTATGTAAATCTCATTTAGCATGTCCACCACCTGCATAGGGCTGATGTGGATGCAGATCTCGTTGAACTTCACTACATCGCTGAAGAGAATGGTCACATCTGGGAAGACCTGGATGTCACATGGGACAAATGTGTGTGCCATTTTATCAGGAATTCTTTTAGAAAAATTTCATACACGAATTTCAGGCTTGAGCTCTTGGGATAATGCTGAAATCAGTGACTTGTTTCATGCCACACGCTATCTAAAACATGCTTAAAAAGTGAACAGTATTAACCAATGAATTTATTCCATCCACCCATTTTCTGATAATCCCATTCAGGGTCCTGGGGGGTCCGGAGCCTATCCCATAGACTCTGGGTGTAAGACAGGGAACAACCCAGGATGGGGCACCAACCCCTCGCAGGCCACACTCACATGCCATTCGCTTACATATGCATACCTACGGGCAATGTAGCAACTCCAATTAACCTCAGCATGTATTTGGCCTGTGGGGGAAACTGCAGCACCTGGAGGAAACCCCACGACGACACAGGGAGATCACGCAAACTCCACACGCATAGAACCCTAGCAGAGCCTCGAACCCCAGTCCCAGGGGTGCAAGGCAACAGTAACTGGTGCACAACCATGCCACCCGTGAATTTATTCCATACAAGATTTCTGAACAATAATGAATGCAAGTGCTTTATGATGATTGGGATTTCTTCCTCATGAACCAGAGCCATAAGTAGAGTGAGAAGTCAATGGTGTGGAATAAGTGCTGTTCAGATCGAACAGCAGACAGGATTTTATGCGGCACATGCTATCAAAGAGACTGATCATAACGGGCCTGCACGAGGACAGAGGCACCTAGACTGTACCTGGCAGGTCTCGAGTGCAGTGATCCCCTTCCGTAGGCGGTCAGCCACGGCCTTGGGGATCATAGCGTACAGCAGCGAGTCACCCCGCTTCTTCTCCTCATCCAGCTTTTTAATAATCTCCTGTAGCTGGGCGTACTTCTGCTGCTCCTGAGGATGCAGCGGCCGAGGAGGCCGGACAACAGGTCACCCGCCTGGGCTGCACACAATCTGAGCGCTCGAGGAAAGCTGCAGCCGCAGTCTATCCGTTTGTCAAAGTACCTGATCAAGAGCCAGCTGCAGCTCTGCAGACTGCTGCGTCCCGGCTAAAATGAGCTCCCTGCTCGAGTCGTGGAGGTTCAGGTCGTTGACGTACACCCCCATTTTAATCATGTCCTCCACTGTCTCTATACTGCAATAACAAAAAAAGACATGAGTTAAACAATAGTTACATGTTTTTCGCTTCATATTTACGCAGCTGCTATCTCCATCAGCCACCGGAGGCCACCCAGAGGGATTTCCTTACCATCCTCAGCTTATTTTAACAGCTGTGTGTTTATTAAAGTGATTTAGTTGTCTTGATCAAAGATGCATGCTTTTTTTTTGTCCCGTGTAATGGAGAGCGTTAAGCGGAACTTACATGGGCGTTCCGAGGAAGATGAGCGAGTCCCACTGCGAGACATACTTCATCTGCCCCTTGAGATGAAGTGGCTTTTTGGGAGGCTCCCGCATGTCCTCGAAAATGGTCTCGCTGCACTTCCCTGACATGTGGAAAAACAGAATCACCCCTGCTAACGTGATAGTCAGTCTTTAAGTGGTTTTGCGAACACGCCTGAAATACAGCGACCATACGGGACGACAAATTTTGCTCTGCGTGAGAATTACATCGACTGATATGGGCCTGCGATGTCACTGTAACTATTTAATGACTTTAGCTCAAACGTTTTCTGCACAATAGCTTCTTTCGGGATGTCATCTACGGCTAACACCTGTGACAGTTTTGAGTGTGAAAATTCCTTAATCACAATGAAGTAACGACTTAAACGTAAAACGGGCTAAAGGGCTATTGGGAAAATCCTGAGCCTAATCACCAGTCTGGGTCGGCAGATCATACTCATGCTCTTACCTGTCACTGTCTGGAAAGCCAGCAGTTCAATGTCCTCCCCTCCCGAGTTAGCAGAACTGTTATACTGAGCTACAGCACTGCTGTACTCTTGGTCTGTCCCTTTCATATCCTCCGTCGCCTTGATGTCTGGGTTCACAGAAGTACATACTCAGACCCACTGCTCCATGGTCAGCCACATACCAACCTTGCACGGACTTTTTTAAGGAAAATCTCCTTAGGACTGTAAGTCAAAGTTTTATCTTAACGGCATCTCTAGTGTTAGAAAGTCTATTGTAGAACTGGATTGTACAAGAATACTTTGCCGTGCTATAGTTAGCAACATGAAACAGTATCTATTAAAAATATAAAACAGAGGAAATAATAGATTTAAGAGAAAAATCAGTAATTCACTTCATGATTCACTAGTCATGATGGTTCTGGTGGTAACCAAGACTGTTGCTTGCTTACCTCTCTCTTCTTTTTTTGGGGTCTCACTTTCCTCCTTTTCTTCTGGCTCCTCCTTGCTGAGCTTTGGGATATTAACCTTCTGCTTGCTCTCGACTACGGCCTTGGAGAGCAGCTCAAACACGTTGTTCAAGTGGGTGTAGATCTACAGTATGGGTCAACATGAGGTAAGACACTCTGTTTGCATTCACAAGGCACATTCGCCCTGAACGTCAGTTTGTTAATTAGGCAGGTCTGGTGAAAAAGGAATGACGAGGAAAATCCCAGAACTCACGTTGTCCCAGCTGAATTCCAGCATGGGCCGGACCAGGGTGAATTCCTCGTTCACTTTCTTCCCTTGCAAGTCAGAGAAGACCTCCTTGAGCCCATCTCCGATGCGGTACATCGTCATGTCCCGCCGGAAGATAACGCTGAAGGGGAACATGTCGAAGAATATGCCCCGCTTCATGGGCAGCTTCTCGTACCCGGGGGCCGTTTTTTGCTGGGGCATGCGGTGCTTAAAGGCAGCGTTGTCAAAGTTCATCTTGTAGACCTGCAGGCGAGAGGTCGTCCACCATGACACACAAGGCTTCCATTGCTGCCCATTTCGGCCAAGCGGATTTAGGGTCAGATTTTTTTTCATATTCCCCAGTTCTCAAATCTCAGTTTCCAAAGCAAACATTTTTAATAGCCTTTACCTATTCTTGTTTTCCCATTCGAATTATAAATTGTATTCATCTATAAGGCAGGTTTAAAACACCTGCATAATGCAGCTTAACGCATCCTTAATTCTAATACCAACCATTATAATGCATTAGAAGGTATTTATAGTGCATTACAGTCGTCCCTCGTTAATCGCGGGAGTTACGTTCTAAAAATAACCCGCAATAGGCGAAATCCGCGAAGCAGTCAGCTTTATTCTTTACATTTATTATGGATGTTTAAAGGCTGTAAAACCCCTCACTACACACTTCATACACTTTTCTTAGCATCTTCCTCTGCCTTTTGGGTGCTACCACAGGTGCCTTTGATGGTGCAAAACGTTTCGTCGACATTGTTGGGTTTGTTGGGGAGAAAACTTACAAACGTACAGTATAGCACTTCAGAGTCACACTGCTAGCGATCGAAGGTTTATGTGAATTTGACTTGCTGAACGCATTCTGTACTGTACAGGAGACACGGCGCTGTATCATTTTCACTGTCTTGATCAACTTTTTAATGAATATACAGTACTGTATATACTTTAATGAGCACAGTACTGTATTTGGAAAAAAACCGCGATAGAGTGAAGCCGCGAAAGTCGAACCGCGAAGTGACGAGGGACGACTGTATAGCCGAGGCTTCATAGAGCATTCATAATGCTTGAGAAATATGGCTATAATGTGTTATGCTTCTTTATAAGTATTTATAGCCACGTTTATAATGCTTTTATGAACATGTTACAGTGAAGTATAAGAACAGCCGTTAGGCTTTATGGATATTATGGATATTATGGATATTATAGGTTATTACCAAAGAGAAGAGAACAAACTTGAGTAATAAAAACAGACGGGTGCTTTACTGGTTGGTCACCTCACTTACCACATAGGTCATTTTCTCTGTTTCCTCCTTAGACAGGATTTCTACCTCAATATCCGTGTTGTAAAACTGTCGTCCCACCTGGGACAGCTGTCCTGAAAGAATGACCGGACAGTGGGTATCGAGTCATTGTTTTAAATGCAACAAACGTCTAGCCTGATAGAATTACTCTGAAGGGAATAGTTCACAGCAGCTTTCACATGACCTTTATTCTGGACCACCCCCCAGTCCAAAGTAGATGCATGTGGACGTATTGTTTTCGATGTGCATCAATTTAATGGCATTACCTTTGACAAATTGCGTGAAACCCTTCCGGGTGCTGCGGTAGTGCAGCGTGAGGCTGGTCTCACATTCCTCCTCCACGCAGAAGCTCGGTGGCTGCACCTTGGGGAAGGAGAAGCGGAAATACTCGTGCAGGTTGTCCAGCTCGTTGATGAAGTCTCTCACATTGCGCCCCAGTACCTGGCCACCATTAATAAACACAAGAAGAAAGACAGGTGTGAATATTTTGGTAGGTTCCAGAAGAACGGGTCAGGGCATCCGGTGAAGAACGCGGCTACCTTCAAAATCCTCTCATAGCCATAATTGCCAATCCTCTTGACCATGTAGACACCGAAAGCGTACATCAGCTCATCATGAGTCTTGCCCAGAACTTCTCCAGCTGCCTTTGCCAGACGGAGGATCAGGTTGTCACTGAAATAGCACAGGAATGTAATTCATAAAAAAGAGCTCATTATTATAAACTGTGCTACTTAAAAGACAGGTAAGACCGCTTTTCCGAAAAAACCTATACAAAACTTTATGTGCCG
>JAODKM010000126.1:15229829-15254927 GCA_026780845.1 Petrocephalus sullivani | reverse complement strand
TTCATCTGATATTTGTTGTGCGCAACCATCTGCATATTTCATGAACATTATGAAATGAAATCATGTTTTGGAGGCAATATTTTCCAATCTGTCAGGCGTTCTAATAATTTTGGCCACCATTGTACATTTAACATTGGTCACCTTTAAGAATATCAGTTTCAGTCTTTTTAAAGACAGCATTGCGTCACCAAGGTCAGTAATGAGTGAGTTTTCCTGACTTTCACAGAAATGTACATTTTCTAAAGAGAATAATAATAAATTGATGTTTTCCACTTACCTCCGTTCTCCCGGTCCTGTGCAAGGAGAACACCGCAGTGACAATGCCTGGCCTATAGGGCTCTAGGCTTCCTTGCTGTGTCTTTGGACACCTGTTTATGGCACCTTGGTCTCTTGAAAGTCTTTTATGAAAACAATGAGCGGGGGAGTTAAAGCAGGAGCGGCAGGGCATGTTTCTGGCAGTTAATGCGCCCAAGCACTGTTTTACAGAGTCAGTATTCACCATAATTCCAGATTCATGCATAGTATCCACTACCATTGTCAGTGTCACATGGACTGTGTTATAAAACACACAATTTCATGCTAAAAAAGCTGTCATGTCATGATATAAACATGTAATTTCTAAGAAAGTTTCACAATTCTTCATTATTCTCCCTGTCTTCCCCGAAGCACTCTGTGACCATTGTTAATTTGAGATGAGTTGACAGGGCTGGCAAGACCCATCCTGTGAAAATCTGAAAATAGTGAATAATCATTAAGATTGGCCTCAGAATATTGGGCTCTCTCTCATTTTCGCCCCATTTCCATTCAATAAGTAGATTGGGAATCACTACATTAAAAGACTCTGCCTGATGCAATAACAGAAATGAACTCTTTAACTGTTATTGTTGTTCACCAACCATCATTATGGAATTGTAGTTGCTCACCAACCAGCATTATGGAATTGTAGTTGTTCACCAACCAGCATTATGGAATTGTAGTTGTTCACCAACCAGCATTATGGAATGGTGAGATTCAATACACTAATTTGAAATACCGCCATTATCTGAATCTGAATGCAAAATGGTCAACATGAGCAAAATAATTAGAAATACTGTCCAATTTAATCCAAATGTTTTCATGGCAGAGTTCTGCCCAGACGTGAATATTGTTATAATAATAATAATAATAATAATAACACATTTTAAATGAATCAGAATTATTTGAGGAAAGATGTAAATTCCCCAATACTTCCCGGCCTTAATATGAAAACAGCAATGTAATTAAGTTCATGGCTTATTTAATGAGTATATTTAATTTAATGTTGACAATATCTATTTTGAATGGAGACGTTAAACATCAGAGGGAAATTATTAAACATGGGAATGTTAATGGAAATTTCATGTGTTATATTGTTCTTTACATTTTTTTATATGGTTCAGTGGAATTAAGCTTTTTTGGAGAGAGAAAAAAAAGTATTTCACTCCAGTATGAAACAAAATCAAACATATTTTATAGGAGCCAGTGTGTCTAGCTGGAGGTTTTTGGAGGAAAGTGGAACTGTGGGGGAACATGCACAGATTCGTGCCACCTAGATCTGAAGATGCGAAAGCAAAGTGTGACCCACTGAGCTACTGTTCCGTCTTGGTGGTAACTGTCCATTCAGACATTTTTAAGCAGGTTGCTATAGGGGGAGTGGAACTTAAGCTAGGAGCCAGTCGACTGCAATGTATGCACATGAACATAAACAAACTATGAGCAATTTAGAAAAACGAAGTCAACTTACTGTATGTCATCGGCCAGAGATCCCAAGTCTCTGGAGAAATGCAGCAATGTAGGGAGAACAAATTCACACACACGGGGTAGGAGCCAAACGTTAACCCTCAGTGCTTAAGGCATGAGGTACACTAGCACATATAGGGTGACCTGATAATCTGTGTCATCCCGGACACTTTGATCTAGGACTGGATTTGCAAACTACCATCCATCCATCCATCCCCTCCATTTTCCAAACCGCAAAAGGACCTGGATGTCAATGTGAAATGGCTGGATGAGTCTTTCAATCAAGGCAACAAACCAGACAAAGCACACGAAGAACTGAACTATTTAGGCAAGTACAGGAGCCTTTCAGGTTTAAAGTAGTTTGTAAAACCTGAAGTAGCTCAAAGCGCCTGGGATGACATGGATTATCTGGTCACCCTACTTGCACATAACTTAAAAAAAAACCAAAGTATAAGATTTGTAGATTTGTCTATATTTTGTACATTTATTAAAGCTTCTGTATCCCCCCCCATGTGGGTAATGGATCTTTATTTGTTAAGGACTTCTGCTCTTTGGGTACCTGATTTTCTTTTGTGGTTTAAGTTCATGTAAATGGTTTGAGGTTCTTACAGGTTCTTACGTTGGTTTCCGGTCTTTTATTTATTTTAAATAAATCGTGAATTGAATAATTCGAGAGGAGAAAATAACTCTTCCACCCAGTTGGTCACAAATTAATTTTAATTCTGTTTACTGACTGGAAGACAGAAAGGTGGCTTATAGGTAACAATTTTTGCATCCCTAAGTTCTGCTTTCCACAGAGCACTTTCTGTGGAATGGACTCTCGTTCACAGAGACTAATCGGATAAGCCGCTGTGACAATAGACAGTGGAATTTTAAAAGAAGCCAGAAGGGGTCACTGTTGCACTGCTACTTTAGAAGTTAGCGACCATATGACTTTGTTGGTCAAAGGCACCAGATGTATCCAAATATGTATACAAGTATGTATACTTTATATGTAGTTTATGGTGTATATCCCCAGATATATATTACAGCCAAAAGACTTAAGTGATGTCCAACAAAAACAAAAAAAGTTTCGATTTTGGTTGTAGGGGCTACTTGTAAATGAATGCTGTGCATTTCAGCTTTGGATTTGAGATAGTTATGTGTTTTGTTTTGTATCCTGAGTAGAAAAGAAATTCCGAACTCTATAAACAGTTTAACTGTCCTATGAGGCTTGAAATGCATGTAACGATTTCCAAAACTGTATGGAATGAAATACTGAAAGATAATTATTTTGGTCTAAAATAAACTGTACCCCCCCCCCCCCCCCCATGATACTGCTGAGAAGTGGTTAGAAGTTGGGCAGATGGAGTAACAGCACTATAAGTAATTCTGGGGGCATGTGTACAGGCTTATTTTAACTTCCCCGCTTTTCCTAGAAGTCGGCTAAATTGTCTACTGTCTGTTAGCGTTTCTTTTTTCTGTCATTTCAAACAACACCATGCATTTAAACAGCTAAACGTCTGCAGCTGTTTTGTCTTTCATGTTTTGTTAAAAAAAATTGTTTGTGGGCCTCACCAGACATCAAAAAGCACATCATAAAAACATTAAAAACAGAAGCGGTGCGCCCCGGTTGCTGGAGCGGCTCCCTTGGGCTTGATGGGCCTGCAGAAGGTGGAGCATGACCAGGCTTCCACCCCTGTCTCATCTCCTGCCAATGCTCAGCTGCCAAAGAAGCCTGAATGGAATATCATGCTACACTTCTGTCTACTGCATATTCAACTCTGTTCTCTTCAAAAAAAAAAAATGTTCACAATGTTCACAGAAATATTTGCTGGGTGGCGTGTGGGTTCAGTGAGCGGCACTTTTACCTGGCACTAGCAGGTTTGGGGATTCAAATACTGTCTCCACCGTGTGTGTATGTGTGTGTCTTCATGGGGTCCACTTGTTCTCCCTGTGCAGTGCAGGTTTCTTCAGGCTGCTTCCACGGTCCAAAGATGCACCATTTGTCTCTAAGGATTCTAATGTGTGTGCACACTGTAATGTGTGTATGTACCCTGTGCTGGACCATCATCCCACCCAGGGCGTACCCCAGCCTTTTGCTCTGTGCTGCCTGGGACAGGCTCCAGGTGACCCCGACCAGGGTCAGTGTTTGGGAGTTCAGTGAATGGATATTTATTTGAATATATGATCTCCAGAAACAACACAAACTTAAATTAAATATGTTGAAATTTACAATATTGTTTACGCTACTTTACTCCAGGAGTAAAGGGAGATCAGAACGATGTGATTTGGGGAAGTGGAGAAGGATGAAGGCTACTGTTTGGGTATAGGGGTGTAGACAAAAGCATTACCCCCCCCCCACACACATTTTCGTACGTAAAGAACACTAAGGACTTGTAGATGGAATGGTAGCAGAGCACATACAGGGCTAAACTGATCCCAGAAGTTCTATGCAAGTCTAACTGTGATATACACAGTGCAGTTGTTGTGCAGTTGGCCTAACTGTATTCGTGGCTATTTATTCTGCCAGATTAATGTGTTTTGTCTTTTTGGTATCTGTAAGCCCAACATGCAAGACTTAGGAATCAGGAAACTACAAGCTAAGGAGCGTAACTTTCATAGATAAGGCTGCTTCAGCGAAACATAGCCCAGTTCTTTTTCTTACTTGGCCGTTTCGCTTTCTTGCTTTGCCAGCCGGTCTTCGGTGCATAGTGATACTGTACCAAGGTTATAACAGTTTTTTTAATTTTGCATTAGTTTTTATTTTTATTTCATTTTCACTTTTTGTCTTCAATTTCAGTTTACTTTTTATTAGTTGTGGGGTTGGGGTGTAATTAATTAAGTGGGGTTGGGGTTTAATTTCATTCTTTTGAAAATGCTTAGTTTCAGTTTAGTTTTTATTAGTTTTAGTTTATTGTTATATAAGGTATTTCTCAGTGAAATAGCGAATCAAATAAGTCAGTAAAAGTACTGTACTGTATAATAAGAATTTGTATCTTTTTTTAAGACGGCAGTTGTATTGTGTTTCTAAGGCAGGCTATTTGTATAACCAATCAACAAATAGAGCATTCCAAGTCCCACCCCGGAGTAGGCCTACCAAAAAGTAGTTTGTGTGCGTAAAACTGCCATAGTTAAAAAACATGAAAGAAATCATCCAACTAGAGTTATGGATAAAATAAATAGACAACAACGAAAACTTTCTCACTTTTTTTGTGAAGCCTCGTTTTATTTTTATTTCAGTTAAAGAAAATGTTTTTTCACATTTAGTTTTATTTATTTTATTAGTTTTCATGAACAATAACAACCCTGATACCTAACCACTGGACTGTGATCAACTTTCATCGCTAATAACGATGAAATCAAGAGTACTTATTAATATTATTATTATTATTATTATTATTAATAATAATAATAACTAGAAGGGTAGAAAAATAACTATGAAAAGGTTGTGTGGGATAAAATATCTTTACTCTGAAGGTGTGTGTGTGAGCGTTTGTTTTTACAAAAACAAAAATCTGTGGCTGCAATCAAAAACCTAAAATAGCCAAAGGTCTTGTGTTTTGTTTGGTTACTTATGGTAAAGGTTGGGGCCAGGTAAGGGATAAGGGCTGTCATAGTTGGGATTAGAGATTTGCCTATTCAAATGAAGGGATGGGCCCCACAAGGATATGGGTACAAACGTGTGTGTCTTACAAATTTCAAAATCCATGGAGAGCTGGTACTCGGCTTTGGGGATACACTGAGTTAAACCATAAATGTGTTAAGACAGAAATAATAATTGAAGTGTTTTGACTCAAAGCAGTCACTGGGGAGAGTGAGCTGACTGGCAGATAAAAACACTGCTGACGGCCTTAGACTTTGGTACCCATGAGGCAGTGCAGCAATAAGGGAGTAGGAGTGGCAGCCAACTGACTGTGTGTTTGTACAGAGAGTCGACCAAACACAAAATGAGGAAATGAGCAAATACACCTTTCAGTAAGATGGTCTGCCGAGTGATGTGTGTGGTTTGCAAGAACCGCAGCTACAGTGTCACAGAAACCGGTTACGTTTTAGACAATGATGGGGTTCATGTCCCGGTCACATGTCAAATGTTTCTCTGACATGCAGACACTATAAACTTAGGACATAAACATAATGCAATGCTCCTAAACATTTCATTAAGTGCTCATGAAAATACCAGCTCTCCAACGTGCTGAAGGTCATGACTGCAGAGGCCATTGGCTCACTACAGGATTTCCCAGTCCAGTCCTCAGGCACCCACAGTCTGTCCATAATTTTGCTCCCTCTGAGCTCCCACATTTTTGCTACCGGGAGCTGGGAGGGGCCATAAACATGGACTGTCTGTGGGTCCTTGAGGACCGGATTGGGAAACACTGGCTTACTGTATGAAGCCCTCTCAGCCATGGGGAGGTGGAGCTGGCTTTTATGAGCACTTGCAGGGGGTCATTGGTGGGATAAATGCAGCTTGCACTGTCAGACAGTGATCTGGGTCTCTCCATGTTAGCCTTGATTTGTCAGTCCCCTTTTCCAGCTGCAATATATGTCACTACACTTTAAGGTTTCCCTATAAAACTAACCTTTGAAAATAAGCAAAAAACAATTGACTGTTAGATATTGTATATGAAGGTTATTTTCAGGCATTACAGTAAACTGTAAAATGAAATGCATTTAAATGCCATTTGAGCAAAAAATATATAAAATAGGCATTTGGCCATGCTGTTTTATGGATTTCAATATCTGACTACATTATTTGTGCCTTCACACCAATTAAAATCTCTGTTAAACATGGTGCTGTTCCCAGACCTGTGACAGGCAGTTGACAGATGTTGCGTGTTCTTGCAGAAAGTTCTGGAAGCACTGAGGGTGTACAGCCATACATTGTGTGGCAGAGCAGACTTCAAAACGAAACACTGTGATATTGTTTATCAGCGTAGTACAAAGCAATTTTGTGTCTGTCATGATGACGGATGGTATTATCTCTTTGAGCTTTTTGTAAATGATAGGAAGTCAGGATTATTTATTTATTTTTTATTAAGCAAGAACTATTCTAAACCACGCTCATTGTTGCACCCTCAAATTTCAGATTTGAGATGCAGTGAAATAAAAAAAAAAAAAAAGATGAAAAAAGACTAAATGCAGATGCTTTCTGTTTCTGTTTTGCATTATGGAATTTATAAGGATATTTATATTTGAATATTATGTCTGAATACTGCAGTATATCGTTGTATTTAACTTTTTTTCATTTGAGAAGACTTTAGATTTTCGCATTCATTTCTTTTCACTTGCAAATCTTGGGTTTATCTCACTACTCATTATTAAGATACATATAGAGAAATGTTAATTAATGTCCTGTAATGTTAAGTAATTAAAAATCCCCTGCAGCCATCCTAGAGCCAGAGCCAGCCCCGGATTAAGGTGGCATACGTTTTCCACGCAATGAGAATGCGCCACCTGGCAGTGCGCACATGACGACGTAGCCTGCTATTTCAGGTGCTCCCATCCGCTGTGCCACCTCGTGGACTCGCTCACTGCCAAGTGCCGCTTCGTGGCTGGCGACCAAGCCCACCTCCGGGATAGGAGGCACAGGACCGATCTCGGGCGGGAGGCCGGAATAACATAATAAGCAGAATGTGCTGATGATGCCAGCTACATCTTCTACACTATTACTCAAGCCGCTGGGTGACATGTCATTCTATTGGAGGTCAGGACAGGATCATTTATAACCCACACCAGCAGTGCTTTTATATTAAAAAGGAGTAGCGTGGAGCGATTGCTTTCTCAGAAATGGTTTCCTCCGATGAGATGGTCCTCTGAAGTCTCCCGTCTCGCTCGCTCCCCTTCTTCAGGTCTCCTTTTCCACATCCTCTCCTGCAGCTCTGTTTTCCTGGTCTTTGGTGCAAGTTCTTTTTAATATATTCCCTTCATTCTTTATCTAAGACCTGGTGTTACCAGCGTACCCAATAGGGGGCGCCACAGGAAAGCACAGGCTTCAGCTATATGCCAACCTGGCTGCCATTACTGTAACGCAGCATCTCTTTGCAGCACAGCGTATACACTTGGTAATCGTCGTTATCATGCTATACCAACCTCCTGTGTCTGCTTAGCTAAACAGATGGATAGTCAGTATATATTTATCTTGCAGAAGCAACTGGATAAAGACATTATTCAGAATCTTTCACACAATAGAACGCCACCACACAATGGATAAATATAAGCCATACAGATTATAAAAATAGAAACTGTGAATAGTTTGAGCGAAAAGGTATTGTGTGCCATAGCATAATATTTTATAAATCAGTCTACAAGCTATCTCAGCTGTGCCACACAGATTTTTTTTTTCCAATCCCATGATCCCATATGCAGATCCATCTCATTTTCCACCCAGGCACACAAGTGATGTTCTACATTCTTCCAGCTCATCTCTCCCACCACCTCCCACCCCACCCCATCTGACCCCCCCAAAGTAATAAAGGCACTGGGTCTCTGGAGTTCCCACTGTGCTTCTGTGCCCCCCTCCCCCACCTGCGTCAGCTTCATTGGATCAGCCGCGGTGTTCGGAAAGCGTCATGACGTGACACTTGACGTGAGTTTGTCTTCATGGCGATTCATGTCTGTAAAAGCTGTGCTGGCTCCTGGTGCGATAGAGGAATGACAGTCTCCGAACATGTTCTCCGAAGTTCACTCCCATCTACAGGACAGTAGAGGAAGAGCGGCACCTAAATATTCTATTGACTGCACAGGGCTCTATAACTATCTGTTCATACATTCATGGCATTTCTGCAGCAGGGCGAATAAGCACCTTATGGAATGCAGGGCTAATCCTATTTCAGTCCCACTAGTGACACCTCTAAGGTTGTTGTGTATCCTGATTCTTTGTCATTCAGCTAAGTGCAGCTCCAATCAACTACCTTTCCGGACCGAAGTCGATGGATTTCATGTGGATTTTATACTCTTTAAAAACACAATTGCGGTGGCAGATGGTTAACACTGTTGGCTTGAACCCCTGTGACTGGGGTTCCAGTCTCTGCCATGGCTCCCTGTGTGTGGAGTTTGCATGTTCTCCCCGTGTCAACGCCGTTGGGTTTCCTCTGAGTACTCCGGGTTCCCCTCACAGGGCAGAAACATGCCAAGGTTAATCGGAGTTACCAAATTGCACATGTGACTGTGCCCTATAGTGGGTTGGTACTCCATCCCCGGTTGTTCCCTGCCTCCCACCCCCCAACCCTCCTGTGACCCTGGATAGGATAAATGGTTATGGAAGACAGATGGGTAAAAAGGCCTCCGACCCCCTTTGCAATATGTCTATAAACAGAAGAGTATAGCAAAGAGGCTGAATGTAGATTTCAGGATTTTGTCAAAGTAATACACGCTGTTCTTCATTTATTATTAGCTTTGCACTGCGTGCTGCAAGGGGGTGCTCCCCACCCCATAATGTGTCACTCCACGAGCAGGTGCAGAAGATGATTTTCGGCTTCTTCTCTCTTCTTACACCGGACAGCCATTTCAATACCACTTCAATGGGTGAGCCTGCATTTTTAAATTGGCATAGCATTAGAGAAAATGGAGGATGGTTAAGAGCAGGTCAGGTGATTGTAATAAAGATTTAATCAAATCCACAGAGGTGTCCATGTAGCAGCCATTAATAACCTCACGTGTTCTGCTATTAATTTGGATGCGGCAACACAGGACGTACTTTAATAAAGGGCTGGAAAGCAGAAGAAAATGCTATCTGTAAGGCCCATGAATGTAAGGTAAGAATAAACACCAGCGATAGATATTATTTATGTTGCCTGGTGTCTCTCCTTCACTGTTCTCTGCAACTCAATTAATCATCTGACAACTGGTCAGATGACATTGATGCCATTTGACCAAAGAATGTCCCGGCCAAACACTGAGCGCTTACACACACAAGCCGGTAACAGTCATAAAGACATATTCAGTTATATGTTGCTTTGGAGAAAAGCATCTGCTAAATGCATTACATTTAAAATGCAAAGATAAGACCTTAACCAAGAAAACACCTGTCCACTGAGCCCAGAATTATTTTCCCGACTGTGTGGGGGGATATGATTATCTGGTGTGATATGCTGTTAAAATAGTCACTCAAAACATAAAAAAGCAACCAAACCAAATTCAGATGACAGAGGCGGGATATGCATCATACAAGTGCTGCTTGAGTATTTTCTGAATCAAAGTGAAACCAGCTACTAGCCTGAAATCTAAAATTCTATATAAACATGGCAGCGCTGCATCTTCTAGCTAAGTACCTATCTATAAGCAGAGAGATCTACATATACACAGTGAGCAGAATTATTAGGCAAGTACTATTCCTGGAGATCATTGTTAGCAAAAGTTGGGCAGACTTGTAAAAATGAATTCAGTTGAGTTTTCTTTTGCTCCAAGTACATTTATTTAGAGAGAAAATGTTACATTAGACTTTCACAAACAAAAAAAAAAGAAACTAAGTGGATTTTTCGCTCTTCACCATCTACAGAAATAATAATAAACAGCAGTTTAAGCCATTCAGTCTATATAAGAAATAGCAAACCATCAGTCATTGTATACAGTCCACTTTACCAGGTTCTCAGTGACCATCATAAGCCTGTTGTCCATTGAACCAGTCAAGTTTCTCATTTCATCATGTGCTATATTAGCCAAAGCAGCTAAGACAGCCTCCCAGATGCTGCTCTGAGATCGTGCTTAATCCTATGATACATTAAGGCCCCGTTGTTATCAATGGGGTTAAGTCAGATGATGGCAGTGTTTGAAAAATGTATCTCTTAGAAATTGGCAGGTATTTTTTAGAAATTGGCAGCAGATCATGTGGTTATTTTTTATACCATCTGGAAGTCTGAAAGGTCCGACAGGTTCATCACTGATAACTGCAGCCCACACCATCACTCCCCCACCACCTTGCTGCCGCTTGAAGACGGCGTCCAACCACGGGCCCATCCATCTGCTCCATCGAGAGTCACTCTCATCTCATCCGTCCACAAAACCCAGTCTTCTGACATGTCCCTGTCCATTCTTAATGCTTTAGCTTGTGTGCCTTATTGAGTGGAGGTCATGTTTCAGCCTTTGTGACCTTAGCAATGTCATGTAACACATTACGCCTAGTACTTTCGGAGATTCCGTTCAGATTGCAGATTTGGAAAATGGCAACATTTTATGCTGAATAGTTCTTGTAAGTCTACCCCTTTAATTTGGCATATATCATTGGGAGCTAATTTGTGTCTTCTTTTCTCTACATGCTGCTTCCTTTCTCTTTGTCTGTTGGCCACAAAGTGAAAAGTGAAAAGTGAACTTCATGTCGTTGAGACCATACATTTCGAGAGTGCACAGTAGAATGAAATTGCATTTCTCCTGGCTCAATGTGCAAGACAAAGGAAAAATACTACAGGCTACACACAATACAGAACTACACAGAGACTACTATTCAGCACAGAGGTAAATCTTGCACAGAGTAAATAGCGCTCAACGTTAAAATTTGCACCGAGTCAAAATATTGCACAGGGTCAAATATTGCACAGTGTCTCACAGTTGCCGTATTATAGCACAGAGGTTGATAAAAGTTTAATATGAATATGCACAAAGCACTCAGTGATCACGTTTTAAAGTACGGCGATCATGTTTTAAAGGTTAGCAATTTTGATTGTTTGATTGTTATACTGACACTTTGCTATTTAATTTTTTCTGCTTTCTGCAAAGTCCTTTTCCGGCCTATTTTAATTATTATTATAATAATAATAGTAATAATTTGCTTAATAATGCTGCACAGGAAAGTATCTATGTTTTTCCCGTTTTTCTCCAAACAGAAAGTACTCTGACCAAATACTGAAAATGGTCTGTTCTTAAACTTCATTCTTAATTAGAGATTCATCTGGAATGAAAATATTGTTCGGAAGAGAAGATACAAGTACAATACACACTTGCCTAATAATTCTGCACACAGTGTATATATCCATCTTGAGTATGGGCTGAATTTCAGATGTAAGATTAATGTACTTATAAAACCTAATGACATTTCCAGTTACAGGCCAACACTGAATATATGTGGGGCAGAGTAATCTGGTGAAAGGAGCAGGTTTAATACAGTATTTTCAAGGTCAAATCCAAGTTTCAGAACCAAAATATCAAGCCAGTAATTGTTTATTTTAGCTTTAGCTCAATGATTCAATTTTCACTACACATTTTCTGTTTACTCTATCTGCTGGAGACTAGGGTTTATAAGTTTGATGTATTAAGCTATTGTACCAAATACCATAACAGTTTAAATTGACTAGTATTATATTGTCTTCGAATAATCACAGTGACCAAAAAATGAAATGTTGTGAAATGGAAAGATATTTGTCTATGACCTCTGCTTCCTGGATCATTGCTTTGAATTATTGAATGGGTTTGAATTATTTAGGCTATACAATAAATTTCATAATAAAAAAAAGAATCACCTTACCACAAACAATAAGCACAATCTCTCTTAGGTGCTGGGCTTAGCGCACATGGTGTTCTCTCCCCATTATTGGATATGATACATCCACCCCACCAGCAGAAACGGATATTGCATTAATAGTAATAATATTAATCCAGTTCTTTGAATGAGGATGGGCCAGAATCTGTTGCCAGCTTAGTCACTGAGTTTCTAGTCACAACAGTTTAGTGTTTAGTGTAACATCAGTCGTTGTATTAAATTTACTGCATACAAAAGTTCAAAATGTACAGGTTGTATCGTAAATATATAAATATGCGTAGAGATCTGTAAGTTGGAAAAAAGTAGTTCAGTAGTACTTTGGTGATGGACTGTTCCATTATGTGGCATTTCGAGTGGAAGGACGTAGGCATTGTAAACTACGTCGTATTAAAGATTTTCACTTTGACAAATGGAGGAATTTCAAAACACCCAAAAAAGCAAATACTGCAACAAATGAAGGATTTAGAGAACAAAGAAATCGTGGCTTCTCTAGTAGCTAATTCAGCAATTAATATCCCGTCTTACTAAGCATCATGTTGGCATATATGGATGGGGGATCCTGGAAACACAGACAGCTCAAATCTTAGGGTATAGCTGAAGTAGGCCCAGGTCCACGCCTTCCCCCTAGGGGAAAAGGGGTTCCAGTAGAAAGGTTTGAATCTTGATAGACACTATTGCATTCTCACCTGGCTTCACCCTCACTTAAACTGGTGTCTTTGTTTGGTTAAAATGAGCAGGAGTTTCACAGACATAGACTGCTTAACGTCCTGATGTTTCATGAGTGGTGACATTGAAAAATAACTTTGACGCTGTTCACCGTAAATGATAAACTAAGGTAAGACGTTTTATCAAATATAATCCTTCGAAAAGATAAATCAGGAAGGCCATGGCAGTAAAGCTGGGAAAAGAATGCAGGCCGTTGTTTAGCGAACCATTGGAGGGATTGAAGTGTTTCACGCTCTGTCCCGTTCTCAACAAGGACATAGCAAGTTCACACTGAACAAGTTCTCTGATGGCTCTATGGTGGTTTACTCGGGCTATTAGAATAAAGCACGTCAATAAATATATATTCTCAGAGATAATTATCATCTGGTGAAGCATGTCACTCTTCTGGAATGAGAATACTTTCATCCCCAGCACTTGGGTAATTACTAAATATCTTCATAAGCTTGGAAACTACACAAACCACTTTCTACAGCTATTTCAGTCACCAGATCTAAATGTAACTGAATTCTTATGGGAGACTCACACACAAATATCTAATATTCTAGGACTGTTTTCTGATCCTCTCAATAAACTGAGAATCAAAGTAAAGTGAAGAGTGAAGAGGCACAGAGTCCCAGGGGGACCCTCAAGTGTTTTCCCCAACACTGTATTCTCCATCCTTATATTTCCCTCGTACCTCATGCCCACAGAGTGACATTACGTTCTCAGTCAGCTGCAGTAACACACAGTGTTGTAACCATACAGAATAAGAAAACCACTCTGGATCCTAGATATCCACCCAGACCCAAAGCTTGATGCAGTTCTGGTCTCGGGGTGGGATGTGGGAGAACCAAGGACGTTGTCCTGGGTCCAACCTGGGGAGTGATCCTCATAATTTTAATAAAAAATATATTTTAATAATAATAATATAGTATATATAATATAAATAAATGTCCTAGGTCCTGCCTAAATGTATGAGGCAGATGTTTACAGAAGCAAATGACCTTGTTAACTGGTACAAAAAGGGTTTCCAGATCTCTTTTGCAGATGCCCTATAGTCTAAATCTTAGCCAGACACCAAGGCTGAAGACCCTTAAACTAGGATAAGGAGTAAAGAGTAAAATGAAGCATCAAGAAAGGTTGCGATGACTCCTCACAACAGGCCTTTCACACACGTCTATGATCTGAGTCCAAGAAGCACTTGGAGTCTAATTTATAGAGACTGGCACGAGTCAGATCATTATGAGCGGGACTTAATTGCAACCAATCACAAAGGAAGTTGGCTAATAACCAATCTTCAAACAATGATCGATTAGTCTGAGATCATCGTAAAATTTAACACGGCAGACGATGGAAACAATACAGCTGTTTACAGCTGCATTCTTTGAAAAAATACAGTTCCAAACATTTGGAAAATATACAGTGGCATGTCAAAGCTGTCATTTCAGCAGGTAGAGGCACACACACTGAATGCCTCTTTGCTTAAATTTACCCAGCAGTCCGACCTATTTATATAGCCAAGTGAATGCAAGAGTAAAACCTGCCTTAAACTTGAGGTGCTAAACCCTGTTATTGTAACAGCTGCCCTGTTGTGCTAATATGCTGTAAGAAGTTCAAAATGAGATTAATGCAGTACTTTAACATGGCTATGTAATAATGACATACATTAAGGTGCATAAAGCCTTTAGGCACCTATAATGACTTTTACGAAGAACACACAGAACTGCCCTGGCATAGCCATTCATTATTACTGGAACTCAATGTCAAAGCCAGGCCTTGTTGGCTGAAGACATATACAGTACATACAGTATAGTGTATACCCAGTATGTATACCTAGTATGTATACCCAGTATGTATACCCAGTATGTATACCCAGTGTGTATACCCAGTACGTATACCCAGTGTGTATAACCAGTATGTATACCCAGTGTGTATAGCCAGTGTGTATACCCAGTATGTATACCCCAGTGTGTATACCCAGTGTGTATACCCAGTATGTATACCCAGTAGTTGGCTGAAGGGAGCCTGGGACACATTATAGAAAACAAAGGGCTCATAGAAAGCACAGCATTGGGCATCCTGAATGGGATACCAGTCCTCACACACACACACACACACGCACACACAGATTGGGAATCTATTACAGATTTCTACCCAAGGAAATTTCTACCCAGTACCTAAACACTGATAGCTGATTATTTCAAAAACTGACACCAATACAGATTGTATGACAGGTTCTGCTTAAATAAGTTTAAAGGGGCACTCCATCCAAATAAATTTTACATTCCAATATTATGAAAAAGTATTTATTTTTGGTAAGAAAACACCAACTTTGACATACAACAACAGTTCCAGTGCACTTCAACTGTATACATATTTATAACGTTTAAAGCAGAGAACAGCTGATCATCAAGTGTGATAAACGCTGTAATTTTCTCAGTAATATCTTTTGATTTTGCAGTGTCTACACTGAATATTCTTTTGTTATCAAACACAAACGTTATTGATGGACAACTGTTATTTGGCAGTACTGCAGCCTTCGTCATTGGAATGGGTTTGTTTTTCAGAAACTCTTCAGTCTCGCCTTAAAGAGAGCAATCAAATGTGGTGTGTTGAAATGTTTATTAGTCTTATTAGTAGTCTATGTATTATTTTAGCAGAGCATGTTTGCAAAATACATTTGAAATGTTGTTTTCAGTAACGTGAAAATAATTGCACACAGCAGACATACTTCAAACTGTTTAGGACGTGGGTTTGCACCATTTTAAAGGGAATTATCGGTGGTAAATATTTGCTCATTTTTAACTGTTGGCTGATACCGATAACTAGCTGATATAATTGGTATATCGCTCCTATTTATATTTTTTGTGTAGACTCCCCATTCATTTCTATGGGCATAACCCTAATCCAAACTATGACAAGCTTAACCCCTACCTACTCCTAACCTTAATCACAAGTAACCAACCAAAATACAAGGCTAGGCTTTTGGCATAGTTTTTTGATTGCATTCATGTATTTTTATAAAATTTTGTTTTCCCTTGTGGAGCCCAGAAAAATGTCCCCTCTAGGTTAAAATAACAGGTTTTACCACATTGTCGGGACATTTGTAATACATGACCACACACACTCACAGTCATAAAATCACCCTGTGGCCAATGTAGAATTTCCCACCTGCAAAAAAGCATATCTTTTGACTGCGGGAGGTAATCAATGCAGCACAGGCAGGTAACTGGGTTACCTGCGAGCCAACAAGCCGACACAAATCATCATCTTCTTCTTCTTCTTCCGCTAAATGTAAAGAGGATTGAAGAATCCAGGGCAAGAAACGTAATGTCACTCACTATTTAGATGTCCTCTACATTTCCAAAGGGTGTTACAATAAATCTTTATAAGAATAAAATTACCTCAACAGCAATATTCTTCCTTGAACTTTATGTGAGCTTTCCTGTGAGTTTTCTTATCGGCCTAATTCCCCTTTTGCTTATTCTGACAAACTCTGAAAGTCACCCTTTTCCAGTTCAGATCCTGACAGACGTATCTGGTGACCTGAGAATGAGTCACATCCGAATACTAAGATGGGTATCATCCAACATCACGAGGTAATTCTAAAAAGCAAGGTGTACTATTTCCGAATAGCAAACCCCCAAAACATACCGTAACTTTACTGAGCTACTGTACCAAACTCATTAAAACTCAGCGTAAGAAGAGAATTTGACCAGATAGTTTAAATGTGAAGACAAGGTGTTTCCTCTCCTTCATTAGTGCAGTTAAACTGTCACAGATATTGGGGAGTGTCATGTATTTTACATTTATGTCTTTCATCTTATCTTAGCACTCTGGAAACAATTTTGGTAACACCTTACCAATGCTTTATGCTTTATAAAGCTGTCATCTATAATGCACTATAGACACCTTTCTAATAATTATAATAAACGGCCTGTATAAACAGTAAGGACGCTTTGTATTGCATTATAAAGGTACCTAGAGTGCATTATAGATGAGACCTTCATAGAGCATTTATGCATGAGACACTTGAAAATGACATGTTATGCCTTTTTATTAATAGTTATAGCAATGTTTATAATACTTTATGAATGTTTATAGCAAATTACAGGAGCGGTTATTACACTTTATGAAATGGGCATCATAGAAGGTGATACCACAATTTCATAAATACGTCCATGCAGCTGGAACTGGCTTGATTCAGCGCAGCACCCTGTGGCACGTTTATTTTTGTTATATATGCACCAATTTATACAATGTTATTAAAAGCATCTGAAGAGGCATCTAATGGAAAACCAGAGGAAGATATGAACAAGAAAAAAAAAGTCATCATATAAAATGTATGCAAAGCAATTAAAAAAAAATCAACAATGCTACCCTGACCAAATTAGTCCAGGTGTATCACCCAAAATTCGGGTTACATTACTGTCGCAGGAACAGAACTGTGTCATAAAACGAGGACTCCCTGTAATTGCAATTCCAGTTGTAATACAGTGAAGGTAAATCAGCAAGTTAATAGAAGGATTTTGAAATGTTTACAGCAGGGTTTCCCAACCCGATCCTCCAGGACCGCTGGACAGTCCACGTTTTTGCTCCATTCTAGCTCCTGGCAAGGAGCTGGGAGACAGCAAAAACATGGACTGTCCAGCAGTCCCCAAACACTGGTTTACAGACTTGTCCCTTCACAAAGGCCTACACTCGTCAAGGTGATGATGCTTAAACCAAAATCTATTTAAATGTTGTTCTATGTGGGAGCCTGTAGCAGTGATCTTCTTTGGCCTGAGTTTTCCATGCTACCTTGATGCTGGCCTCCAGAACAGTCAGCCCATTAGCAGAACAAATGTTGGCCACCAATGAAATATGAAAGAGGGTCTGTGCAAGAGGCCATTCTTCTGTTGAAGAAGACTTAACAAGAAATCTGTTATGGTAAGGACCTGTAATCCTTTAAGAAAGGAATTTTTACATTGGTGATTCAGTGTGGCGCTGAATCACAGCAGGATCGGGGGGGTTCCTGCCCTCGTTAGCAGCACTGGAATGTGCCAATTAATAATGTGCACCTGGATCTATTTGGGATAACGAGCCAGTGAGGGAGACCTGGCAGAGCTGGCAAGGAGACAAGATTGAGAGTAGGGTGACAATGGGTGATGTGATTTTCTGTGTGGCTAATTGATGTTGTGTAAATTAAAATCTCCTTTAGACTGAATGGGGCGTCTTGCTCAGGGGTTAGACTCTTCATCACCGTTTCTCTTTGAGAGAAATGCTTGGCGCTCAGTTTGGTTTGGAATTCAGTTGCTGGCTTTCATGTGTTAGCTTTTTACTTGTGGACTTTGCTTAAGGGCTGCCCACATCTGCTCACTGGATTTGTTGTTCTCTGTGCTGGTGTTTTTGTTTCCATGTTTGTTCGAGTCTTGTTTCCATCACTGTTAGGCAGAATTTCACAGCCGGGGTGCTGGGCAGCTGGCATTTTGTCTCGGGTGTGGTGAGATCTGTCATTTCTATACGTTAGCCCCGTTTCCTGACTCTCGTTCCTGCTTTTTCACGAGTGCCCCGCCTGATTCTCGTACACCCTGCCCTGGAGCCGTCTAACCAGTGGCAAGCTTTATGGTCTGTTGTGTACCTGTTTTCTGCAGTGTTTTGCCCAATGATTTTTTTGGGGACTCCTGTAAATGTGTTTTATCTGATCATTCAGAGCAGGGGACAATACCATGATGAATTCTAATGGACTTTGTGATCAAAATGAAATTTTCACTGCAGCAGGCGTGGTATTTAGAAACAGCCTGTGAGGTCTTTCATCATGGACATGGAAGAGTCTCGCCACTGACATGTTGGTGATCATTGATTCAGTCATGACACTTTTTATTTATGAAGTAATGCCCCATATGCTAGTTATGCATTAACTATCTGTGTAACTTCTGTTGCATAGCAAAGATATAAAATGTTTCGGGACCTAAATTGTCGTCATCGAGCTTCCTATAAAATGTCCAGAATTCTGCATATCTTTTTATTTGGTTTTCTGTAGATGGCTGTATTTCATATATTCCTATACTTACATTTCCCACATCTTTACATGGCATGTCGGCCCTAGTGATTCACATTTTGTTGCTCTGTTATGATTTGAAAAGGATTCTGGGACATGAGAAATAAGCTGACTATCATTATGGTCCCTGTGGTGCTGATGAACTGAGCCTGTAGACCTCACAGTGCCACCTGTGATTTGTTAGTGGTACAATGCACTGTGACTGATAAGGAAGCCTTCAAGTAAATGGGCCATGCAAAGCATATCTAAAGCATGTATGGCCACGAAGAGAAGGTTATCAAGCTGATCCAGCTGGATCAGAATCTCAGGGCTGACTTTGAGAAAGGGGGTCTGGGAATGTAGGAGGAGGGATTTTACCGAAGCCTTGCTTGGATTTTGCACGTGGAATTGTACCTCAGGTGACGACGGCATGGGGGTGTGGGAAGGGAAAGGTATAATCTGCTAGGGTTATCTGTGGATGAAAAGTATATATCCCAGGGCTCACAAGTTTCTAGATCCCTGGTAGCCCTTCAGGCAAGTATTTTTCATATAATGGTAGCCTGAGATTAACTAGCTTAAATGAAAAAAATTACCATTTTTAAAATGTATAATCAGGAAAGTAATAAAAAAAAATTATAGTTGAAATACAACGCAGAAAAATATCCTAAAGACCTTCTTATTCTTTCATGTTAGGAAAATCAGACCAAGATTTTGTTTCAACCACCCAGCTGAGGACTCTGGGACTGGGACTGATTCTTTATATTGAACTGGTTGTTTGAAACCAAGTTAGATCTTAAGCGCGCACTTCCAAGTGGACAAGCCATCATCATAATCAATAACTTGTTCGTTCAGAGTTGAAAGTTTAAATAGCAGAAAAGGCAAATAAAGGTGGGTAATTTAATTTCACTTAAGGGATACTTTCTGATAGCCCATTGGACAGGATGTCGTTAGGATTTGTTAGCCCAACAGGAGCGCGTGATTACCCCGGGACATCAGGTCTTATTTATTTATTGCAAGCCCTGTATCCGAGAACTGCAGTATCTGTGCAGTGACAAAAATCAGTTGCCCAACAATGACTCTCTAAAGTATTAGCAGACAGTTTTATCTCTTGAGACCTTCATAGAGAGGAATGCTGTGGTTGGGTTGCAGTTTACGAATCCATTATTATTCCAATAAAATGCACTTTTGTCAGTAAGTGATAGAAAAGAATAAGGTCAGATGGGCCATATTGTATGTATGTAAGCATGTGTGCGGCTCCCAATCCATGTGTCTGTCCCATTAAGCACCTTCTTGGCTAATTGTGCCTCCTTATTAACACAACGCGAGCCATCTCTGGCAAGTCAGCCTCGTTTGTGGAAAAAGATGCCAAATGCTAACTTGTCTGGGACGCTGACCCATGTCTAGACTTTCTGGCAGTGTGGATCCCAGATCTCAGCAGCTCCACCCGCCCCCACGGGTTAGCACCGGTGTATTTCTTAATGATTCCCCATTAAATCCATTTCACTCCTTTCTGTGGTCAAAGCCAGAAGGATTTTTTCCTTTTGGTAATAAACAGACAGACTGCAGGTTTATAGGAAAAGAGGATTAGCCTAAAATGGTTAGTGAATTAAACCATTATAAGCCTTCTCTAGAGAAGAAGCTATTTACAATACCAGGTCTGAGATGGTGCTTGTGACAGATAAGACATATTGCTTTTTGCTATTATTGGTTTATTTGTGATTCATAAATGTGCTGCTGGGGAGAAATATACATTCCTTCCTTCTGTTTTGAGTTTATAAATTGAATTATTGAATGACAGTTTTCATTTTTGCTTGACGCTCAGGAAAATTGCAGAACCAATTTATTTTGATACTGTGACCCAAATAACACAGTGTTCCAAATGTAAAACTTTCAGGATTTAACAGCAGTATTTAAAGTTTTATAGGACGCTGATATTCAGAAATGTTTGCAAATGAATGATCCAGTCATTTTTTTTTCTAAAAAAGACATAATCAGAGGTAGAAATATGTTTGATAAGACCTTACTACGTATTCCTGGGTGTCCCTTTCTCCAAATTCTTTTTTTATAAAAATTCTTCACAAAGGTCATCAGGTGTGTTGAATGGAAGAAAAAACAGAATAGTGTGAATGATTAAGATTGTGAAACGTGAGTCATAAATATGACCGTTAAAATGGCTTGGCCGGATTGTAAAAGGCCTTCATCTTCATGTCCGAAAGGGACATCTACAGACTGAGCTTGAAAGAAAATTGGGGGCTGGATGGCTTAACATTTACAAAATTTCCATACTCCATTAACTTTGCTTGATGTTACTACAGCAGTTTCCCATCTGGTATTTCAACAACTGTATTAAAAGGGGCGGGGCCACAGGGGGCACTGGCCAGCTGAAAGCTGATTGGCTCACAGCGTCTCTCCTCCCCTGTCACTCACCTAATCAAACAATGTCATTGGCTAATGACAAGGTTAGCCCATCTATATGAGTTATGCCGCCACCAATAATTTCTTAGAATATTTTAACCAATATCTCATCATTTATAACCTGTAGCTGTCCCAACCTCTGAAGGCATTGACATTCCTCCTGCTGCTGCTCATGATTAGGCCTGTAGTTTAAGGGGATCTGGCCACCCCAACATTGGGGCTAAAGGTTCCAAGCTAACATATATGTCAGCTCAGGCATCTGTATCCAGCCAATAAAACGCCTAATAAGGGTGTGTCTGCCCATTAGGAGCTCCAGCAGCAGGTTTTACAGTGATCCTCCCACCTCTGTATAGCTTAATAATAACATTTTAACAGGCAAGTTCGCCAGGATGTTCCTGCTACTCTGCTTCTGCTAGAGAAGCAATGCCATAAGTGCTAGCGCCTTACACTCCGCAGAAAACTGTCGAATATGCAGGCTTTTCCCGTTTGCTTTCTGCCGATTTGTTGCCTGTGTTTATTCAGAAGGGTAGCAACAAACTACATCAGAAGCATTTCTGTCCAGCAGACTCGTGCTGATGTTGTCTTTCTCGTACTGCGTTTACGTTATAGTACGTGTTTTCTCGACAGCCCTTTTAAACGCAGTACGTGTCGGCGAACGCTGCAAGCGTCATACGGCTACATCAGAGGTTTTCCTCATCCTCCTTCCCACTGCTCACAATAAAATGTTCTTCAATGTTAATTGCATAAATACAAATTATTTTGCAGGTACAAATAAACAAATTCATTAGATTTTGAAATCTGTGGCTGAATCAGGGACTTCAGTAACCTATTTTTAAAAATACATCAAAAGTTTATGATAAAAACAATTTTAATTAGTGGATATTAAATATAGATGGATAAAGTGTTCTTTATTTCCCTGGCTGTCTAAATATATGGAAGGACACAAACATGAAACAAAGAAAATATTTATATTTTTTATATTATTTTGATATTCGATATTTATTCTTGTTTATTCTAGTGTGATAATTAGACCTTCATACATATTCATAACTATAAAGAGTTAATTGACAAGCAGAAACAAAATGACAGGGGGCCGATTAAGGCCAACTCCAAAAGATGAATTCTGCACCACGAGGGCTGCTACTCTGCTCCAGAGTCACTTTCTGTCAATGTCTTTTGGTGAAAGCTCTGTAATTATTCTGAAAGCCAATTCAAAGGAGCACTTGCCCATAAGAAAATTACGCTGTCATTGCTGAGGGGCTGAATGAGTCAGCATTGTTTGCTTGCAGGTAAGGTCTCTGTTGTTGTTGTTATTAACATGCATTACTTTATTAAATCTGTAATGTAATTTGAATCCATTGCTGCAATTAAGAGACTGATCCTCACATCTCTCCTTTTTGAATTTTATGCCATTTTGGTTCTTAATCATGTTGCTCCCTTTATTTTATATTTCCAAAATTTTGTATACATGACAAATGCATACTCATAAATTAGTGGACTGGAGAAATTAAAATGACCTTGTCTTTATTCTGTAACTTGCGTATTGATTTCTCTTTTCAGTAGTATTTCATTGTGAGTCACTTAGAGTAACTGATGTCTGACTGAAACTCATTACATGCCCATAAAGAGAATTTTTCCTTTTCTAAAAAAAACAACTTTTAGAGCATTTGTAAGAATGCTTAAATAAACACAGGTAAATATTGCTGGTCTCTGGAAGATCCTTCCAAAGGCGCCACACCAACATGATTAATGAGTATTCTGTTGCCAAGCTTAATTTTCCAAACCTTGCCAACCCTAACTAAACTATTCAAGCGATATTTTTGCATGCAAAAGTCAGGCAACAGGACCAGCACAGCTGCAGTATGCAGGCGATGTAGGTATTCTGCTGGTATTCTGCTGGATGTTAAGAATGAATGTATTAAATGATACTAATGCCAGTCAGCCTGTAATATCTGTTAGGGAAAAACTAATGTACGGTAACTGGTCCCTCTGCGGTGTGCAATATATTATCTTTGTCAGAAAAGGTAGCAGGAAAATGTACTGATTATCATGCTCCGAATAAAGGTTGGGGCAGAGTCTGTCTCCTTTAATTGATATCAAAGTTCTCATTATATTAGATATCCTTTCATTAGGTAACATTGATAAATTCCCTCTACGATGGATAGCTTTTGTGACATCAAAGAAACTTTTTAAACCTGTGAAGTCTTTCTCTCCTCACCCTTTATCTGCTCTCACACCACTTGTGTAATTCTGACTCCACTCGCTGACTTTTATTCAGAGCTGTAATACAACCTTTGTCCATTAAATCCACGTTGTGAAAGGCATGAAGAGTAAGTCAGATATCGTCAGTGTCATTATCATCTATATTCTGAAGAGCAGCTGTGAGATCGTGATTCATCGCAGAATCAGTTAGCAGTTATAGCTGGAAACAATAATTACTGTCTGTGATTGTAAGGCCAAAAAGAGAAAAAAGAAGTGCACTCGATTGTATAATAATGTCCGGTATAATAGCAATATAATGTTACACGCTTCTCTTTATTAAAACTCTTTATTAACTTTTAAAGAGCCCTTTCCAAGTGCCTATTTTATTCTTGATAAAATAACAGTGATGATGACCGCACGCTTCATTGGCTCGGTGTGGACCGGGGATTTCTGCACCGTCCTGAGTGGTGGAGTGCAGCCGGGGTGCCCCCCCTCCCCCCCACAGGCTGTGGGGCGTGATAAGCCTATTCTGGTTATGATCCTGGCTCCTGTCACTTTTGCCAGATGGCTCCCCACACTGCGAGGGCCTAGCGCTGGGCCGCCCGCCGCCACCATCTGTACATGGCACTTGTCACTTTTACGAATGCAGACTTTCTCTTCTCAGTCAATTTACATATAAATGCTCTTCTTGTCTTTTAGAGAGGGTTAATGAGCTCAGCCAGGGTAGTTTTGCGGCCTGAATGATCTGAAACAGCCCTCCGCTTCCTAGTGCACAGTCAACTGCTGTCACACGGCTCTCTATTTGTGTTGCTAGGGCAGCAGATCTGAATGGGGAGGCAGGGCGAACAATCCCGCTCAGCCCAGGTTCTGCAATAACTTGGGCTTACATGAATGTTTCGGTAGTTGTAAGGCTTATCAGACGTTCTAGTGCAGTGCCCCTAATTATCATCACGTTGCATCAGAGCTGCTATGTGACTATACAGTACAGGTAGTGTTATAATCTCACACCTTCTGTGGTATGAAAACTCCCCTGTAGCTCTCTGAGTGTGGACATGTCTGCACTGATTTCCCCTTGTCACTACAGCTTCCTCTTGTAATCCAAGACATTTGCTGATGAATTGGTAATTCTGAATTTCCTTTTGCATGTGGACTGTATGTTTGCCTTGTGTCTGACTTCCATTCACTAATGGTGCAACGTGCTTTGAGCCCAAGGCTTATGGGACAGACGTAATGTCACTGTAGTTCTAATGGGATAAGTGGTTATTGCACATGGACGGATGGATGTGGTTATACTAAACATTCTTTCAAAAAACAAGAGAAATGCACTCACCGGTCACTTTATCAGGTAAACCTTGCTAGTACCGGGTTGGACCCCCTTTTGCCTTCAGAACTGCCTTAATCCTTTGTGGCATAAATTCAACAAGGTGCTGAAAGCATTCTTTAGAAATGTTGCCCCATATTTATAGGATAGTATCTTGCAGTTGATGGAGATTTGTGGGATGCACATCCAGGGCACGAAGCTCCCGTTCCACCACATCCCAAAGATGCT
>JAODKM010000126.1:15195443-15209515 GCA_026780845.1 Petrocephalus sullivani | reverse complement strand
CTTTCTTCCCCATTCTGAAGCTCGGTTTGAACTGCAGCGGTTCGTCTTGACCATGTCAACATGCCTAAATGCATTGATTTGCCACCTTGTGATTGGCTGATCAGTAATTTGCGTCAACGAGCAGGTGGACAGGTCTACCTAATAAAGTGGCCGGTGAGTGTACAGTGATTGACAGACACCTGAAGTTAATGAGTGTACTGCTTTTTATTATGATGTGTTTTGATATTATATTTACATTATTTGCTGTAGTGTACTGTGTGTATCGCCTCTATTAATCATCACCTTATTGTGGTGGAGGGGTTTGTGTGTCTCTATGATCCTAGGAGCTATGATGTCGGGGGCAGTTACCCCAGGTAGGGTCTCCCAAGCCATATTGGTCCTAAGTGTGATTCAGAAGTAAAAGATGAAGTAAAAGATCAAGGATGATGTGACCCTGCCTGAATAGGAGATGCCTGGGGCCTACTTTGGAGCCAGGCCTGGGGGAGTTCCAGGAAGAGTGCCTAGTGGTCAGGTCTCTATCCATGGGCATAGCTTCAAAGGAGAACATTGGGCTGCCCTCCTGTAAACCTACCACCTGCAAGAGGGGTCATGGGGGTCAGATGTGTAAATAGAGTGGCAATTGAAGGCAGGGGACTTGTGGACCAAGCATAGGCTATCAAATCTCGCTGTAACCTCTCTGGGAAAGAAGCCTGACCTGGTGTGGAAGGTAGAGAGATACCGATTAGATATATGCGGACTTGCCTAAAATCACGGCTTTGGCTCTGGAACCACATGGAGAGTAGATGGACTCTATTCCAATTAGGAGTTGCCCTTGGTGAGAGGCACTGGGCAGGTGTGGGTCTGCTGATAGCCCTCAGGTTCAATGCCTGTATGTTGGAGTCTACCCCAGTGAATGAGCAGGTTGCCTCCCTTTGGCTTTGAATCGGGGGACGCATTCTGACTGTTGTCCGAACCCCAGCTCATAGTATCTGGCCTAGGCCACAGTTCGATGATTAATTTTGTATTGTATTGATCATCAACTGCCAGATCACCCAACTGCATAGTAAAGGTGTGCTGGCCTCTCCGGGTGCCCCTCCTGCACAGCTTTTCTTGCATCCCAAGAGAGTCAGGAGACATTGAGCCTGAAAGAGCTATGTTCTCCATTCTGCTCCTGAGGAAGCTGAGCAGAGCTCTGGCTATAAGGCTGTTGGTGCCGGTCGTGGTGGAAATCCCCGTACTGGGTCGCGGACACCAGGCGTAAGGTGAGCCGTCAGGCCGAAGAAGGAGGCTTTCTGAACTTGGTTGTCTGGTGGGACTCCTGAAGCAGCTAACATGTACCAGCAGGCCTAGCAGAATGTGGCTTTAGCAGTTGCTGAAGCGAAAACTTGGGTATAGCAGGAGTTTGGTGAGGCCATAAAAAATTACTTTTGGTCGGTCTCAAAAAGATTCTGGCATATTGTCAGGCCACTCAGGAGAGGGAAGCAGGGCTTTGTTTACAGCAAAGATGGGGATCTGCTGACCTCAAGTAGGAATATAGTCAGGTGGTGGAAGGATTATTTTGAAGACCTCCTAAATCCCACTGATATGCCTTCCATGGAGGATGTACAACTGTAAGAGGGGCACTTACCCATCTGTGGTTACTGAAGTAGTCAAAAAACGTCTTGGTGGCAGGGCTCCAGTGGTGGATGACATTCGCCCTGAGTTCCTGAAAGCTCTTGATGGTGTTGGGCTGTTGTGACTTACATGCCTCTTCAACATTGTGTGGACGTTCGGGACAGAACCTTTGAATTGGCAGACTGGGGTGGTGGTCCCAATTATTAAGAAAGGGGTCAGAGGATGTGTTCAAGCTACAAGGATCACACTCCTCAGCCACCCTGAGAAGGTCACTGCTAGGGTACTGGAGAGGAGGGTCAACCCATTGGTTGAACCTTGGATACGGATAGAGAAAACTTTTTTAATTTTCTCAGAGCTCTTGGGTACAAAAGGCCAACTGTACAAAATACAACCGTACATTAAAATAAGCCCACTACCTATTGTAGCATAGCATGTTGTTCTACTGTTGTGCTGACACAATTTTTAGGGCTTATCAACAAAGTTTTCCTTTGGGAGGTGCACCTGGTTCTCTTCTTTGATTGCTTCAACTGCCCATTACCAAATCCTCTGTCCATCAGACACAGTATTTTGCAATGGTGGCTCCTCCAAAGCCAATCAGACTTGTAGAGTGTCCCTCTAATGCGATCCCCCTATCTACCAGGAGCAGGAGAAGCATCTGGCACACTGTAGAAAACAGCTCACTTCCGGGTTCTAATACTATACGTGGAATATGCTATGTCTAATACCTTAAGATAGGTAACCTTCTCATATCACTCATAGCACAGTTACTATTTGCCTGAAGGATTATGCTAATGTGAAAAGCCTTTAGTGCAACAAAATGATTTCACCGGAGCTGGTCCTTACAGATAGGATGAAAAGGAAAACAAAGCAGTTGTGTCCTTGGTCTACCCTAGCGATGATTTCTCTTGGTGCAGGTGAGGGCAAATTGAAAACAATAATTAGTTTTCTCTGATTGAGGACCTTTTGCTTCACTGAGAGCTGCTTGGGATCAATTCATTTGTATTGCGTTAAACTTTGGCAGGAACAGCTCATCAGTTCGGCAACAAATCATCTGGCAGGAATTCGGGTTCAGATTTAACATCAAACCATTCCTTCTAGGCCATATAGTGTTATCAGTTCATTTGTTGCGAGCTGCTGGCTCATGGAACAGTGTGTCTGATATTTGAGATATCTTTTTTACCTTATATAGACCTTTTCCCAACCTAATCCATAATTTTTGGAGTGAATAAAATTATAGCTTGATTTATAATGCATAATTATATAATTGAGATATATGTGTATATATTTTTTCTAATGTATCTTTACCTGGAAAGATGTATTGCTTATGGGAAAATCAGATGTAGAAGGATGACTTACAAATTCATTATTACGTTGTGGAAAACAAGCCTAAAGATCAATAGGGTTTCCTCGGGAGGTCGAGTCCCATACATTCAGGTGGGAATTTGTTCCAGCAAAACAAATTGTGTCTCCGGTCCCGTTTCTCTCATTACATTCAGCTGTAAATACTCCCATTCCACTTGCAAGTCCGCCCAGGCTTGAGCAGCATGCTTCTAGTACATAATGCAGTTAAGTTAACTTCTCCATTTGCCACCCACATGTGCAGAGGGCACATGCTCCCGGCAGGCGCACCCTGTGTTGAGTCTGGGTTATGGTACAACAGGGTATTCCCCTGGAATGGTCATTTTCAGGGGGTTTGGCCTGGCACGGATTGTAAGGATACCCACTCCTTCTCTTTTTATCACCCTGCTAACAAACATGTTTAGATAATGGAAGGAATATGATGGGTAATAACTCTGAATTGCTACCTGGGACGGTCTAGGGACCCAAATGGTTTACATTCTGGCACTTGACCCCCAAATAAGAATATAATTAAGAAACATTAAAACAGTGCACAGTGGGCTTATATGTCTTCCATGTGTCTTGCCAAGCAGTGGTGTCTCAGACCGATGTCAGTCCCAGTGATGTTCAGTGTAATAAACATTTACATGAAGCAGGTGAGGTGACACCTTTAATGTCTTACACATAAATTTGTTATATATTCATATATCTGTCTTCCAACCACTTATCCCATACAGGGTTCCCGACAGCCTGGAGCCTATCACAGGCAGCACAGGGCATAAGGTAGGGGCTGACTGGATTGGATGTCAGTCCATCACAAGGTACACATTCATGGAAACACTGCTGGGAAATTGGAGACCGCCTGAGGCAAATCGCACAGCATGGGTGGAACATGAAATCTCACACATAGGGATTTCATCACACCTTGGTATAATGTATAATGTATACATTATACCAAACCCTAATCGTGGAGGTGCCAGGTAACAGTGCTAGACTCTAAAGAATATCTACCTCTTCATTCTTTCAAAAAGATCTTAGTTACAAAACCGGAGGAGGCTTTTTCATTTGATGTATTCAACATTTGATGTCGATTAAGTATTCATTGTAAAGGATTTTTAAAAACTGTTTTTCAGAAATAAGCCTGAGAGAAATTAGAGTATTGTACTGAGGGAAAGTAGGAATTCAGATACATTACTTTACTATTATTATATATACTCAAATCAATGAAAATGACCAAATACAATATTTTTTTGTGTCAGGCAAAGCACTTCTTGCACATTCATAAAAGACTACTTTAATGTTCCAACTCTATCAAAGCATTTTTTTACTCATTAAAAATCATCTGAGTGGTTGAGAAAACATTAAAGGTGTCCGGCGAGGAGCACTGCTTTATAACATCGTAAAAGTCCCTTTACCCGAGACGTGCCACTCAGATGGGAGTAGGAGACTCTGATGTGTTTGCGATTGGTTGTAAGGAACACTGATGCTTTGCTATCATGCGTGTATATGGTACACTAATTATAAAGGCCTTCCTGTGCATGCTGCGTTAATATGACTGGCCTAAAATCTAAGGTGATGAAAGTGTTCTGTACATTGCAGGGGGGGAGGATTTGATTTTACTTGCTGGCAATTGGACCATCAATCTCAGAGATCCAATAACCAGATAACGTTTGTGATGACAGACCGTTTACCTCAAGCTGTGTTAAGAGTAACAGGTCTCCTTTACTCACTCTTCATTTGCCCGGTCGAGACGCCCTGTAAGGACAGGCTGGCTCTCTGCTCTCCCAAGCCTCGCGTTCTGCAGCTGCATCAGCACCCTGAGAATGTGCTGGACAGTTACTTTTTTCATCATAATATATTCATTTCTGATATCTGTGATACAGAGAAATTCATCTGAGAAGATTAGTGCAGAGGGTGACATGAACTGGGTGACAATATAACTATGGATAAGACTTAATTTATTAGATTGGTTGGATTAAAGGCAATTGCAGCAATGTTCACTTCTGGAAGCCATGACAGAGGGAAGATACAATCACGTCTCAATCTTTTCATGTCTCCAAGCCGCAGGGTTTTCTTATAATAAAAGAAGGCTTGGCATGAATAAGCCAATAGGGTCAGCCAACACAACTTCTAAGGACACGGTGTTATTAGGACTTATTATGGAGCTGCAGATCAGGAGCACCATGAAAGGGGCGAACGTCAGGACAATTACAAGGCCCCTAAGTGACAGGGACGCTAAACAATTTGTATCATATTTGGATTGGTGTCAGTTGGGGGCCCAATATGATATGCATTCATAGAATCCAAAATCTGTAGTGGAACCCCTGCCACAGACAACTGTTTGGGAAAACAACCAACAACTAAATAAATAACAAGTTGACATTTAACAACCAACAAGAACTGTCCATGACTGAAATAGCTAAGTATGAACACGGTTCCTTCAGTCACTTATCCAGTGCGGAGTCATAGGGAACATAATTGTAAAATTGCATTGTCCATGTCTATATACACAGCTTGGCATGATGCATCAGAAGGAAAGCACAGGAATCAGGAAACATGATATGTCTGTGGAAAGCTCACCACTTCATGTGTGATCCACTCCTTAACTGTAGTGCCACTAGGAGTCAGTGCAACTCCTTTGATAATTGCTTGAAAAGACCTGGTCATCTGTCTTCTCTTTACAGAGATACATGGACATAGAGTGACATGCAAAAGTCTGAGCACTCCTGGCCAAAATTTCTGTTACTGTCAATACCCAAGTGTGTTGATGAACTGATCTCCAGAAGGCACAAGTTAAAGATGAAACATTCTTCTCAACATTTTAAGCAAGATTGTTGGATTATTTTTATTTTGTACAAAAAGGGGAAAAGGGAACAGACCACCATGCAAAAGTTTGGGCAGCCCATGAGATTTAGTTTCAGACCTTAATTAGCTGGTTATGGTTATGAATATTTTGCAATCATTGTTAGGAAAGGTTTGGTGATGCAAATTTCAAGCTGTATATTACTCTGGCTCCTCAAACCATGTCCCAACAATCAGTAGCCATGGGCTCCTCTAAGCAGCTGTCTAACACTCTGAAAAATTAAATAATTAATGCCCACGAAGCAGGAGAAGGCTATAAGGAGATGACAAAGCATTTTCAGGTGGCTGTTTCCTGAGCTGATAATTTAGTTAAGAAATGGCAGTTAACTGGAATTAACTGGAGGTCAAAACCCCCGTTTGACTACATAAAACCCTTCAGAAAGATTTAGCAGATTGTAGTGGTGGTGCACTTCTACCGAAAAGCAGCACCTGCACGAATATGACCCTCTTGGTCATCAGAAGAAAACATTTCCTATGCCCTCACTACAGAAGTTGAGCGTAAATGGGCATCTAAGCAAGCCCGATACATTATGGGAACAATTCCTGTGGACCGAAGAAGTTAAAATAGAACTTTTTTGGCCACAATTTGGCCACTTTTTGGCAAGGTAGGTTTAGAGGAAAAAGGGGCATAAAATTTCATGAAAAGAACACCTCTCCAGTTGTTGAGCGCGGGGGTGGATCAATCGTGGTTTGGGCTTGTGTTGCAACCCAGTGGCACAGAGATCGTTTCACTGGCAGATTCTGGAAGCAAACATCATACCATCTGTAAAAAAGCTCAAGACAAAAAGAGGATGGCTATTATAACAGGATAATTATTCTAAACACACCTCAAAGAACTACCTCAAGTGGCAGATGTGGAAGGTTTTGGTGCAGCCCACGCAGCCCGCAGAATCTGTAGATGAACCTAAAATCAATCGTGCATCTTAGGCGGATCTCAAAGGATCTCACATAATTAAAAGCCTTTTGCGAGTTTCCCCGTTTCCCCCAAACAAGAACTGAGAGACTCTTGTCTGGCTACAGAAAGCATTTACAAGCTGTGATACTTGCCAAAGGGAGAGTTATTAAGTACTGATCATGTAGGGTGCCCAGGCCAGTTACCTTTTTTGTTATTTTGAAACTGTAAAAGATCGAAATAAAAAAAGTAATCTTGCTTAAAACATTACATGTCACCTTTATGCCTTTTGGAAATCAGAACATTTTTTTGCCTAGCTATTCACAGAAATAGATATTTTGACATGGACTGCCCAAACTTGTACTTCACCATAGACTGTAGAAAGCCAAACCCACTGTCCACCGTAACTTGGTCTGGCAGACAAAAACACAAACACAGCATGTGTCAGTCCTATAAGTCAGTCCTTTCACAGAAGCTCTTGCCCTGATGCTTTTGGGAAGCTTTGCTGTGTCCTTCATCAGTCCCCCCCGCGCCTTCTGCCCCTCAGCCCCACTAGACTTCCTCGAATATAAACCATTTGCTGAAACAATAAACAACATCTCTCAGTTATTCTGCAGAAGTTAAAGATTCCCCAGCAGATTGTTACCACTGTCAGCCATCCCCCGAATTTGTTCTTGGACTAGGAACAGAATACAGACAGTTTTTTTATTTCAGAACGTGGTGCTTTTTGGGTTCACAACATTCATCATAATCATCACCACACATTTGCCATACAAAAGGTGTTACATCTCTATTATTTCTTGATTGGCTTTCTAATGTTATAATTATGAATCATTATGTTGTAATTATAATCCATTTGCCTGCGGTACTACTCTCTGGAGATAGATTTGATTGATTCTAGGCTAGATATTAGTGGTTGGAAAGTGCGGCACTAGTGAGATTCACATCACAGCCAGAGGTCTCTAAGGGGTCTCCAAAGTCACATTTATAATCACGGCTACCTCTCGTCTGCATTGTGAGCTCGGTGATGGGCAAACTGGCTAACTGTGCAGCTGTGTAGCTCCTGGTCATTTGTTTGGTGCTTTGTGTGGTGCTGAGCAGTGGCACAATAATGTGACATTAAAACCAAGAGATCGTGGACACTGGCACATCGGGAGCAGTGTTACACTATTTATTATTGATATGTAGCACGTGATGATTTATTTATGTAAGTTTACGTAAGTCCTTTGGTGGGTGTAGGAGAAATGCAGGTAGGCAGGGAATTGGAGGAGCTGCTCTGTGCTTCCAGGCAGGCCTGGGGGAATACCAGACTGTTAACCCCCGGAATGTTCTGTAACCAGACGCCTTTCGCTTCTGCACCTAGAGTGACAAGAGAATAGACTAAATGTGCAGGTTTTCATTCAGATTTTCTGTTGTTTCTGAGTTGGGGACAGAATTTATTGGACAGGATATGTATATAAATATCTCCTGTATTTAAAAAAAATCTTTTACTAGAATGGTTAAACGCAGTGAGCAGTAACTTGCAAAACAATCTTGGCAGTTTCAAGGAAAGTGCACAACGGACAGATAAGGCCCCATTGCATCCGTGAAAGATGCAACAAAAGCTTTTCAACGGAATTACGTGAGGCAAGTTTTCGTATAATATTTCATTGAATTCTAAAATTGAATATATTGGATACAATTAATAGTAAATGTAAATCTATTCAATCCAATCTATATAGTTTTAGATTTAGTGTGTATGTGTGTATAGGTTTTGTTATACTTATGAGGACCAAAGGAATCAAATGCAATCAAAAAAGTTAAAATGCTAAAAATTTCGTATTTTGTTTGGTAACTTATGGTTAAGGTTAGGGCTGAGTTTGGGTTAAAGGTGTCGTGTTTGGGATTAGGGTTTTTCCTATTGAAATGAATGAACGGTCGGTCCTCAATAAAATACAAGTATAGACGTATGTGTGTGTGTGTGTGTGTGTGTGTGAGAGAGAGAGACAGAGGGAGAAAGAGAGAGAGAGAATTTATAAAATTGGGGACTTGTTTATGTTTTTTAAAATAAATATTTTATTTCCTGCTAATTATTCTGAGAAGAGGCTTGCCTCCCAAGCCAGAGTAACACTATAAGCCCAAAACAGATTGATAACTGTGTGCTCAGAAGTAGTCATTCATCTGTCTGGATCGTTTTGTGAAACTAATCCCATGTGCTCCAGAGGGTGGTATGTAAACTGCGCTTAATTAGAGTCCCGCCATCATACCAGAGACTGGGACTGTGAGTCAGCTAAAGATGCTCCTCTCGCCTCAAGATCTCACACTACAGTAATCCTCATGTTCTGCATGCATCTGAAGGTTATGGGCCACAGTGAAGCACACTTCCTCTTGGGAGCACCGCGGTCACCACACAAAGCTGATTCATCACGCTGGTGTGTCTCATCAGACCGTGCCACTTCTGAGAGCCCCAAGGAGACCTGATGAATTGCAAAGTGTCATGAGTCTTTTCAACTCCTTTCCTTCAAATGAAGCTCTGGAGCCCCGCGACCCTGTGCAGGACCCTGTGCAGGACAAGCAGTATAGAAGACGAATGAATGAATGAAGGAGGATTTCATAAACTCTTATTATGCTTCTTAAGATACAAAGTCAAATGTCACAAAATGCTAACACCACAGTATTCATGCACATACTGCTATTGCTGTACTAAAATATCTTAATCCAGGTGTTACCAGTGACATACCGTAGGTGGAATGCACCTCGATGAGTGATATTTTGCACAAGCTACATATAATAATTATTTCAGAGCAATAGCATTATGTACTTATCAAACCTACAAAACAGCTTAGTCAGAAGCAAGATCCAAATTTCTTGCCAGCCTATGACATTGACTCCTCTCCTTTTCCATTTGTGTCAGACAGAAAAAGTGCAGAACCTCCCCCCACAGTTTGCAGCTGCAGCTGTGTGCCAGTCATGTCCATTTCTGTGTGTTTAATCCTAATGCAGCTTGACCCAGAGTTAATGAGGCCGTGTTTCTTGTTTTGTTTTTCGATGCCTCAATGTTTGCACCTTTAATGGACAGTGACAATCCGGCGCCGTTCATGGGAGCCATCCAGGTCCAGAACCGACTCCTTCTGGGCCAGGGAGGTGGTGAGCAAAAACACCAGGGGAAAATTAAATCTGTCTTCCCAGTTGGTTCTAAAAATCGCCCCCCTGTATTTTCAGGCCCTAGAACCATTACATACTTCAGGTTTCCCTAAAAGGTAAGTAATGATTTAAGAAATATTAAGTAATAATTTGTAAGCGTTTGAATCAAGACTTTCTTTTGTAAACAGAATACCAGTGCAATTCCTCTAAGGGGTATGCAAAAATATCTCATAGTTACATTCCCTGTGGGAGTCACTTGGTTCAAAGTTCAATTGTAGTTCCATTTTTGTTTGTTCAGCTTGAATAAGAGACAAAATACACACAGACGCCAAATATAGTCTCTTTATCCTGACATCGCCATGAAAGAATTTTTTTTAAGTCCTGGAAGATATATAATTAAATAGCTGAATAGCAGTCTAGCTCTAATTACTCAAGGTATTTTGTACATATAAAAAAACAGAATAGTGATATTTGGAAAACAATGTGTGGAGACGAACTAAATGGAATATTTGGCAGGATAAACAATGACTGAGCAATTTGCCAGTGGCCAAACTGGGCGGCACCACCCATGGCCATCCTCATTAATAGCTATTGACCTTTCCAGACAATAGCATGGATGTTTGAGTCTTAGTGTCATAAGTAATAGTGTTTTAGACAGCAGATTTACTACAACTGCCCATAATCAAATTTGCCAGCATTTGTGCACGCAATTAATTTAGAATGTAACGTGGCCACTACTGTGTATGCCACAGGGCCAGAGCAGTACCTAACCGGGAGAGATTAGATCGGGATCGCCGCACACATAACCCAGGAACAAAGTGTAAAATGTACAGCAGCTATACATTCCACGTGAGGAAATAATATTGTTCACTAATAATAATTTATTTAGTTACCTGACTCCCAAGGCAACTGAAGGCCAAGCCCCAGATTGAACAGTACAATTACATTAATAAATGAATATTAAAATAGGTAGCTTAAATACGTATTTCATTTTAAATATAAGCTATCATAAAATAATTGTGAAAATATTTAGAGGGTAATAAAATAATAATATATTGCTACATAAAACTTTTAAGATTATAAACATAGCAAAATAACTGAAAAAGTGAAACATTCAGTAACATAATGAGTGAAATGATCTGAAACAGATGAAAATATGTTACATAAAACATCATATGGAAGCTTATATTTCAGTGTTCAGCTTCATGTTCATTCATAGGAAATTACTTTGACGTATAAATTATTTATGATACATAAAATGTGGAGATTATGTTGCGAATTGCTACTAGGTCACAGAAAGTTGATGGACAAAGGCCGCAATAAATAACAGGCCTAATATTTACAAATTTGTTCCTCAGAACCTCTCATGATTGCGGGAAATAAAACAAATTGTACCCATAAAGCATTGGGATGAAACTGTCCCATTACAGAAACCTTATTTAGGCCAGAATCAGGGCCTATGCTCTGTAGTTTAATCTTTTTTATAAGCTTATCAGACTTCAATTTCCTTTCATTTGTGCAAGACTTAATAGCAATGCTCTGCTATATAAACCAGCCAATGATTTTTGTTGGGGATTATTGACCCTGTAACCTTTCCGAGTTCATCACTTCCTTAGTCATTGCGACCTCACCGAAATAAGGCAACAGCAGTTCATGTTATAGCATATAATTAGCGGTTTGATCAGTGTAACAGGAAATGGCACTTTTCTGTCGGACCTTCTGCTGTTTATAATCTTGAAGCCCTTTGGCAGAATTATCTTCCACCATGGTTTTAAAATGCATCAGAATAGAAACTTTCACTAGCTGCTTGTATTGAAGCCTAGCTCCCTCCCAGCATTTTATGCTTATGAGTGAATTATGCATTTTCTTATGCTCTTTTCAAACCCAACCTTATTTTTTTGGGAGCCTTTCAGGTATCTTTTAAAAAGGAGTGGGTTAGACAAAATTAGTTGGGCCTGGCGACGACTGATTTTATGTGGACACATGTATTTTCTGTTGCTGCATATTAGTTTTGACAGAACGCCATTGTTATGGTAAGCAGTTGACATAAACATCACACACTATCATTAATAATAAGTGCATGACAATCAAATTTATAAAACATTATTGAAGACTAGCATCCCATCCAGGGTGTTCAAAATCTTACACGGTTCCCTACATTGGTGTAAATACAAGTGGTTAAATTGCTTTTTGGGATTAATGTTAAAATAGACATCGCTCTTTAAAAGAATGAGCCTAGATATCCAGTGATGCAGAACAGGGCTCAACATGGGTTCAGCAGGCGTGAACAACGAGCCTGAAGTGGTACGATAAAGCCAGACCTGTGGTTTGTCCTTTATAATGTTCTGTTTGTTATAAGACATGTCACATGCTAAGGAATGGGGATCGGGTGATGTCGTAACCGAAAGACTGATCCGTGTTTTCAAAGGAGATCGTAAGAGGCAGTGGATGTGCATTTGCAGACGTGAGGATTGTGGGGAACGTGAGGAGCCACTTACTGGTTTCATGTCTCCCTTAAATCTGTAGCCTCGACACTAAATTCTGCTACAAAAAAGAAACATGGCCTGCTTTTTTATGTTTGACCTGTTATTTATTACAACATGAAGCTGAAAGACAGATCAGCATAAGAATGAACACATACCTAGAAATATCAGATAGCAAATCGTCTCTTGCCCCCTCTTCAGATGTTACCTTTGACATCATAAAAAGGCATAATAGATGCGTTAAACATACCATTCTCTTCTCAAAAATATGTTTCTAACTGTTCTGGGGCAGCAAAGAGCAAAAGGCGATGAGAACAAGTACAATGTGGGAATAGCCCAGGAATGCAATTAAAAATCTTGCAACCCTGAAACGTAGCATGCTCAGCAGGTACTAGGCTTTGCAAAATCAGCGGGCTTGTCCTGGGACTGCGTTAGCACATTTTGTAGTGGCATCACAAGGTATTTTCAGGCACTGCAGCAGAGTGTCAAGGATAGTTTACAGCTGGTGGGCAACCATCCATCAGGAGACTTTACACAAAGCACACTGGTAACATAAGGGACAGAATGATACGGACAGTTTCTGCAGAATTCACTTCCTGCTATTGACTTAATCACTAAATGCAGCGTTCAGAATGTTTTATTCCATTGAATGCAAAGGATAGCTCATTTTAAAGTCTGTTTCATAAGCAAGTAATACCTGTGGCAGGGTGTGAGTACAAACACAGATACTTTTCAGAAGTCAGCCTGGAGAGGCACGTGTTTATTTTACAAAGGGCGTAATACAATCCCAAAGAAGGTTGTGGGGCCTTCGGGAAGTGCAGGCGTGCTATGGAGAAGTTCTGGGGTACGTGCAGGTGTGGTCAGGTCAAAGGGATGTCCAGGTCAGGGTCCCCTAATCTCTACTAGGCTCATCTAAAACAGGGAAGAAGAAAACAAGGTTTAGAAAGGGGAACCAGGGCAGTTGAGGGTTCTGGATGTCAGTACCCCAGCATCTGCTGTCAGGCAAGTTTTTTTTTAGAGGGTCCACTAGTCCTATCAAGGATCCTGTCCTTCCAAGGCAGCTATCCTATGCTGCACCTGTACTCTTCCTTTTGGGGCATCCTTCCTTATCAGTGGCTTCCAGCCATGGTTGATTAGGGGTAGAGCCTGGATCCAACTGTCAATCACTTTGGGTTTCCTGTCAGACAGCCCGAGTAGCAGGTGAGGTGACATCATGACAGACACTCCAGGCTAGGAGAAGATATTGCCCAAGAAGGCTTAGAAAAGGGAGTAACCATCTGCCCTGGCTTGTACACAACCTGGCCAGTGCTGCACCTGGCACTAGAAGTCCTGCAGAGAGAGGAACCATCAGGTGACCTAGACCATCAACTGTAGGAACACATGGCCCACTGCAACAGAGTGACCAGAACAAACTGTCCACCGATAAGATAATAGTGTAATTCAGTGACCGCCCACTTCACAAGAGCTTCCTTCTCCATGGCAGCTTACCTCATTGACACAGGTGTTTATTTGAGGCTCAGCCAAGACTGCCCCGAGCCTGGAGTTGGAGGTGTCAGTCTGGATGAAAATCAGGTGGTCAAAATCTATGGTTCATAAGACTACAGGGCCTAGAATGCTGTTTCTGCCTCAAGGGTCTAGATGACCTTCTCTGGCTGGCCTTTCTTTGTAAGGGCTGAAGGGCTGACAGTGGGGCTGTAAAGGCTGAAAAAGAGGGGATGAACCACTAAAAGTACCCCCATAACACCGCCCCCCCCCCCCCCCCCCGCCCCCCCCCACCCCCC
>JAODKM010000126.1:15170138-15180674 GCA_026780845.1 Petrocephalus sullivani | reverse complement strand
GTTGTGGTGGTTGTGGTGGTGGTGGTTGTGGTGGTTGTGGTGGTTGTGGTTGTGGTTGTGGTTGTGGTGGTGGTGGTTGTGGTGGTTGTGGTGGTTGTGGTGGTTGTGGTTGTGGTTGTGGTGGTTGTGGTGGTGGTGGTTGTGGTGGTTGTGGTGGTTGTGGTTGTGGTTGTGGTTGTGGTGGTGGTGGTGGTGGTGGTGGTTGTGGTTATTTTTATTTCCCAGTCTTGGTCCCTGTTGTTGCTCACTTCTCTAGTTGTGTTTTAGTTGTTAGAGCCTCTCGGTGGATCATTCCTCTGTTTCTGCCTGTGCCATGCGAACGGCTAATTGCTCTGATGTGACATAATCAAAGACTTTTTGGAGCTGGGTGGCTTTCTATTCTGACATTGAGTGTGTGATGTTGGCTGGACCCTTTACGTGGCCCTCAACCTTGCCATTTGTTTGACTGACTGTCCCTAGCTGTGTCCCGTAAGAGCTGCTTTAAAAGGATTCGTAATCCTGGCTTGTATATAAACAATGTAAACAGTCTATAGAGCTTGTCTAATGCCTAATCCCTTCAAACATGTCATTTTATTACAGCATCACGTCGACCTAGCAGGGGCCCCATTGCAGTTTTGTCAAGGAAAATACAAACCAGAACTAAACACAAGACAACTTTAAAGGTATATCTACTACCTGTGGCACTGACTTTATTTTTGGGTCTGAAGATGAATGGAAATATATTTATATATAAGTTGAAAGGTGCTCATAGCATAGAGTTTTATACATTTCCTATGGAGGAAATTGTACCCCATTAACCTCGTGCCAGGCGGCATTGTATTTTACAAGACTGTTTAACTGTGACTCCAGCATTACTAGCGTCAGTGCTCAAAGGCCATTTTCTCTTCGGCTTCAGACTTTTCATCCACAGACTGTTATTAAAAGTACAGCTTACTGGCCCATAAGCACATATAATTTCTACAATACCAAGGCTGAGAATTGTCAGGTCACATGACATTTTTTTCCAAGCACTTTCCATTAACTCGTTTGACTTTGTTCTCAGTATGGGTGGGCATTACTAGTAAAAGTTCCCCTGTAATTATTCACTCGCATTTATAATATAGAGCCATGGTGAAATAGTTTCCTGTTCTCCAACCATGTACTCCTGAACTTATTAAAGAATGAATAAATCGCAACTAAGTATATTGCTACTAATTATTTAAATAAATTGGTCATTTATTCATTGATTTCAAGTTTTTTTTAATACAGATTCTCCGTAAATCCATCCATCCATTATCTGCCACTTATCCGGGGTCGGGTCATGGGCAGGGATGTCCAGACCTCCCTCTCACCAGTTCTCTCCACCAGCTATCCTAGATTGATGTCCAAACCACCTCAACTGGTTCCTTTTCATGTGGAGTAGCAGCAACTCTACTTTGAGCTCCTCTCAAATGTCCAAGGTCCTTACCGTATCTGGGCTGAGCCCAAATGCTCTGCAAAGGAAATTAATTTCTGTTGCATGTTTCCATGATCTATTTTTTCAGTTACCACCCAAAACTGGTGACCATAGGTGAGGGTAGGATTGACAGCTAAATGGTACCGTGTCTGCATTACTGCCAAAGCTGCACCAATCCACCTGTTGATCTCCTGCTCCCTTCTCCCTTCTTCTCACGTGAACAAGACCCTGGGATACTTGGTGGCTCTATTGAGGCATGAATTAACTGTTTTGGTGGCTGTGAAGGAGGGATTTATTGTTTGGCCAAGCTGTGTGTTGGTATTGTAGACTGGGTGAAGAGTTTTGAGAAAGTGACTTCAGTATTGCAGAATATGTCTTGGCAATTGAAAAAAAAGTCCCCCAGCAGAACAATGAAGTCCCCAGAGGGGGCACCCTCCAGCACCCTGACATGAAGTCGAAGGAAGATGGCCCTCTCGTTCACCAAGGTAACCTCCAACATACTGGCACGACCCACAAGGCTATAAGTAGACCCACACATGCCCGCTGCATCTCACCATGGGCACCTCCAGAGTGGAACCAGCCCCTCTCGAGGAGTTTGGTTCCAGAGCCCAACTATATCTAGTTAGTACCTCCCTACTACATTGCTACATCGCCCCTGATCCCTGTGGCCCTGCAGGTTATGGCCCCACAGGAGAGTGAACACCCACATCCCTTTTGGGCTCTGCCCGGTTGGGCCCGGCCACCATAAACATTCTCAGATATTGGAATATTAGACAATGCTGACGCATACCTGGTTCTTAAGTCATGTAAGCCAAGCAAAATACACAGCAGGGCAACCTCAGGCTTTCTTCCTAAAACAGGATGTAACTGTGAGCATCTGTGCAGTTTTTGCGCTTGCAGAAAGGTACATTAATAAAAGTCAGTTCATTTTTGTACTTTTTAAAAGCAAACACCGTGATCACTATGATGGTAACGTCATAATATGCAATCCTGTCAACCTATTATTGCTTTATCTGCTTATGTTGCTTTAAGTGTTCGTTTTAAATGAAAGCACTTTTAAACCATTATTGTCTCTTCTGTGAAGATTAAGGCATTCGTATTAATAACAAATCAAGGTACTTAGGCAAGGTCATCATTTTGAATTTTCTAGGTTAATGAACAATTCCTCTTGTGGGGACACACTGTTTGCTGGTCTCTGCGAATAGCACTGAATCAGATTCCAAGTCTTTACTCTTAGGGACGTCGACTGTCATGTCAATTTCCCAGGCACATGCCAAATGTCTCCACCGGCTTCTGTTGGGTCTCTCATGACCCCACCCCTCATGTGGACGGGCATAAGGTCTGACCGTGTGGCTTCAGTGGCAGGCTTCACATTCCCAGTCACCTTCCTGGTGTACATACTCTTCCATGAGGTTTGATGCAGTCAGATGAGAATATTGTTTCTGGTTCTGCGTTAATGATGCTGTTTAATCGATGTGCACTCGTGGCAAACGGCATAGAGGAAAGCAGAATGGGAAAAGATCATTAGCCAGAAGGATGCGAGAAGGGCTCAAAACTGGCTTAGCGTGACATCCTAGTACTGTAGAGAATGATTTGAATTATAGGGCAGCTAAGGGGTGTTCAGCTCCCCCGAAAAGGACACAAGCCCCCTGAAAGCTTCCCCAGAGACTTATTGTGCCTGTATGAAATGTTACTGCTGGTATTAACTGTCTGCAGTAGTAATAGTAGAATGTTTTTCGCAGGAACCCTGTTACTGACAGTGCTGCTGCACACTCATATGTGTGGGAGAGAGAGAATGGACTAACTGGTTTGGATTAACTGCTTGAGAAAGTGACTCCAGTATTGCAGAATGTATTTTAGCAATTTAAAAAATGTAATGGTTGAGATTTAGCAAGTACGTGGAATGGCTTTGGGTGCCACGGGGCATGGGGGTGCAGTGGTTAGCACTGTCGCCTCACACTTCTGGGTCCTGGGTCTCCACCAGGGTTCCATGTGTGTAAAGTTTGCATCTTCTCCTGGTGGGGTCAGGGGGTGTCACAATCCAGAAAGATGCTAAACATGCTAGGTCGCCAAAATGGCTGTAGGTGTATATATGTGAGTGAATAGTGTGCGATGGGCTGGTGCCCCATCCTGGGTTGTTCCCTGCCTTGTGCCCTGTGATGGGCTGGTGCCCCATCCTGGGTTGTTCCCTGCCTTGTTCCCTGTGATGGGCTGGTGCCCCATCCTGGGTTGTTCCCTGCCTTGTTCCCTGTGATGGGCTAGTGCCCCATCCTGGGTTGTTCCCTGCCTTGTGCCCTGCAATGGGCTAGTGCCCCATCCTGGGTTGTTCCCAGTAGTACCCCTGTGGGGAGGTTTGGGAACCAAATTGTTGTTGTTCTAGCTACCCATCCAGCAAGATTTCGGTAACTTTTTGGAAATTTGAAGAAATTCTTTTTAGTTTTTATTCTGTTACTGATAATTTGCATATAGTCTAATGTTAAATTGTGTTTTTGTTTTCTGAGAAAATATATACTTGGCATACTATTTTTGTTATACTGTTTGGCACTTACAGTTTTAAACATTTCCTTTGATTGCCTAAGACCTTTGCACATCCTTCCCAATTTCCTATTGACCACATCCAGCAGTTTCTGAGAAAAAGTGTCTTTGCATGCCACTGGTGGAGGATGGTATGGAATCAGTAAGCAAAGTAAATAAATAAATACTTAATCTTGCATGCTCCATGAACAAATTATTGATGCTATACTAATTGCAGCCTGAAATTTGGCATGTCAATTTCAAAACATAATTTTATTTTTATAATGAATCTAATATATGAGGTTAGAAAATCTTTCTAAACTGCTTTTATTTAGAAAATGAAACAATTGAAGTAGCAAGTCATATTGTAGAAAGGAAAATGGAAAAAATAGACATATAAGTAACATTTTATATAACATTTAAAATACATTATTAAAAAGCACACATTGGAAAAATATATACTCAAATATGTATATACTTTTTTTTTTAATAAAGAGATTTGATAACATTATATATATTTCTATCTATCTATCTATCTATCACATGTAAAACACACACACATTATATATATATATATAGCTCTTTATATAGCTCACATTATATATATTTCTCTTTATTAAAAAAATAGTCAGAACCTTCGCACTCAGAATCACAGCTCCGGGTTCCCTGCTTCTTTGAAGTTGCAGCCTAACTGTAACACTTTTGGGAATAATGTGGGGGATAATTTGTCACAGTTTGAAAATGAATTTTGAAATGTTTTCTGTTTTCAGTTGACGTGTCGTGTAAAGGTAATGTGCCTGGCCTTGGAGTCACCCCATTGTAATTCGAAAAAATGAAGGATTTCAATGTGTAAATAAATTGTGGTTTCACTATAGAGAAATATGCATGGTATATGTCTTCAATATCATACCTAGGCAAAAAATAATGCATAATAATTGAGCATGACCAACGATGGGTTCTGTCAGTGTAAGTTGGGTGTTAGGGTTTGTGCTTGTATGGCCAATGAGGCTTACTTAAAAATGGCTAACGTATCTTAAGGAAACGCCCCATATATCAAATATGTGGTTAGCTTGGGGAAAACAGCCGCAGCCATTGTCTTTGCGAGTAATAGAATCGATAAAAGGAGATAAACTAAAACTATGATTCAGCTGCATGAACCTGAATGGTAGATAGAAATAAAGCGGACAGCAGACAGTCCGCGACTCCCGGCCTGAGTTATAAGCATTCTGTACCCATAAAGGAGAACCACAGAACATTAAGTAACAGAACTGGGTGTCTGGTTCCATCAGTGAAAGCTTAATGGTGTAGGATGGATTGTACCCATTCCCCATGTGTTCCCCATCAATTATTACGAGGGCTAAATGAGATACTTAAAGTCGAGACTAAAAGACTTCGCAGGACCAGCCGTTAGCCTTCTGTGAGATCTCCTCCAATGAAGTAAACGGAAATGGGACATCTCATCCTAACCTTGCCTCGACTTTATGATTAGGACAAAACAGAACAGAAAACCCAGAAGTTTCACAAATTTTTCTCTTCATATTTCTTGATTTAATTAGCTGCATGTGAAATTAGATGGTATGAGGAGGACCTGGGCATCTTGGTGAGTAATAATCATTTGGCACGGGGTGACATGGAAGCCCAGAATGGATGAGAATTTGGGAATCCCTCCTCCAGAGTCTACAGGAGCAGGGAGGAAATGAGGCAAAAAACCTTCTGAATAATGAAATATAAATTCCCTTCCTGCCAAGGTTGAAAAAAGGAACCACTCAACATATCCACACCTCTCAGCACAGCAGGCTGGGTCTCACTTAAGGTTGGGCTCTGCTCCAAGGTTGCTGTCAAAACAAAAGCACAACGCACTAATGTACAGGGGCGAGATATGAGGACGAGATGGAAAGAAGTGGATGAAGCTCTAATGAAAAAGTTTGATCCAAGTGCACAGCAAGCAAGTTTAGTGACTCATGACGATGAATGACCAATACCGAAAATGAACCATGGTTTTACTATGGTTTTTTTTGGTAACCATGAGCTTATGACTATGGTTTTATCATGGTTTCACTGCAGTTACCATGCAGTGCAATAAGTAAACCATAGTAGTACCACAGTTACCATGAAGTGCTACTGTATAAGTAATCCATGGTAATACTAAAGGTAGGAGCTTTGTAATCATAATTACCATGAGGTACCATAGTAAAACCATGGTTACTGTAAAAAACCCTATACCCAAAACCCAAAAATCCATAGGAAACCATAGTGACCTTCTGTAAGGGACTTGCATTCGACTGATAGGGTCTAAAAAGCAGGCTAGATTTCAGAAGCCAGAAGCCAGAAGTCAAGGCTCACTAGGGTGTTATTTCAAAGAGGTCCATGTGCACCTTTGGATTAATTGGAGGACGTGCATGTTTTCTGCTTTGCTGTGGCTGTAAGGTCTGCTAGGCGGCACTTCAGTAATATTTTACTTACACGCATCAGTTGCCTTTCTAAAGTAAGATTGTTGAAACTGGATGTCGGACCAAGGGCGGAGTGCGTCTCAGCCAGTTAGGATGCTATACCCATGATCAGAAGGTCACTGGTTGGAATCTCATCCTCAGCAGAATACTGACATTTCTGTTGGGCCCTTGAGCAAGGCCCTTATTCCACCGTGTAAATGGCTGACTCTGCATTCTGGACCCTAGGCTTCACTCACAGCTGTATATATCGTGTGTGTATGTCTCGGAGGAGAGCCAGATGGGATATGTGCAAAGACGTGCTCCAATGTACTGGTGCAAATGGAAAATACAATTTGAAGCTTATAGTTCGTCTGCATTCCACTTGTTTAGCAGAGAGCTCAGACGCACAGATTAGAACCGGAGACTTATAATGTGTGTAATCTACAGTCATATGTCTAGATAGCAGAAACAGGAAAAAAATCTCAAAGCATCCTAGTCTAATTAGGCAACATCTGGCTTCAGCAGTGATGTACTAAGAAAATCTAAAAATCGTGTTTTAATAGGCATTTCCATGAAGGAAAAAAAATCAACATGAAAACTGCTCTGCGTGAACTTATGTCGCATCACGACCGCGGCCGATTCAGACAGACGTAGAAAATCTCGGGAAGCAGAAGGGCAGCGTCTTTCATCTCGAGATGTGGATCAGCATGCATTAAGCCTTTGCTGCCTGCGAGTGCATAATGCATAACGATCCATGGGTCCGCACACCCTGGGGCGCGCGGGGCTGGAGTGTAAAGCTGCTATTGGTTACACAGCACAAGCCCCCGGACACAGGGCTGGCCATTTCATTGGCTTCTCATTTTCCATGCAGGGAACTAGAGGAGAAATCTCTCTGCCGCCGTTCCCTGCTGTCCTGCCACCCCCCTGCCCCCCCCCCAGCCTTTCCAGGGCCGGCAGCGAGCTCAGGCCTTTGCCAATCAATTAGACAGAGTAACACCCGGCAGCAGGCGGAGGGTGTCTCATGCATATTTATACGCTGATTATGGGTGTTGATTTATCTGTCTGCGACAGTGAAGGATGATGGGCCATTTGGAGCTAAATCTTGCACGCCGGGCCAACGTGTGCAGGGTCAGCAGCAACGGGCGGGAAAGGGAGGGATTGTCAGACCGCTGTGGGTCCAAGGGGATTAAAAAAAATTTATGTTCTGTTGACCTTTAATAGGCGTGCCCAGTAGGATTCCTCTAGTCTCGTACCTCTTGGGATGTTCGCTGAAATAATTGGTCTGGGTATATAGATGCCAGGGTCTTCAAGAGAATTCAGAGTCAAAGCGTCCACTGATTACACACTAATCCAGAGCTATTGCTATTCTATGTCACATCTAAACTACCTCAATCATTTGAGCATATTTATTCGGGTCTAATAGCGGGTGCATAAAAAAAATGTTAAAGGAATGGTTTTGTTGATGTGAGCTGACCTGGACTGACATTGATGTGCTTAAAAGGAGGAGGAAAGGGAAGGGTCCTGCTACGTTAAATGGCTTATGACCTGTCTCTTCAACTCAATCTGCAGTTTTTATTACCACTTAATACCTCACCCCTTATAGAATGCCAATAAGTTTTACAACTTACAGTTTAACGTATGGTTAAATTGTAATAGGAAGCAGTCAGCTACTGCTTAATGCCGTGTACGGTTTTTCAGTGCGGTTTCATTGATGCCAGTATTGATTTCATTCATGGGTGACTGCTTAGGAACTGCATCCTAGACGACCCTGTTTGGACTGACCACTATGTCACGTTATAAACATGGTCAGCCGGGTTACTTGTGGCCAGCTGATGGAGGTATACTGGATTAAAGGCTGCTTTCTTCATTTCTGTGAGTTTTTCTTACTTTTGAGAAGTGACCTGTGTTTTTTTTTTAAAGGCATATTATCTCTTTTGTTATTACTTTAATAACAGTCCATTGATTTGATGCCTCCTTGCAGCACTCGTGCCCTGCAATTATGGCAGGCCTTCACCCCATATCCTATAACAAATATCTATCTATGGATGGGAATATCTTATAATAAACACTTTCAATTGAGCGCATGATTTTATGGACTAAAATATAAGGGTTTTCCTTGAGAGATGGCCATAGCAGTACAAAGGCACTATTTTTTTTAAATGGCAGATGTTCAGTAGACATATTGTATGTGCTGTATTATTGGCTGAAGTAGTTTTAAACAGATTGTTTTTATTAAAAGTACCACTGAGAGCTTTGTTTAAAACCAAGAACGCTGAGGATTATTCATCAAATTATTTTTTTTCCTGAGAGACTAATAAAATATAAAGTGCATGCCAATATTACTGTAACTGCTTAGGTCCTCTGATAAAACCCTAAAACTCTAACATGGCCAAGTAAAGTAGTGAAGGTGATTAATCGTCACTGTTGATGCACCACAGCACACAACAACAAAATGTGTCGTCTGCTTTTAACCCATGTGACATGGTGGCATAACAGGGGGCAGCTACGTGAGCAGTGCTTGGGGACGGTACCTTGCTCAGGGTACTTGTGGGTCGGGGACTCGAACCAGCACTCTTTCCACTACGCGGATGCGTCCCTAACCACTACACCCCCTGCCTGTCCCACGTGCTGGTGAAAATAGGGGTAATATGGAAACACAGCAGGGTCCGGTAATGCATGTCAAAAAGTAAAGTACCAATTCCTAAGATACAAACTATATAAGGAAAATGAGTTCTGCTACACCTGAAACACATCCATATCTGCTCTTTCCATAACAGATCTATGATGACACTGTTTCTGTTTAACCTCACTTCCCCCACTTGTACGCAGAGGTGCATTAACATTGTCAGAGGACCCCGGGTTTGTCGGCAGGCGGGGTGAGATTCATGATGATAATGTTTGCTGCGGTGGGGGGGGGTGATCCCATAAAATATGGGTAGGGGTGGCAACTTTAGTTTTTAAATTTTATTAAACAATGTTTGTCAAGCCCCCCCTCCGCTTCCACGTCACTTCAGACTAAGGCGTCGGCTAAATAAGATAAATGTTAATAACACAGAGGGGGCGGCTGGCATGTTCCCAACATCGCACACCAAGAGCCTTCCTCACAGTCATATTATTTCCAACCTCCGGATAGCGCAGTTAGCCCTTGCTTGCACTCCCGAACCCGAATACTAATTGATAGTTTAAACTACCATGGCCTTCCCAGTTCTGAGAATAAATATTTATTGAAGCGGAGGCCTGGCGCCGCAAGGATGCAAACACATGGGTGACTGTTATCTTGCTGTTGTCTTTGAGTATCTCAACGCTCCTTCTCGCCTGGCTCCCCTTCCCACACTCTGCCCACACCTGTGCCCACACTGGCTGCTATTCCACAGAGGCTCTGCAAGCACAGATCAGCCATGGCGAATCGCCCCGGCCGCTGCACAGGAATCAACTTATTTGTGTTGGCCTTTCAGCACTCCGCAATTCCCAGAACCACAAAGCTCTGTTTTTTTTTGTTTTTTATTTTCCCCTAAAGATGAAGATTTAAGAAAAAACATCTTTGATTCAAATTGTACTGTGACACAAATTTTAGGCCAGACTACATAGCCCCAAGATGGTGCCTGTGCCCCACATTTTATAGTGTGTTGTGTTATGTTGACTCAAACATTAGGCTGTTTTAGATCTTGACTTGGTTTAGTCCTACCTTGGTCTTGGTCTTGTCTTGGTCTCGCCCTGCCTTGATCTTGGTCTTGTCTCAGTCTCAATACACTCTAGTCTTGGTAATGACTTGGTCTTGGCTACATCACTAGATGGGAGATGGATTGATGAATTGATGGATGGGAATATAGGACTTGGGCATAAAAATTGTTTTACACCAAATTCATGAAACATCACATTTACACTTAAATGAACAAATTCACCAGCGATAGCCATATAGATACATTTATATAATAAACATTAAAACAAAGCATTATTCAAGGAATGCAGGTGATGGTCACTAATGACCACAGATTCATTTCTGCTTTGGACCTTGTTAGGTCTTCTCTAGTGGCAACTGTAATGCAGCTCCTATGGGACTAGAGCTGGTTATTAAAGAAAATGTGTGTGTGTGTGTGTGTGTGTGTGTATATATATATATATATATATTAGGGCTGTCAAAATTGACGCGTTAACGCG
>JAODKM010000126.1:15122294-15169184 GCA_026780845.1 Petrocephalus sullivani | reverse complement strand
TGCTTTCAGCACCTTGTTGAATCAATGCCACGTAGAATTAAGGCAGTTCTGAAGGCGAAAGGGGGTCAAACACTGTATTAGTATGGTGTTCCTAATAATCCTTTAGGTGAGTGTAAATTATAGTAAAGCATATGTATGGTGTTGATATGTACTGTATGTCCACATCATTTTCTATAGTATTATAATTTACCATTCAACCAAGTATGCAGTGGTTCTCCTGATAGTTTTTATGCCAGTAGAATATAGTGACACTAATAAAATGTTACAATATGCATTCATTTCATCCATGTGTAAACATTACTGTTTGCTGCAGACATGTTGCACAGCACAGGGTTCAGTTACATGTAACTGATTATCAATATTTGTTGGACCTCCTATTTATTACACCTATTATTCTTGTTATTTTAGGAAATTATTTATAGCCATATGAACTGGAATCTGAGGAGAAATTAAATGGAATTTGAAGAGAGCTAAGCATATGTCCCTGGTCATATGTTTGTCCGTCACATGTCCAGTGCATCCTGGCTGATTGATTTCCATTTAGCGCCGTGTAACGAGGTTGGCTTCCCCCAGCCCTGCCCCTCCGGTCGGCATATGGACAGGCACTCCGAGCTGTGCCAGCGAGCAGGTGGCACTCTGTGAGCGAGCGCCCACCAGACTGCCTTCCTCCGCATGCTACGCAGAGCACTTATGGGCAATTTGTATGGGCTCTCTCTTAGCTTTTTCTCCGAGCTTCTCTCCAGATCGTCGCCAACATGAGTATGAGATGCTTCCCTGTCCACTGTGCGAACTGTGCTTACATATCCATAGTGCAGGCCAGAATCTTTCAGTGAAAATGCTACCTCCCTAGAAATCACACACGCAGTGCCTGGAACCTTCTAAAGACTGTGTGTTTCTTAAAGCTATTACAAAAACAATTCTTCAGTCACTCTCCTACTTCATGCCATTCCAACTAAGTCAATGTATGGGTCTTTTTTGAGTTTGCTGGATGGCATGGGCCCCTTTCAAGAAGAAAATAAAAGCATTAGCAGAAAAAAGCCACCTGCCAGTGAAAGGCACTCGTTTCAAATTTGAGCAGGAGACTTGTCCTTTGTTCATGTAGTCATTAATGCACTTTCATATGTCTCAAATCCATGAGGGGTTTTTCTTGGCAGTCACACCAACCTTTCCCAAACTATTGTGTGATCGTCAAGGCATTTTTAAGAGAATGCCCCCCTTCTCTCTGAAGGACCCTGAACAAATGTTGGACATGTCCTTCAAGACCCCCTAGACTGGTCTGATTGAACGGCTGGCATAGTGGCATAATGACAGACTTAGGAGAGGAAAAAAAAAAAGTTTCTCATGTACTCTCAAGTACGTCAAAAAAGAAATGGCAAACTAAGGACTGCTGGATGCTACTGAAATAAGAGTATTTCTGCCGGCATAGCGTGCTCAGACTATATTCAGAACTGTTTATACAGACTGCTAAGCTTTAATACACAGATCATGCTGCCACAGGTATACAGAGAAAAGCAAAGCGGAATTATGTGCATCCCTCAGCTGAAAGCGCCGACTAAGGACTGATAACATTTTCTGCAAATCTATGGGGAAACACTAGAATTACGACTATGATTTTTTCCAGTCGATTTGTGGATGCTCTTTGTGCGTTTTCTGGGGGGACTGAAAAACAAAACAAAAATCAAACTTGCATCACTACGGATAAAAAAACTGAAAAGTATTAGCAGGCCCTTTCTTATCAGGTAGCTAATGAATGGGAAGGTAGGTGTTTGTCCCAGTGATGCCATGCAGTCCCTGTTTACCCTTGTTGGTGTTAAACTGATCAGGGGCATATAATGAAAGAATTCCCAGTATTGTCCTGTGCTTACTGTTTTTAAGCGTGTTGTGATTGGGTTATGCTCATAGAAATGAATGACGGTCCTCACTAAAATAGGAATACAAATGTGTGTGTGTGTGTGTGTGTATCTGAAATAATAATGAGAAAATCTATAAGCGCAGGGATGTGTCAGAACCTTCCAGAAATATCAATATCAATTGTCACGTTGAGGGCTGTTGGTTTGAGGTCAGAAGCTCATGTACGCTGGGAAGAGAAACTCTTCATAGTAACCTGAGAGACAGCATTACTGAGACACATGCTTTAATGTGGGAGTGATGTGAAGCGAGGGAACCAGCTCTGCTGATTACAGGGAAGCTGAGCCATCCAAATAGTCAGCTACCAGTGAAGAGGCCCACAGCTGTACTTATTTATTGTTGTGCCACAAATCTATATGGAACACAGCAAACAATGACATTAAGTAGAGGCCCCAAATGTAATTAGACTCTATTGCCCAATATGCTTTCAATACAAGCTGCACATTTAAAACACATGTATAAAGTATGCGCACACAATGTTATAGAAGTTGATTTGCTGGATATCCAAACCAATAGCCACGAAGGATGACAGGTCATTCCGTGTTCGTGGCTCCTCTTCTGAATCAGATTTTTGAGAGGGAAACTCAGACAAGAGGGCTTCTATTGGAAAGTTAAACTGAACTGTCGCCTAGCAACCACAGAATATAGCAACCAGAATGACATTTTGAAACTGATCAGGTCAGCAGACGCCCAGCCATATGCAGCACTGATAAAATTCCGTGTGTCAGTCAGGACATAGCTTTAACATTCTGTTAAGCATTTGACAAACAAAGTGGTGCATATGAATAATGAAACATGCTGGCACAATGAAGCCAAATAACAGGATTTACATAGGTCTTTATCGTTACAATGATTGTTGCGATGGAGCATCCTTCGTCACAGGCAAGAAAATATTGCAGATTTAGTGAAATGTTTTGCTAATGTAACTAGCGTAACCTCTGCTCTTTTTAATACAAATTATACTCATATTGTTTCATGTTTATTTAAAAATAAAAAATGATGTTCTCCACTGATAGGTAGATAGATGGATGGATGATTGTTTGATTTGTTCTTGAGTAATTACTATGCAACATAGTTATTTGTGACCCCTCAAGTAAAATGTTACTTTGGTATCTTGGTTGTTGCCTGTGCTTTGACCTGCCTTTCACGCAGCTTGAACAACAGACTAATTTGTAAGCCATCAAAAGCATGTTTGTCATATCAGTCTGCACCTAAAGAAACAATGATGCTGGGTGGTTTTCCTGTTGTAGACATACTGCCACGTGATTGGAAAAATCTCTGCAGAATTGGGCGACAGCAAGCACTCCGTTAATGTTAGAAGTGTTCGCATATTAGAGTGACGAATCACAGCCATTTGCACATATTTCCACCGCTGTCAGTCATCAGTCTTCTGCTCTCTGTCTTTGTAGCCATCTGTTCCCATCCCTGCTCCAGACACCGTGCGCGCATGTGATAATGTACATTAACGAGGATGCTGGAATAATATTCCGGTAGTCAGGCAGAGAGAGCAAAAGCAGTACTGACATCTGTTTATATCAGGCGTCCTTGGAAGCTGTGTTCCTGTAAAAAATAACTGAAATGGTGGTTGAAATAACTGTCAAAAATTTTAAGTTAAAACTGCAGAAATGTTGACTGTGTCTAGCAAATGGCCATGAAAACTAAGCGGGGATCTCTGTTATCTGTTATCTCTCCCAAGGTGGCAGTCATGGAGAAAGGGTCTCGTGTAGCCGAGTGGTGAGGCTGCTGGACCATGGTGGTTACGAGAGAAACAGCTGGTTGCTCATAAATGGAGTTTAAGAAGGCATGTCAGATGATGATGTCATCACAACTACACTAAGCTGCTATTACAGTAGGTGTTTTTCAGTGTGTGTACTTGACCATATTGATGTTCATGCACACATATTTTACGTCGTTTTCCATTGCCAAAGACCAGTTCAGTTCAACAAAAATACAGAGGACGGCAATTTGGTAAGACCGCTCTTGCCAAGAACACAAGTATGATCTTTGCATTCTTGGTATTCAGAAACACCCATAGTAACAGCCGAGACTGGCGACATGATAACACAGCTGGTAAAGTCAGCATCTATTCCTATGTTTATTGAATCTTCTAGTTATCATTTTAAAAAATCTCAAATGCATATTCATAGTATTGCGACACCGTTCAAATCATGGAGTGCTTGAAGTGTTCAACTGTACAAATATTTATCTTATAATTTGTTAAAATTTCCTTCCTAATACTTTTACAACTATAACTTCAACATTTACCCTGATTTTCCTTATTCAGGACACCTTTAAAATGTTTTTTAATGTGGTGTGCAATTTGCCTTTCAATTTCCCTTTATACATTTCTGCACGATTGCAGACATATTGTCCAGCCTTGACTTCACACTGCATATCCATGGCCTAAAACGTTATCACCCTTGACAAAGAGTTTTGTTTCAGATTTCAACATGTAAAAGGACATAAGAAACCTTCACCCTCTGAAGTGATCGCTGGTAGTGTTTATGTGATACAAAACTGACATTCTGTGAAATATTCCGTTTGCACCATCCAGGTGGCTGGGCAGAAGTGGATAATAGATAATAGGTCATAAGAATTGTTGGAATCTCCCTTTTGCAGGATCGTGCTAATATCCTTCCCAGCTTGTCACTTAGTTATATATAGAACATTCTAGCCTGAAATGTTGGACCCTGTCACAATATCACTCTTCTCAGATCCAATGTTAAACTCTGGAGCCTATTGGTAAATGAACTTAGTCTTTGTTTTCTTAGACATGTTCTGTCGTGCAAACTGCACATGCATTCAGTGGTCACTTTATTATTATTATTTATTAGGTACACCTACTGTAGGTAGTACCAGGTCAGACCCACTTTTGCCTCCCAGGTCACTTGGGAGTGTAGACAAGCTGTCTGTTCAGGGCAGTGCTACAGCACACCAATATCGAGAAAGCTTTTATAACCCAAATAAAACATTAAAATCATTAAAATGGAAACTGGGCTCAGTCTAATCAGAAAGCAGACACTGGCTGTGGCAGGGAAACTTCTCGGTGTGTGGTGACTCTACCTGTGAATTATATACAGCATTACTCATTTGTATAGCCAGCTTATTTACACGCAGCAATTACCCAGAGATCCAGTGGTCCGGATGGCGTATACCATCACTAGTCAGTACTGAAAAGTGTAATACAAACAGTCCTTGAACTGCTGCAGCGCCACCATGAGTAAAACTGTAGTAACAGAATCCAACATAATTGCATGTTATTAGCAATAATGTGATGAAACATTTCTACTGTCTGTTTGCATTTAATTTATATTTGCTTTTAAGTTTTAATTTGCAATTATAATATATGTAAACACTGGATAATTTGCACCCCGACAGCTTGTGGAAGTAGAACTTTGAATGACTTAGTGAATTACAGGTAACGACAGAACTAATAAAAATGTTTTTTAAGTAAACTTCAGCTGGAGTATGCTTGGCCTGCAGTAATGTAATCCGACATCACTGGAGATGTAATAGATTTTTTTCAGATTTTCTGATTCAATACTGAGGGTTGAATTATCATAACTGAAAATAGCTGAGTGATGCTTCAAATTATATAAAATAATTCAGCAAACATGAAATTGTGTGATAAGATATTTTTGAGAATGAAGGATGAATCAAGACAAACATTTGCTTTTAATGTCTCATAAATATGGAAATAGTTATAAAGTATGATGTAGATGTACACATGCACAGGAAATAAGTAAATGTATCCACATTGGCACACATGTCTTGGTTTTAAATAAAAATATTAATTGGTACTGGAACTAAGAGTGTTGGGTTCAAAGACCTGCTTCTGCAAGAAGCTGCATGTGAGCTACCCAGTGTTGGCTTAACACCATCCTATGCTGAAAATCAGGGGAGTAGCTAGACCTTCTGGGCCTCCTGACAAAATGTCACCTTGGGGCCATTATGTAATTTCATAATTGTATGTATTCCAGGGCCCCTGTAAAGTGCAGGGCCCCCTAAATCCGTCAGGGTCCACCCCCCGACACCCCTGCTGACAGTTCTGTGATACATACATACATAATTCATTTGAAATCACCCACATTTTTCTGCAATCTGAGCTGTTGGTCCTGGAGATAATTACATATGGAAAACAGAGGGTAAGACTTACATATGATCTCATTAGTAATTACGGCGTCTTAATTTTTAATTACCTGTGGTGTAACGATCATCATTGCCTCAGAGTGAAGGTCATCAGCAAATGGTTTTCGCAGAGACGGATGGCGACGTGCTGGTTGTGACATCTACTGGAACAATGCTGGTGTCAGAGGGGGGAAAAAAGGTCCAGATCTGGGAGAAATTGACTTGGGAAATGGAAACACTCCCAAAGGTCAAGGCAAAAGACAAAGAACATCTATGCAGACGTTTAATACAAAATTGCAAGACACACAACAAGAGCAACATGAATTATAATAGAAATTATAAATGTGCTGGAAGATGTTGTGTGGCTCTTGCTGTACCACTTACACTTGTACCTGGGCATTGCTCCTTGGAAGCTCATCATAGCTGCACTTATGCCTATATGACAGCTGCTCGTTTGTATTGTGCTACTCGCCACACTGTAAATACTGTAAATGTATAGTGCTGTAAAGACAGTATTAATATATATATATATATATATATATAATTATTAATATAACAAAACTGGGTTTTTTTTGTACCATAAATGTACTGTACTTGACCGTGCCTAATTTCAACACTTTTGGAGTGTTAGGGCAATTTTCAGTTTTATTTTATAGTTTGCTTGCGTTAGCTAGATAATTTTATGGTGTCAACAGATTATCTAGGAAAGCCAGCAGGGAGCATTGTGACCTTGCTTCTCCAGGCTTGGGTGTCTTTAATCTGTGTGCAGACTTTGCACGGGTCCTCCCCGAGACTTCTGTCCCTGCCCCATTGCAATTTGGCGACTCAGCATTAAGCATTTACAGAGAATTGATCTTCTTCACTTGTATTATTTGTTTCGTTTTCAAGTTTCGAGTTTTATTTGTCACATACACTGTACTTGTGTGATGTGAAATGCCTTTTCCGCCTGCTTCCTCCCTATGTCTATGGATGTATTTAAAAAATAATAAATAAAATATAATAAATATAACAATAGAAATACATTTTTAAAAATGCAATAAAATTAGAACATAATGCAATATCAGCACCTGTATTTACATAGGACATGTTATGACAGGAAGACGTAAAATGAGTAGTTAGGAGTAGTGTAAAGTGCTTAAAAGCGGCATATTTGCTGTTTGGGGCCCTCGTTCAGTATTAGGAAAGCCTGAGGGTAGAAAACAGCACTAAATTCTGCCAGTACAAGGAAATGCCAGTACTTAATAGTTTTCAGTTTATTTTTGGTTGGAAGATGGATGGATGGATGGATAGATACTGGTTTATAACAGACTAATCAGTATATCATAAGCGTTGGGGAATAAATCCTAAGCACTGATTTATGAATGTGTATTGCAGCAACTGCACCTGCAAATCACCACCACTTCTCTCTAATTGGACTCTACTGGCTCCGCCCTGTTCATTCAAAACACTTAACACATGCATTCAAAGACAATTAAACATTAACTAAAACAAAATGCTGCACAAATTCTTGGTTCATTTCTCATCTCTTACACATACTCAGATACAAATGTATTTATCATAACTATTACAGAGTAAACAGTAAGCTTACATACATGTTCATCCTGTGACAGAATAATTATGGTCCTTTATTGGGCCATATGCCTATGTTACCCATCAGCAACACTGGCAAATAACTGTTTCAGAATTTCCTGTAAAGGTTTAATTGTTTTTTTCTTTTTTTTTGGTAGCTGTCAACCATATTCAGTACATGAACTGCAACGTCAATTATTTCAGTACTTAATATGTAGGTGGAATATGGTACCCATAGAACTTTTCGTTTCTTTCCCAATTGCAGTTACACTGTATGTTTCACTTCTGTTTCTTTTTCATTTTGGTGTTCTTCGCACATACTACACCAAAGAAGTAACACAGAATGTCAGCCTTATATAAGTGGTGTAAGCTATATAAATGCCTGTTTTTATAAATTTGCCTGTGACTCCCATATTTAAAATTTGAACTTAAACATTGCATTTGGATAAAATACATCTGCCCTAAAACTATTGTAATGGGTTTTTGTTTATTTTTTTATTGGTTACAGAGTTTATTGAAACTACAGCGCTACTGCTTGCAAATAGACCTAAAGATTTGACTCAGGTGGCTCTATCCCTATATATTAGTAAAGAAGTACCCAAATTAGATGCTACTAATGTGGGTTAGTGGCTTTTTCCGAACAAAGGATGCTGCTATTTGACCCAGCACATGCCTAACAAACCAGACAGATTTGGAAACACGCTTTTTGGCTGCAGATGTTCAGTCAGATTGCACACAAACCGATGCCCATACTTGGATAAAGATGCTGTTCTGAGTCTGAGCATCAAAGACTTAGAGACAGTGTGCTCCCTCAAGCCATGGAGTCATATATTGGGAAGGGGGAAAGTGTCACAAGTGTGATTCACTTCTCTGAGCTTCAGGGAATTGAAATGGAGAAGAACCAGCCTGGTTAGAACCATAAATAGCAACAGCAGTGAAACAGCACATCGTCCTTCTGTGGGAGTCCACTGTCCCCGCTTGCCTTACAAACACCACAATGAAAACGATATGGGTTTCCTCAATGACTATCACCCATTGGCACTCACGCCGATCATAATGAAGTGTTTTGAAGAGCTATTTCAAGACCACATCAAGAGCATCTTCTCAGACAGCCTGGACCCTGCTGAATTTGCATACCATCAAAGCATGGGGAACATTATCTCGTATGCACGCCACACCACCCAAGACCACTTGGGCCAAAAATACTGCCAGGCATGGCTCCAATTAGTAGACTTTAGCTCAGAGTTTAATGCTCATCCTCAAGTGTACCTGGAACTTGAAGCTTTGTTATGTACCGGGATTCTGTACCACCTCACACCTCAATGCCAACTAATGTGGATTGGTAAAAACACCTCTTCCACCTTAATTCTCAAAACAGACATCCTACAGGCCAGTGTGCTCGCCCTCTTGCTGTACTCACTGTTCGCTCACATCCGTGTGGCCGCACACTGGTCCAGTACCAGCATCAAACCCTCAGGTGACCACCATCATAGGCCTAATCGCCAGTAACAATCGCCAGGATACTTGGATGCGATTAGGCTCCTGACAGAGTGGTGCCAGGAAAACGATTTCTCCCTAAATGTAAGCAAGATTAAGGAGCTGGTCATTGACTTCAGGGACCAAAAGCCTCCTCACACTGCTACCGATATTGGTGGGAATGCAGAGACCTTGCTCAGGCATATTTCCCTCTCCTCCCTTTCTGGCAGATGGCGCACGACAATAAGCACTCGGACCGCAAGATGCAATTAGGCTCTTCACCAAACACCAGCCACAAACCAGACGCACTGCATCCATGCATTCCCCGTATTCTACCTGCTGTCTTTCTTGTACATACAAAGCCTGTTTGTTTTACGCCGCCAGTATTTATCTGTTATTCAATATCAGTATCATTGGCTGCTATTCTTATTGCTTTATATTTCGTTTTATATTCACTGTCTGGCATTTATCTGGCACCATAGATTGCTGGAAACACGCAAGAATTTAAACATGTAAACAATGCAGTAAAATACCTTGAACCTTAATTACCCAGCATGTGGCACACAGCCAGGAACGTCCGTGAGCAGAAGTGCAACTGCACACTGGCTGATGAGTGTGAACACTGTGATTGATCCATTCAGAATGAAGAATTTTAAGGGGATTCCAAGCTGCTGTCTGCCCTCCCAATCTCGCATTGCATTAAACTGAAAAACCTCGCAATGCATTGCATTGTAGTGAGTATTTAGAACTGCGTCTATTTACAGTTTTTTACAGTCGCGTTCACAATTGTCTCAAAACCATGGCTACTATATCCAGACTCTTCACACAGTGGGCTTTACCAGTACACACCTGAGCACATCACTTAACCTTTGGTGCACAATGCACTACAACCACCAAAACGTTTCACAATTCACCCAAAAGTGACTCCTGCTGCCATAACAATGACAAATGCTGTCGCCCAACAATACTACAGGGCACTCAATGTTCAATGGGCTAAAAAACACTAACAACTTTCAGCATTGCAAATGGCGTATATAAAGTGTGGCTGTATCCTCCAGTTTGGCACAAATTACTGTCATGTTGGAGTAAATCAGAAATGCAACAGTGTGATTCAGAGGACTTTATTTTTTGTCCAGACAGTGCAATATCTACTGTATTACCCACCACCCAAAAAATAAATACAATCAATTACACCAGCAAAAAATAGCAATTCCCACCTATCAATGTCTCAGAACGTAGAACTGTTAGACTGGTCTAATCCATTCCATCCTTAGCATTTGGCCATAGATTTTCATCAACATCACATCAGATGTTGTCCTCTGCCATACATCGAGGAAAGAATCTCTTAGAGTGTCTTATCCAGCCCTGGATGTCCTCTGCAATTATGTCCATACACCCAGCCACTATTGCATCTAGTAAAGATACATGGTCATGTGGGCGGTGGTCATACACTTTCCATCTCCATGCAGAAAAAAATTCCTCAGTTGGGTTGAGGAAAGGTGAGTAGGGTGGCAAGAATGATGGTATCTTCCTGGGGTGGTCTGTATACCATGCAGTGACCTTTCGAGAGTTGTGAAAGGCCACATTGTCCCATACAATCGCATATGTTGGTAAATTTTGCCTTTCTTGATCTCTTGGGGCAGTAAGGTTTTCCCACAGTTCATCAAGGAAAGTAACGAGGCTAACCAAACAAATTCCTCAGTAGGTGCTTAGCTAAAATTACAGACAGGTGTGTGTTTTCATTCAGCTTTACAGCTTCAAGCATTGTAAAATGGTGGTCTAGTGATTAGGTAGCTGGGCTCCTATTAGGAACACTGGAAGATTGTGAGTTCAGTGCCAGGTGGTGCCAACATTGTACCCCTGAGCAAGGCACTTGACCCCGACTTGCTCCAGGGGGACGTCACTGTAGTTACAGTACTTCACTGTAAGTCACTTTGGATAAAAGGGTCTTATCAATGTAAATGTTTTACTGTAACACTGTTTTTGCACAGAATACATTGTGTTGTGTTCAAAAAGGAAAGGGACACTCCATGACCTAATCTGTATAGATGGTATAGATGGTAACAAAGCAGCAAACAAAAACAAAATTATAAAATTTCTGCAAAAAGCATAATTATTTGTGTTAGTGCAAGTGCATAGTGTCCTTTGTCTGTTAAAATGCAGCATATTTCAGTTTACAGTGCTCTAAATTTCATTCGGTTTTGACCTGAAAGTTAACTGACTGAGAGAAGTAGTCATGATATTTGGGGAATGTGGTGATTGAATACATATTTTGTCAAAGCAATGCAAAAGCATAGATAGTCTAGCTCACATAGTCCAGTGGTATGGTGCATGTGTTAAGTGTTTTGAAAAAGTGGAAATGGTATTGAAACATGCGTTAAAATGATTGGAAAAAACTGTAAACTAATATTTGTGGGTGTGGCCGAGAAAAATACACTAGAACAAAATACCCATTAAGTAGTACTTATAGTAACAGGCCCCATTACATAATACCTAGAACAGCAATCCTGTATACTAAGACTATTTACAAAATATATTATATTTACAAAACAGCACAATCATTTGACAATGGTATCATTTTGCAGCAAAGCTCTGCTACTACCCTTATTTACAGTGCCAACATGTAGTTAGAAGCTAAGTTTATGTCATGAATGTCTGTCACCTGTCAACATTCACTAGTTGAAATAATGTTTCGTTAACAAGATTATTCAATTATTCAATGAGTCGTTTCCCTGCCCACTTGTATCTACCTGCCACAGGTGATTAACACATGATAATGACCAAAACACAGTCTAGGAAAATGTATCCCAGGAGTGCGTGCAAATTTGCAAATTTAGGAAAATATAGATAATAGTACCGTTTATGAAAATAACACATGTATTAATTTGCTACCATAAAAATTGTATTATGAAGGTAATGCGTCGCTTTGTAATGTGCTGAGCCTAACACTGATGACTGCATTTCCTCAGCATAAGAAAAGTAAGCAGTAGCAGCTCCCGAATATTTTTATGGGAGGGGCACCTGGGGGTGACCTTAAAATCGGGGGAGCATCTAAAGAGGAAAATTGAAGGCTGTCACCGACTTTCTATCGTAATAAAAAGCACAATATTTTCTTACATTCCACAATAAATATGGCTATGACATGTGTATATTCAAGCAATTCTGGTAACTACTAAGATTACAGTAAACTATGTTTCACATTATGTAATCAACATCACTCCGTTTGGGGGGGGTTACCCTGGCAGCCAATTGTGGGAGGCTCTGCCACCCCGGAATGCTGTACAGCACTGCATGTCAGCGAAAGGGAGGGGAGGGGAACCCGAAGCGTACAACGTGCCGTGCTGTCAGACACGACGGCAGCAAACAGGGGGCTAAAGGGTAGTGGGTCTGTACGTGGCCCACGGCGTGCAGACATCCGAAAAACTTACCTATTCTGCACAGGCAGGGGAAGAGCTGCTAGTATTTCGTGTATTATTGTATATATTGTGTGCATTTTTATTTTTATGGGAGGGTGCCTTGGTGGGTCGCCCTTTGGATGTTAATCCTGCCTCCTTTATTTGGCTCCAAGGTTTGCACGTGTCCCTGTATATCACAGGTTTCCTCCGGCTTCTCTGCTTTCCTTCCAGTCCAAAGCCATGCCGTTAGGCAGTTAGGCATAGTGCATTCGTAGTATGAGTGTGAGACATTCTGTCTGGGGTGCTTCGGATGTGAATCTCACACTTGAAATAGTAACTCAAATATCGGAAGAGATTGTCTCAGATTCACGGAGTACAAATAAATGGAATGGGCATGCTGACTTTAAAATGAATAAACTGTTCAGCCTCAGGGTTTTATAATCTGGCCCATCTTTCACAACAGAAGTTAGAGAAGTATGGAAATTATAGTGTTGGAAATCGAAAGGTCAAAACAGGAAAAAAAACTAAGTACAGATTCACGGACACGGACAATCATTTTTGTTTCTTTTGCCCTTTAAAATCATGTCTTACAGACTGTGTTCTTCCTCTTTGAAGAAATTTAAATTAAAGTGTGTATTAGATCTTCTTTTTAATTCTTTTTAAATTATGTTACATCAGGTCAATATTGAGATATTCATACTGAGAAATGAAAACAGCAACAGCTTCTTCCCCGAGGCTAACAGGACAGGAAATGCTCACCTTACCTTCCGAGGCTCCTAAGGTCCCTCACAGCCCCTGCCCCAAACCAGGACTGCTCATTTTAACTTCTGTTTATTGATCGTTTCTAGCGACTATGCTACTGCTGATTTGCATCTTGTAAACCCTTGCATCCAGCCCCGGCTCTTGCACTTTAAATCCTGTGAAACCCCCCCACCCCCAGCCAGTGCTGTTCCTATGTTGCACGGTGGTTCTGGGGGAACGCTATTTCGTAGCACGGTATTCCTGTATTGGAATGATACGGCAATAAAGGCCATTTGACTAGATCTGTGATTAAATTAAATGTGGACGGATTTAAGCGGTATACTTCTTAAGTGAGTGACTCCGGTGACCCTTGTAAATTCAGCCTTTAGCGTCACTTGAGATTTTTGGTACTGCCACCAAACCAAATCCATTTCCGTTGAACCGAAAAGCGCGGGGCTCAAAGTACGTCTCCGTGCAACATTAATGCTTTGTTCTGCTTCTTCCTTTCCACGTGAAATTGTAACATTTTTGGTTTTTTATACCCACACCCCCCACCCCTACTTTCAAACCTAACCTGAATTCTGTGTTAGCTCATGAAGCTAAAGAAAGTCGGGTTAATCCACTTGCATATGTAAACGGAACAAAGCAAAATTTCAACACATCCGTATTTTGGGATCAAATAAATACAACAGCCTTATTCTGTTAGGAAAGCTTTAGGCACAAACTTCTGCCTGTCAGGTAAGGACGTACTATGTTATAAATAGCTAAGAGAATACAAAAGCTAAACAAAAGTGTATATTGTCACTCACCTAACGATCCCATCACTCTCTTACCTCTATACAAGTTGTGTACATTAAGACGAGTAAGATACAGATAAAGCAATGTACCCAAAAGTGTAGCTACCGAATTAAACTGACATATCTGCAGTTTCAATGTGTGTTTTCAGCAGAAGGCCAACAAAAGGACTTAGGAAGCCAAGAAAGTATACGCCTAGGTGACCATCATTCTGAAATCCAATTACAACATCAGGATTTTCACAGACTCCCGTAATTGAGCAAACTTGTCTGCAGAGGTAGACACGTTTTTGCGGTGGTAAGGAAGACATTGGCTTGGCAGGAGTGGCAGTTGTCTCTAAATTTGATGTAACACCTGGTTTCTGGCAGATTCTGCTGTGCGGGGACTAGACGCCACCGACAACATTCGTCACAGTCTTCAGCTGATATTCCTATCAGTTCCCACCGGATTTTATCTGCGCCTGATCGTTTGTAGGTGGGCATTTTCCGGGAATTGTAATCTGGTGTGCGGAAAAGGCGGAGTGAAACAAGAAACGCCGTTTTATTATCATTACCGGAATTTAAGAAGGCCCAGGTAATGTTATTTTCCGAGATATACTGAGATGGAAAATCCGCCTATGGCGCTAACAGCTGCTACAGTCGAAAGGCTGGCAGCAATATTCGCAAGACACTTTGAAGGGCCCACGATACGCATCAACTTTAGATGGGTAGCCTAAAATACCCTCGGTACGACAAGAATCGTGCTGTGCACGGCCAAATATTTCTTGGAACAAGAATTAGGATCCTCTGAGGAAACTTTAATGTGCAGTACAGGGCACATTACTTACTGATCCTGGAACAGCTTGGATGACGATAACAGTTGCAAAACTTTAGCAATTGAAAGATTCAGCAATGTAAAATTAGAAATTGAGAAACTGAAAATAACCCCATTCGGGGTTTTCTGACGTCAGAATACATTTAACCTATGCCAGAAGAATTAGCCGAGGGGCTTCTAAACAAGGAGTAAACATTCTGTTCGTATTCACAAGTGCAAATACAACGCTGTTTTCACATATTCTCAACAGACTTGCATTAAAAGTCACCCTGGCCTTTAATTCTAGAGAGAGAAAAAAAATTACAACTGGTAATTAATTTGTTTGGGGATATTACAAGTTAAAAACAGAGTAACTGATGTGTTTTAGAAAAATGTGATATTAAAGAAAGGAAAAACAACATGACGCTTTACTTCGGGGCGCCTGCATAATGAGGCAGTACAGGCTTACTTAATGCATTAATTAACCAGTAACTAAGAATTAGTTATGTACTGATTCCATTTTCATGCATCAGTAAGTAATCACGTATTTCATGCAGGAACTGCGTTAGTTCATGATTTTTTCTTCAATAATAACTGAGTAACTAAGTTATTTGTGCACCCTCAAGTGAAGTGTCACTGACTTTCCTTATTCTTAATTGTAATATAGCAAAATTAAGTGGTTTCACATGACATCATACGGTAGCTACTTATGGCAGTGGTGAGTACCAAATATGTTTTGCGGAGATTTGTTCATGGTGATATCAAGTTATGTACAAACCTAAGGATCACAGCACTGTCTTAGCACTTTACTCCTGCCCCATTGCTATGCGAGCAGCCTGATTAGGGGCTGAGGAGCCAGAGGAATGTTTCCAAAGGGATGCCTGCTCATAGCCCTTCTGCGGTATCTCTCCCTCTGTTTACGTGGCAGCGGAGGAGCATCTCTGGTGCTGCTCTGGATAGCCCAAGATGGAGGGCGGCCTTTCGCCCAGAGCGGCTGGCAGCCGGAGCGATGATTAAAAGACAAGAGCACGTTGTGTGCAAATCTGGAGCCATATGGGCCGTTTTGTGTTCCTTTTGAGGACTGTGAGGGTCTCTCATGGTGGGGCTGGGGATGCAGAGCGACTGCCAGGGCTCCGTGTCTCCTCTCAGATGGTAGCTCGCACCGGGAAGGCGAGGGGAGGGGTGCTGGAGCACACCGTCTGCGAGCAGTTCCAGGAGGAAGTCTCGGCTGCTTAGCTGTTTTGGAACATTCTCCTGCGGTGCCCTTGACGGGGTCCCGGAACTCTTTTAGGTGCCTGTTTCATGTAGCATATGCCCACCCTACGAGTGGAGCGAGACATGGAGAATGATTACTTATCTGTCGGTCAATTAAGTGTCTCCGACTTGTGCTTTGTTTCTTCAAGCAGGATTTCTTGTCAGATCTCCTGCCCCCGCCCACAACACAGATGCCCAAGTGGGCTGCAAATAGAAGCACTTCGCATATTTCTAGAATAACTAGGAAACACCAGCTAGTGCCGTTCAGCAGATTTTTAATAATTTTTCTCGGCGCATGGAGACAGGTAGCTATTCAGGTGGCGTTGACTCCACTGAGAAAATGTCAGTAATCGAGAAAAAAGGAGGCTGTACAACAATGGCTATAAAATATGACCGTCTTTATTTTCAAAGTGAGTATTTTAATAAGCTTACAAGATTATCAACAATTTGAAACAGTCAATACAATGATCAATAGAACAACTATCTGTGTAGTAGGGTTCATTCTACTCATTATAGAGCACTTACTGGTAACTAAGAAATTGTAAGTAGAATTTAATTTAATGCTGGAAATTTACTAGCAAGAAATTCTCAGTGACAATGTCATAGCCTCATATGATGCTTTACAAAGTAGGTTTTACAAAGTAGGTACCACAGGACTGTAATATATTCTTTAAAAAAATTAAGCTGTCTGAATGTTCCAAATTAAAAGCTAGATTACCAATAGATTAAATAATCAGATAAGCATTTTATTGTTTTAGACCACACATTACTGGCTGTTTTTCTAAATGTGTATTTTAATGTTCTTTCAACCAGTGAAATATTTAATCTTAATGGTACTTAAGAATAGTAGTGAGGTATCTGTATGTATGTATATAAAGGAAAGACTGGCTATTTATGTGCAAAAAAAACGAAGGGGAGGGAATAGTTTTCTAGTCATGTGACCTCAGCTTTGTTTTTGGCGATTGTGGCGGCTCTCGGCTCCCTCTGCTAGACGGTACTCCAGCTGAGCCTTGGCTGGCTGAGCAGTGCTTGCCTGTGAAGTTCTTTTTTCAGTCTCACACCCTTTTTTTGGTGATGTATTTGGGTTACCGGAAGACTTCAGTATATTTTTGATGCTTGTGTTATATACAGGCGTTAGCCTGTCAGCAGCAAAGACTAAATGTGCTATCATGCGGTCTAGTGCCAGGATATTGTCCTTGTCACAGTTTGTTTCATTCCTGAGTGATGTTTCTAATGAATTGCAATGAATGTTGTGGAATATATATGCAACAACAACAACCATACATAAAAAATCCTGTAGGGGGCACTCTGTGGCTTATTCCTATTGGCCAACGTCTCTCTATTTGAATTACAAAGCAAATGCTTTCCGTGGCTTCCTCATGTAAAATAATTTTCTGTCACAAATTCTAAACCTTCACTTTGTTTCTCCTGCTCTCATTCCTCATTTAGATTGCCACTTCCTCCTTTATTTCCTTTTGCTTTTTTTACTTTTTTACCTACTTTATTTACATGGTCCATATCTCTATTCCGTTTGTGGTTATATAAAGATATTGTTCATGGGGGCATAGAAATATATAGATGTAATTTACATTTGACCCGTTGTCAGGCAGTCAGCAATGATAATTTATGGATAAACCCTTTTGTCTTGGATTTTTGATGCTTTGATTGAATGTATTTCCATTTCATACTAAAGCATAATTATTTTGGGACTTGAAATGGAAGCTTCTTATAGGTACCTGCAATTTAGATGTCAGTTTACTAATAGTGCCAGACACATCGCAACACATGTTGCATTATTTCAGGTTTTCATTGTCATTTTGCTGGAAAAATTTGCAGCTTTGTTTGCATTCCTCACATATTTAAATTCAATTTTTTTGACCACCTTTCAACTATATATATAAACAATGTAGGGTGAAATTACATTTCAGAACAGTAAAAATGTTATAAGACTACTCACAGCACAATTTGATTGGGACTTCTTAGGATTCACTTGAGATAAACAAGAAAAATGTGCATGCAGAGAAAAATGTGTGTAGCAGCAGTTCATTGCTGGAAATTTGTGATGTTTTTAACACTAAGGCTACTATTGCCCAAACAGCATAGTGTGTAGGATAAGGACTGTAGTATATATGATTACCCATTCGGACCACAGCATTCTTAGTAATATCTTCAGTAATGTCTGTGATATGTAGTACTTTAGACAATGATAAAATGTTCATATCAGATTACAGCAAGAGCATTTGAACAACAGGATAAGACACCAGGGCTTGATTTAAGAAGATGGAAAATCAAAATTCATGGGAGGACAGGGAGGGAGGGAGGGAGAGAGAGAGCAATGGGTGTATGTGAAGAATGTGTAATATTAATGGCACCTCAGCAGATGACATAATATACATGTATAAAAATAATAAATTTTGACTTCAAATCTGAAGGATGATCTCATCCTCATGATCCCCATCTTCTTACTTATTTGGCAGATTGGCAAGTATTAAAATAGGTCTAATACCTAAGAGCCCCATTTAATCTCCATGCACACTGTCATTGTGTCAATTGTGACCCCTGCTCAAGTCCCAGCCTAGTGCCCACATCCTCCACCATCACCAGAGAGGGACACAATTACTTCTGGTCACAGTAGTTTGGCTCTGGGATGCCTTTTTACCATTGAGTAGCCGTCTTTAAAAAAGCTATTTGTTTTCCTGTTGTGTTCTTTTGGGATCTGTCTGCACAGAGCGAACTGGCGTGCAGCCATGCCCTTGACATGTGACCTCCAACTGAAAGGGATCCTGGGAAATGGCAGTTGTGGATTGTTTATCTGCACTCGGCCTGGTGATACAGCTGGTTTTATTGGGATTAAGGAACTGTAGAGCAAGCCCCTGGGCTTTGAGTTGGGTCAGGCTGGAGATTACTGACTTGTTTACTGCTCAGAGGAGACAGGCCTGTCGCTTACTTCGATTTTTTTGTCTTTCTCCTCCCAAATACCAAGGCATCTTTAGTACTTTCATCATATTAAAGGAACGTTGAAAATTTTCCAAGTCACAAGTACATCTTTCATGAACAAACACCATCCATCCATCTAGCACATATCTAGTACAGCATCGTGGTGGTTAAGAAAATCCAAGAAAGGGAATCAGAGGGTAATTCTTTGTACTTTGTTTATTGTATATTTTGCACTGAAACAAAGACATGCCTTTACACTTTTGCTCCTGACGGGTATGGTACTTACATTTTATTTATATTGTGCTTGTTTTAAAAAGCATACTAAGAAAAAATGACCCCCATTTTCCAAAAATGTGAAAGGTGAGGTAAAGCCATTTAAAATAAGATATGTATCTGCTGAGGCCTTGATTGCCCCTGATTGATTGTATTGATTGGCCTTCTCTCCTGCCCCCGAGTGCAGTTAATTTCTATGAGTGATCGCTTTATTTTGGTGAAAGGCCACCCAATCTTTTAAACACTTACAGCGTCTAGCTTATGTTGTCGGTGCTATGAGAACGGGCAAATGCTGCCCCTGCGCGATGTGACGGATGCTCTCTCTTGATCTGAAGGGAAGAGGGAGAACATTTTGCTGGGTGCAACGACCGAGCGTGTGTCTGACAAATGGCATGCCATGGATTACGGCCACGGGCATGTTATCTGCTTTCCCAGATTTGTTCTTTATCTGTGAATGTCTGCACATGGAAATTAGGGTGAGATTCGTTCTTACTACATGATGCTTTTTAACAGTTTGTGCTTTTTAACACTCTGTGAGTACAGAGGCTCGCTTCCATCTGTTTGTTCCATGCCAGTGATCTCCACGATGTGAATGCATATAATATCATGCTGGTCTTCAACTTGTTTTCCACCTTGATTCATCCAGTGATATGGCCTGCAAACCCAGGTAGTTATTTCACATAAGGCATGGTAAAGATGAATGTATATTGCATTTATATAGTGCTTTTCAGGAAAAACAAAACACTTAACAGAACCAGTGAGGAACCACTCAAACCACCACCACTGTGTAGCCCCCACCCGGATGATGTGACAGCAACCATTCTGCACCAGTACGCTCACCACACAACAGCTAAGGTGGTGAAGGGGCAGGAGGGAATTCACCAATTAAATATAGGGGATGATTAAGAGGCCAGATTTCGTAGGACCACAGTGGGCAGTGTTCACCAGAACATCAAGATACTACCCTTACTTTTTTGAAAGATGCCAAGGAATTTTTTTAAGACCTCAAAGAGTTAGGACCTCTTATTTGGTTTTACATTTTATCCAAAGGATGGCGCCATTTTCACAGCACCTTATCCTTGTAGCTGCATTGGGGCATTTGGGATCCACACAGATGACAGGACTGGGTAACCTGTTGGCCACCCTGACACCTCTTCCTGCAGAAACACTAGTTAGTCTATGTACTGGCCTAGACCTGCTTAGCTTTAGATGGATTAGCTAGTCTGATATGCAGGTGGTACGGCTGCTGGTAGGCAGAGGGTTAAACTCTTCTGTCTTTGTCACGGAATCATAGGGCCCTATTTTGTGCCAGAAAGTGAGTCGCAAAGTGGTTTAGCTAGTTCCATGCCAGCGCATTGCTCATTTTCACAACGGACACAGTTACAGATACAGGTACGTGCTCGAAGTGCACTACTGCTACGCCCCAAACACACCTCTGAATAATGAAGAGAGTTCGGCTTGCGCTGGCGCAAAGTCTGTTCTTTCAGCCGTCTAAATTAAAAAACAGATATTGACATGACCATAAATGTTAGTTGCTCCTTGCGCTTTAAGCTTAGTGCTAGATTGCCAGAATAGAGCCCATAATGTTTCTAAAAGTTTCTGTAAAAGTGTCCTAATTAGTAGTATTATTATGTTTGCACACTGGGAGTTTCTTCATTTGCAGATTTTCTTCAAGTTTCTTTAAACTGCTGCTTTGATGTAGGATTATTTTTATAGACTACCGTTTAAAAGCTTGGGGTTACACACGCATTTCCTTATTTCTGAAAGAAAAGCTATTTTTTCCATAATAATAACGTCAAGTGAATCAGAAAAACAGTGTAGACATTGTTAATGTAGCTGTGAACAGCTGATTTTAATGTAGTATTTATACTGGTGTACAGAGGCCCACTGTCATGTTGTCTTAGCTAATCCAAGTTTATTTTAAAATTTGATCATTAGAAATCCATTTTGAAATGATGCTAGTTCAGCTGAAAACTATTGTGCGTGTTCAAGAAGCAGTAAAACTGACCTTCTTTAGGTTTGTTGAGTATCTGGAACATCCGCAGTAGTGGGTTCGATTGAAAACGCGAAATGGCCAGAACCAAAGAATTTTCTTCTGAAACTCATCAGTCTTTTCTTGTTCTGCGAAATGAAGGGTATTCCATGGAAACTTTAGAACGCCAGTGTATGTATGTGAGTTTTTATGTCCAGGATTAGGATCTGTGTGTATCCTGTGATGGATTGGTATCCATTCCAGGATCTCCCTTATTTTTTTCTACTGTGCTTTCTGAGAGAGGCTCATTATGGTCCTGTTGACTGCATTTGGAAGATGGATGAATGGACTGATTGATTGCTATCAAAAGTTTGTTTTGCAAAAGTAAGCGAAAGATATGCATCTAGATAATGAATACAACTCAGAATAGTTGTTCTTATTCACATTAAATTTTTGTATAGGAGCAAATATAGGAAGCAAGTACCAAATGTTGCTGATATCATAACTATGGCCTGGTTAGTTTGAATCGAAAGTAACTACACAGACAACAAGACAGAGCCTTTGTGCCAAACCACATGAAAAGTACAAACGAACAGCTCTGAGTGCGTATTTGTAAAGAAGAGCATACTGGATTAACTTGCACAGCCCATGTTCCCCCACTGTGGGAAAGTCTTTATCCTATCACTGGTTGTAATCAGGCGGGCTTCTTGAAGGCAGCGTTGCCAATGTTCTCAATGCTCTCTCGTCACAGTAAGCGGCAGCATGCCTGACCCTGTGGACCTCAAGCCCCGCTTCTCAGGCCCTTCCCAGGCCCGGCCGGCCCCTACAGGCGTCATCGCGTGAAGCCCGGCATTTGACTTCCCCGGGGAGGAGCCAACCTTTGGTGGGCCCTGTCCCTCCTGGTCCTATCACGGCACTTCCCGGATAGTCCGTTATGTGGAGTGTGTCGCTTTTCAAATGGAAGCACGGAACACCAGGAACCACTGAGCTGCCGTGAAAAATTGTGCAAATGAAACCCGTCGTGATTAAGTGAAAACCAATAAGCGCAAAGCCATCCATATTGCAAATACAGGGAGAAATATATATGCATAAAAGAACAATACATGGTTTGTGTTTGTTCCTGAAACATTTTTGTTTCATTAACTCATAATTGATGCAATACGTTATGCCACAGATTACATAAAAGTGCCACTTTAATTTATTACAGTAACTAGCTTTCACATGATGCAATGACTAATATGAAAAGCTAGCGTGCTATCCAATGCTCTGTAGCCGTGCACAGCGGCAGCAGCCCATTGGAGGGAGAGAAAGGGAACAGCTGTGTTGGGACTAGCGGACCAAATCTAGGGCTCTTGGGGGTCTTGGGCTTCTGGGGGGCGGGGGACGCAGGCGAAAACCCCCCCCCCCCCCCCCTCCAAGAGCAGCATTCCATAACAAGCTATATACAGAAAGTGTGAGAAGTAAAGCGAAGCCTCCGGGCCAAATAACGCAATGAAAGCTCTAATAAATACTGTGTGCGTGCTGTCACCAGCCAGTCACCAGCCAGCCACCAGCCAGCCACCAGCCTGTCACCAGCCAGCCACCAGCCAGCCACCAGCCAGTCACCAGCCAGTCACCAGCCAGCCACCAGCCAGCCACCAGCCAGTCACCAGCTCCACTGTCACTAACAGCCGGCATGTTTTCTGTATGCCTGCTACAGCTAGCTGAGAGGTTTTGGCACGCAGTCTATTTAATCCGTCCTTTTCAGGGCTGGGAGTGGAACTGTATGGTGGCACGTCGGCTCAGTGGAGAGCGATGCAGCCTCAGACCTACAGGGAAGGGGGATTGAGTCCATGTGGTGTTTCCATTCACTCTCTCTCCCACTCTCGAGGAAGGCTTCCTCCGGGTACTGTGGTCTCCTCATGCAGTCCCAAAAGATGCAGTTAATTTCCCATGGTGTCCTGTGATTCTTGGAATAGGCTCCATGCTCACCGCAAACCCCATGCCAGATACAATGGATGGATGATAAAAACTCAGAGTAGTGTATCTCATATATCTAATATGGTTGTGTTTGTTAATTGTTCAGTGTTTACTGGTAAAAATCTGTAAGCTTACCCCAAACTAGATATGTTATCTTTGAACGGTATAATGGGGGACAAATGTAACTCTCAGAATCTCTTCCTACATCAGGGTCGCTGAAGCTCAGCCTAGGATACAGAATATAAATGGTAGGTCAACTAGTTCTCTATTCCAGGCAGTATTCTTCAGGGCATTTTGATGGGACCGCAAACCCGCTGTCAACAAAAGGATTAATGGGACGGAAGAACAATATGTCTTAGTCCTTCATAAAGGACATCCGATACCCAGATGTGTGTCAAGGCCTCACTCATACCAAAGGGGTTTGGCCATTTGCAAGGATGGGACAGGATGTAGCATGAGAGTTCTTATCGCCAGTTATTTCCCACACAACGAAACAACGTGTTTTCATGTAGACCAGAATGCTTTTGAGTACATCTTAAGTCATTGTGCATCCTGTTGAGTACATCTTAAATCATTTTGGGAAATTGGTGATTAGCTGAAGGCAAGGAATGTATGCCTGGCCAAGAAATTGCTTTATGGAAATTCATTATTACTTTAATAAAGAAGTTCTCAGTAAGATTGAGGTTGACCTCAGTTTAAAAGTTTGATAGCTTGGACAGAGGTATGGCTAACAATTATTACTTATAACCTTTTGTGAGAAGGGATGTAGGAAGGCAGTGTTAGGAAGGAGTGTGCGGCCATCTGTGTTGGTTTCTTAAGCATACCGTATAGGAAGACCAAGACCAAGCAAGTCTGTCCTACACACCCAAGCAGAGCTACACTTTTATGGTCATCACTGTGCTCATTTGATTTTCTCTTTAGTCTCAGATCTCAGAAAGTGCCTGCTGTTTGTCTCGATCATACTTTGCCCTGCTTGAAATAAATTGAGATGAAATTAAACGATAGATGCGTTATTTTCCATCTGCACAAGTCTGACTACAGGTACTTTGGGGTGCTTCTTTTCCCCTACCCCATCTCCTCCCCAGTGAGACGTGCACACAGATACATACAGTCGGCAGCACGGCTTGAGAACTGAGCACAGGGTCAGCCATTTATCCGGTGCCCCTGGGGCATTTCCGGGGGGTTAGGGCCCAGTGGTCATGTAAAAAATGCAGCTGAGGATGGGATTCAAACTGGCGACCTTCTGATCGCAAGCACAGTTAAAAATGAACTTTCACTATAAACTCGATACAACATTGCGATACGACATTTGGTTCTTTTGCTTATCTTTTGACTTAAAAGGTACTGTAATATTTACCATATGATCACCCCTTATCCTTTGCAAGCCAACATTTAAATGATTGTGTCCCAAAGATGAAGTAGGTGTCATTATCTGTTGTTTATAATTTTTAAATGTCACGTTGGCCTGTAGCATTATTAGAGCTGCAAAGAGCAGCGTGACAGCCGAGCAATTCGTCAGCGTAGCTGGTTTTAACCTACCGTTTACAGCAGTCGCCCAAGTCACTCAGCATCTGACCACGTTTGCATTTAATTCATACAAGCCACCTCATTTGTTTATGCAAATTCCCCTGCTCTGAATACATTAAATTATTTTACATTTATTCCTGAGACATCTTTGACTTTAATGAATTCCATAAATTTCATCTTTAAATGAGACTTAATTACCACCACAATTACTTTCGTCAAACATGTAATACAAGATAATTAAATTTATCTTTAATGTGTTATATCCCTCTAGCCACAGTTTGCTGATGGCAATGTCACATAGGGCATCATAACATACTGTTTTCTTGGGCTGTGTGCTTCCTACTCATCCGTATATATTTTATCGTTGCTGACTGCTGAAAGGCTCTACATTTTCTCGGAAACTACAAAATAAACTTAACTACTAATGCTACTTAAATTTAAACTACCTAATGATCATTAGAAACCTATCTTCACACACCCATAAGTGAATGGTTTAATGTTTTAAATGGACTTATATCAATTGTTATGAGTGAGGCAAATATGTTAGTGTTAACAACATACTAAATAACTAAGATCTGTGTGGAGCCCATACAAATCTTTATATTCACAATTAACAGTGATGTTAGTTAGCTAGCGACTAAAGTTGGTAAAATGAGCAATATAAAGTAATCCCACCAAACAACTATCATGAATAAAAATGATAACTACTACAAACACAAGTACTAGTTAAATGTATTTTAATTAGTCAGTTACATGTCACATGCAGTCAGGACGTGGTGTCTGAAGATATTCCATCTAAAGAAAAAGTTACAATTGTCAAAAAGTGAACATGTGCGGTTCTTATCATACAGCGACAATGTCTATAATTATAGCTTCATGAGCAGGTTTTAATACCCACTTATAATGCTGAACAGTTGTGCTGTACTTGATGAAAAGTCTTTGATACAGTCTCTTTTAGAGTCTTTAATAAAATGAGTATTGCTAAGCTGTTTACTGTCCACACATCCTGTCATTGTACATTAGAAATGTTAATATTTAAATAACAAGTGAGTTCAATTTCTAATTTTATAAAAAATGAAAAGAAAATAGCAAATGTGTTTTATGCTACAACAGCAAACTGCAGTTTATGTATAAATGCAAAATCTGCTGACATCAGGCACAATAATGCCTCCTCCCAACCAGCTGTCACCCCCCAGGCGTAACACATGTCAGGACACACGTCACGCCCTACATAACTATATACACCTATGTATATTCATGTATGTGGCACTGTGGATATTTGTCTTTGTACTATTTACCAAGTTTTTTTTACTGTTCTTTTGTTACTGTATGTAAATGAATTTCCCCTTGGGGCTTATATTTCTATCCAAAGATCATTACATACATTTCTGACATAACATCCCTAACCTGACAATGACGAAAGCAGCAGAAGATCCGCATAGCACCAGGTATCTGCAGAGAATAGAGTTAGATAAGGCACCAAAATGAACACTTATACTCAATGGACACTTCATTGCTCCCACCTTTCCATACCGAGTTGGGCCTCCTTTTTCTCGCAGAAAAGCCTGAATTCTTCATCAATACAAGAAAATACAAAAAAGTTTCTTCGTAGAGTTTGGTCCAGGACACTTCTGCAATCATAACCTTCTTGACAGCTTTGATGAGTCTGTCCGTTCCCCACTGGCTGCTTTCGTTAACAAGATGCTTTTGCCTACTAAAGCTACCATGACTGATTCTTTTTTGTGCACCGCACCATTCTTTGTAAACCCTAGACACTGTACTGTGTGGAACATTCCAAGATAGTGGCTGTTTCCGAAATGTGAGAACAACCACATCTGGCATCAACAACACTGGCTGGATCATGCATATTGCCCTTTCTAAAATAAAGTGCTCCTGAATGTACTTGCAAAGAAACATAGTGAGGGTTAATTACTATGTAGAACGTACATGTAAAATTGCCCTTCCATCCTTCACTCATTTTCACAGACCTCTCATTTCACACACTGGATGCTGAAGTTGCTCAAGAACTTATAATCAGTAAATCCCTGGCTTAGCGAGTAAGCGACTAATTATGACAAACAAATCCCACAAACTAATTCTTATATCGCATGTTGAAGCTGTTATAATATGATAATCAGCGCATTAGCGAATCAGTTAATGAATTGGTTAAAAAGGGAATTAGTTATGATGGGAAGTCGGACTGCAAATGAGAAAACAATGTGTTTCTCTGCTTACTGTACATCCTAAGTTGGCAGACGGTGGCAGTACTGCTATAAACACCGCGGGAACGATCTCACCTACCGTTTAACCAGAACAAAAGATCAAACAGTCACGCAAAGACGAATTAAAGGGGAACGGTTTCAGAGAAATGCTCGTGATATTATTAGAGAGATTATTAAAAAGTACAAAATAATGAATATAATAAAATGTGCCCTTGTCCTGCATGCTGCATATCTATATAAATGTTTATTCTATTATTTGTTATGATTTAACCAATTGTAGATGCTTCACAGTCTATCTGTCCCAGGGGTGGGCGATTGTACCCGCAAAGGGCCGGTGTGCAGGTTTTTGGGATCACCATTAGGTCAGCTTCTCAAACCCAGGTGTGAGGACTCTTCAGCCAATTAGTCCTCTAATTAGTAACGTAATTTGGGATTTACAGTGAGAACCCGCATATGCAGCGGCCCTTTCTGGATGAGATTGCCCACCCATGGTCTGGCCTCTCAGAAACACTGTCTCAACATGAGAAATTCACATGTGCCATGTTCATCACATGTACCACATTTGTAGAGGTTGAGAGGGTATGTGGCCCGCTCGGGCTTTTTAGATATAGGCCCCAGATTTTATTTATTTAATTTCTTTTTGCGAGAGATACTGCATCTAATCAGGTGTCAGATGGGAATGGATACCCTGGCAGGTTCAGGGGGCCCAGCACTTTACAGGAGCCCCAGAAGCTACCAACAAGGCCCACCCCACTCTGCAAAATTTATCAGGGTGGGGAGAAGCCCAGATAGAAAGTGTCAACCCTAGCAAGGGACCCAAGGGGACACTTTGTCAGTGGGACAAGAATTTCTAGTTACACCCCTGTATCTAATTAGTATCACTAGCCAATGATTTTTTTTGTATTTAAACACTGTATTTACAAATGCAACGTCAGTTTCCATGTGTTTGATTTACATGTGCGCTTCAGCGCTTGTGCATATAGTGTATATGAAGCTGTGCCCCCCCGCGAAGATAGGGGCATGTCCCCCCTGCTGAGAAGCTCTCTGAGGATCCTGTGTTTATTGCCTGGGCTGCTTTATTCTCCCCGCTGAAAGACAGAAACTCAAGAGCTCTCAATAAAGCTGAGAAACACCCGTCTGTCTCCCACCATCACATCTCCGCAGATTAGAGTTACGTGATTTATTTCTCAGAAACGGAACTTTGTTTTTTTTTTTCCCTTCAAATCAAATAGGACAATAAATGTGGAATAGAACAAGGCGTACCTAAATATGCTGATGAGGCTATTTTGACCTCATCTGAGTGATTTATTTTCCTATAAAGTGATGAATAAGCAGCAGCCATGAAATCTTTAAATAAAGCAGTATTTGCTTCCACCAGGGCATGAAACTAATATCTGTGTCATTTAACTTCAACAGATGAAAACAAAATGCATCAGCAGATTGCAATGATGATTGTCTTTTGTGGCTTCCTGTGAAATACGCAATTCTCCAAATCAAATAAATCCCATACATTCATTAAAATATAAAAAAAATTAGATTTTTGCTTTTTCATTTTCTTACATATCAAGATATTAAAATTTAAATTTAATTCAACCATTTATAGGACCGAGTTACAGACAACTCAAAAAACGGGAGCAAAGCACTGTAAACGCCATCCCACCCGCACGCTGCCACATTTTCTGCCTGACGGTCCGTGAATTCGGTGGGCAGAACGCTGTAGAACGTAGGGCTGCTGATTGGACGAGCAGAGGAACCAGGAGAACAAGTCTAGAACCAAAAACTAAAAGCATGGGCTGCCAAACCAAGATGGCCAATGTGGAAACGAGACTCCGTTAGACAAGACAGAATAGCTCAGAGATCAACATGACTGACCGAAGATTGCTACTCAATGTATATGAAGGGCTTCGGGTTAAAACCCCCCCCCCCCCCCAACATCCCTGGATATAGAGAAAAGAACAGAGAGAAGATAGTAGAATGTGTATAAAGTTTATTGACATTTTTAAAACAAGGACATAAGCATGCAGGGCTAGCCTAAGGGAGAGCTTTTGAAGAACGGAGAGAAAGTGCATGCCTCTCTGCCGTCTCAATCTGACGAGCTCAGTAATTACATTGTCTACATCTGATACTTAGTTGAAACATATATTTTGATGGTATGTCACAGTGAGGGGAAACAATTCAAAAACCAAATTTGTCGGACTATTATTAACTGACAGGAAATCTCACTGGAGCACGTATGACAAAGAACAGCACTGACAGCTTATCAGAAGAAGGGCCTTTTTCTTAAAGTGTGCTGCTCCCAATGTCTGCCTGTTTTTGACCCATTGCCAGGCACAATCACAGTGGGTTCGCAAGGCTACCGCTGTCATTTAATTTGGCACTTAATCAGTTCGGCCTCTTCATAATCAGCTCAAGTGTTTGTCCAATCAGAAATATCCAAGAAATTGATTGTATACTGATTAGCCCTAAGCTTAGGGTGCAGCACAATTGCACAGTTAATCTAATGTGGCAGTGTTGGTACATCTCAGTCCCAGAAATCATCCGTCAAAACTGGATTCAAACTCTTTGTTTCTGTCCAAAGCGGTAAGAGACATTTTAGTCTAATAGGTTTAAGTAGTTGAGGCACACAAACTGAGTCTCCAGTGGTGCAGAGTCTCTCCTCAAATCAGTGTGAAAGAGATAAAGATATGTAAAGATACCTGCTATTACTAGTGATTACTTCCCGTTATAATACACCAGTGCACAGCAGAATCTCCTCAGAGATCAATGTTGTCAGCTTGTCTAACCTGCGGCTAAGAGTACATCTCACCATGTATAACTGTGGCATCACCATAGTGAAATTCTGCACTAATTCTGTCTTGTGCTACAGCTGGGCACAGATACATCCTTGTTCCTGATTTAGAAGAGTGACAGGCTGTCACCCCCCATACATACAGACGCACATGCCCACACATACACATTTCTCTGTCTTCTCTATGCAGCAACTCTATTCAAGCCATACTTGGGATGTTAGTCATGCACTGCCCGTCTGTCAGGTGTCCTGGACCCTTCCAGAGACATGAATACAGTCCTTTGGCTTTTGGCTAAGACCACCAGGGAATTTTTCATTGGAAATGATGCACTCAGATGCTCCCACAGTGTCTGTCTAGTCGCTGACACTTTTGTACTTTTATGATAATTGTAGTAGGAAAACAGAGATGAATATAGCATTATAAGGCTTTTGGCAAGAATGTGGGTGAATGGCCTTAAATCTAAAAGTGTCTAAAGTATGCTTGTCCACACTTTTCTTTTCATTCTCTTAACTTCTTTTTTTTCTGTTGATTTGTCTCCTATAAACTGAAGTTTCAAGTTTATTCATAATTTTTCATCGAAATCTTTACTGGTCTAATCATTTTTGTTATAAATGTTTGTATCTACTCTTATTTTTGTATGTTCCATTGTGAAATGTCTACCCATCCATCCATCTGCCAACTGATTACCCAGTACAGGGTCATGGGCCTTGTCAGACATGCAACCAGACAATGCCCTCAGGGGAATATGTGCATCTCAGAAACCCAGCTGATGCTGACATTCTTTTTTAGGGTGAAAACCTAAAAAAAGCTAAAAAAGCCAACGGACACCCATGTCCCAGAATCCTCCCTGCCGAAAAGCACCATCCGCCACCTCATTTCCTTTCGGCTTAATAACATGTAATAAGGGTTTGTGTCAGGTCCTGACTCACAAGGAATATACTATCCAATTCTCCACAGTTCAAGTTGCAGTGACACAAAAATTGAGCAGAGCAATTTCCCATATAGTTATTGCCAAATTACATCATGTAAAATCAAATATAATGAATGCTTCGAAGCCAGTGTTTTTCGCGATTACGAGAATTTGCCGATTTTGCCCAGCAAATGTATAGGTCATTATCATAATTCTGTTACTGTCACACATATCTCTACTGCCAATTATTATCCAGGAATAGATTCAAGTAAAGCACAGGGGGTTTATAGGGGATGTTGGGGGGATTTGTGAACACTGGGATGTGTCCGAATCTGGAGAATGACAAAGGTGGGGGGCCATCTTATGGCTTCCATGTAGCATTTTGTCCAAATCAAAAACATCAGGGCATTTGTTTGTGTATTTGTGTGTTTGCTGGTTGTTGCTTTTTTGCATTATTATATTAAGACAGCCCTGCAGTGGTTTCTCAGTTGCATTTATTTCATTATTTCTTTCTGCCAAATGGAGACAAGCGATGCCAGATGATGAAAGTTTCAATGGTACCCATCATGAGGGGCTATGAGCACTGTACTGGTTGCACCGTATGACTGGTTTAATGCAGCGCTGCCAGTGTCGTGAGTCTATGTTAGTCTTGCAGGGGACTGCTTAATTTCCATCCTCATAACTGTGGCCCATAATGTAATACTGAAATTAAGTTTAATAAATTCAAATTATTTGTCCCTTTTTCAGAGATGAATTGTCCAGATGGACCTGGAGTCATCTCTATGAAATGAAAAATTACTCTTTGTGTTTGCAGTGTACAGCACTCAAAATTCCCCACCTCTAGGACTTTGTGAATATTAAACTTATACAGTGCTTTTCAGTTGAGGTAAACCCCCCGCAGAACAGGTTCCTTGGACTACTTTTATTTTAGATACTTCTAAATCTATCTGGCATTTGTGCATTTAGAAAAAGTACGATTGTTTATGGGTGCTTTTATGCATCTGGGTTTGAATGCCGCACCATAAGATTAGTTTCTGCTACAGTAGCTAATCTAGCATCTTACGTAGGCCGCCTCTGTGACCATCGCTTCTTTCTGTACTACATCACCACCTTTCAGTTAGTAATGAAAAAAGAAATGAATTCAGCCTTGTTCCTGCCTGGCGTGATAGAGAGAAAATGCCATTATAGTTTCATTGAAAATGTAACTACCTGACACCTCCACAGAAAAGGGTTCTTTAATACCTATGAAATCTGGAAAAAAAAAAATGGATGCCATCGCAAACAGGACAGGGTGCATGTGAATGAATATGTTAGGACAGATGTTAAGGCTGAGGCCTTTTATTGCTGGCCATATTGCTTTAGGGGTGCCACTGGCTGCTGGAACTATGCTGTGTTCCAGGTCCCTACATATTCTAGAGCATCCTCCTCATCATTTCCCTCAGGTACTGTGTCCTGCATATATAATCCTGTTACTGATGCCTAAGCGCTTTGCCATGAAAGAGAATTCATTAGCTGAGATTATCCATAAGTGAAAGCTTGTAATTGTGGGGCGAGGCAAATGACCGAGGTGGGCTCGCCACCCGCATGCCCTGCATAACAAAGCACAACATACAGAACCACCTTCTCCCAGGAAGACTGTCAGCCCAAGGGCTGATCCGTCACCGGCTGCTCTTCCAAGGTTCAGTTTTAACAAGCTAAATTCCCTTCTCAGCAATCTATCAATGGGTTTTATAACAAGCAATTGCCTTTCTTGTGTTTTTGATGAAACACCACCTGCTTTAATTTCTGCCTTTTCAATTGTGTGTTGAATTTTTACACCACAAAAAAACATCTACAGAGCCCGAATTATGACGGCAGTTCAATTTGAATCTATTTATGATGGTTAATTGCTGATGCTTGGATAAGATACGGGGGCAGTGTTTCGCTTTTTATATGAGTAGGCTTCCTCCAATAGCACAGGGATACTATTACTTTGAGATTTTTGTATGCTTGTAGTCCAGACAGTGACTAACTAAAGTATTCTAGGGTCACAGGGTTTCAGTTGTTTACTGATACATAAATTAGTAATTTTGGTAAAGTTACTATATACAAAAGGAGACAAAATGCCAGCCAATGAAGATCAGACACCCCACCAACATTTACTGGTGATTCTAATGTTTGCAGTCAACAGATATGGACAGTTAATTAGCTTTGACATTTTACCATAATAAAAATGAGTAAGGCTAAAATTGGGCAAGAAGGTCATGATGTTTCAGAGTATTGCTGCAGTTTTTCATGCATATTAACTCTGCAACTGGTCACTCATATCTCTTCAATGCCTCTGAGAAGCTGGAGAGCCTTGATTGGTGCAGAATAAAGCCTACTAAGGAGCAAAGAAAAGATTACAAGAGTTGTGTTACTGTAGGTATGAGATATTTGTGATTTGTTGCTGCGCCATTTATGATTAAACTTTGCTTGGCATTTCTGTGACATTTCACTTTAGCCATTGCATCATCCATACACCTTCATTAATTATTTCTGAATGTTGTGACATGAAGTTTATCATATTTTGCAATTAACAGGAAACCAGATTAATAACTCTATTAATTTTGTCAATGAAAGCGGGCCATACATCATAAAAGGGAACATCTAAATATGATTCAGCGGACCTGTGTTTAATCTCAACACCATGTCCAAAGATGCGTGAAGAACTTACTGCAATTATTACCTACAAAGCAGTGGCAAATGTATGCAGGATGCAGTGGATTAGTTCATGCTTTATCCAAATTCAAATATAACTAAGAAATCAAGCCAAAGGCAAATTCAACTAAGAAATCAAGTCAGTAACAACACAGTAGATCTCGATGATGAGCAGAGCTACCCTCGTGCAGGCAGCTTTGGAACTGGCGGAAGGGAGAAAACCTGAAGCGGGGACGTGGAGGGAAGATGCAGAAGCGGGAGTGCTGAAGAACTGGAGTGGATGAAGGGACCTGGAATACACTGGGAGCACAGCAGCGAGTATCCCTCAAACTCAGTCATTATATGTGCTCACTACATTTACCATGGGGTGGTGGTCTGTCAGGTGTCCCGGACCCTTTGAGAGACTTGAATACAGTCCTTTGATAAATCTGAAACACATAAGTTGAAAATCTGGCCACACACAATTAACCTAATACTTTACACCAAGGCTTCTCAGTCCTCATCCTGTGGATCAGCTGTGGATTGGACCAGGTAAATAAATTATGGGTCTTTTAAAGTATAATGGTCATTTTGTATTAAAGTATTTAAGTAAATTTTCGCCCCGTAAATGATTTATTTTATTTTAATATGTAGCTTGATTAATGTTACTCAGTATTTCAGGAAATGTTCAAATTTTTATAAGAAGAATAACCTACCAACGATAAGGTTTTATTAACTAATAGTTAATTTATAGTTAATAAAACATTTTTCGACTAAGTATGCAAAAAATATTTTTTATTAATTTCTAAGGGGCACTGTGAAAATTCACCACTCTAAATTTAAATTCAATGAAATAATTTACCAAGATTTCTCATGTGTCAAGATCAATAAATTCTCAGTCGGAACACAGACTAAGTTAATCTTGCTTATTGGACAGTAGGGTAGACAGCCACTGGGTGGACATAGGCGGAACAGAGTCCAGATGAAGGAGGCAGCTTTTCCTCATCACCCCTGTCCCTAAAGCCTACCAATCTGCATGTCAGCCAATTTTCATCTTTATGCAAATGAAACATAATAATGCTGTCACCCTTAATCACCCCCTGCGGCAAGGAAAAATGCTAAATTATTAGAATGTACATTCCAACATGTAAGAATAACACTGCCACCATCACTGTTGATCTTATGTTATTGCATTACGGCTTTCAGTATTCGCAGGTCCGCAGAATTTCTTCGTTTCCACCATCATCAGAGCTAGATAAAATTTTAACAAATCTGAGCTATTAGTTGAGTTCTCCCCAAACGAGCTCGATGGGCCGAATGGGCCGTTTGTATATTTCTTGTCATGTTGAGTGACGATCTGTGCATAATCGCGGAGGATCAACAGCTAGCACGTATGTTAGCAGTTATCATGTGATCTGCTAATCTCAATGTCTGGCCTGCACATGGCGTCCAGTCCACTTTCACAAAATAGCACTGCAAAGGTGCCGGGGAAAAAAAAAATTTGTGCATGCCAGGAACCCAGGCTGATGTCTCCATTCCAACTGGCAGCATGTTCTGTTTCCTTACTCTGTATAAGCCCCCCTGGCGGAAGCACGCCAGTTTAAGTTTGCATTCGCCTGCCCACTGTTGCCGCTGCCATGTTCGGAGAATTGTTTGGTAGATAGCCGAACTAGTTTCTATGGAACTTTAATCCTCAAAGTACCCGAAGGAATATTTATGTGTATTGAGATTAGTTCTCACATTCTGGGTTGAGAATCCAAAACGTCTCTCTTATATTAATAAATATTTCAGAGTGGGTGATTTATGTTCTTATATGCAGCAACTGTTGTGACCCATAGACAGAGGATCAAACTTAAAAAACAAGTGAAGCACACAGGAATCCTGACACGGCAGTTTCAAGTGTACTTGACGGGCATTTAGTGTCCCCTGTGCCCGTATGGGACTAATAATATTCTCTCCACTAGGCTAATCAATGCAAATGCATTTATTACAAAGCCTCTTGAGACTGTCTCCTTTTGTTGCAGTTCATAATTGGTTATGGCTCATCATCACTGTTTGCGTTTTAGCAGAGGGTCTTGGTGAATGTTGATGCATTCTAAACTCCAATTCCTTACAGATTATATGGAGTGAGACATTAATTGGAATATTGGAATGAAACATGACATTATATGCTATTAAAATTTAGCTGATATGTAAATCTCTGGTCTTTGGGTACTCATGAACTCTGCTTTTGTGTGTGTGTGTGGGGGGATTAATTATTACAGTGTGGGAACCCAATGTCCCCACAATGTGATAAAAACCTGTTTCTTTTTAAGATCTGTGACTGCAATTAAAAAAAAAAGAAAAAAATGCCAAATGTCTTGTATTTTTGTTGGTTACTTATGGTTAAGGTTAGATCTGAGCAGGGGTTACGGTTGTCATGGTTGGAATTAGGGTTATGCCCATAGAAATGAATGGGGAATCCCCATGAAGATAGCAATACATGGACTGTGTGTGTGCCATGAATCAAAGGTTTTTTTGTATATTTAAAGATCCCTCCAAACATTCAAAACAGTGGGGTCTTTTTCCACATGACAATTTCCAGAATTTAAAAAATATGAATGAACTTGTTGTGAGAATTCTATTCTCATTTAACCAGCTGCCCGAGAAAAAAAATACTCTGTTCTATTTCAGTTACATACAAATGTATGAAGGCAATATTACAGTTTTTCTTGATTGGAGCATTTCTCAAACGAAAATGAACATTGTCTCATTAACAAGTGTAAACCCCACACCATAATGTCAGTTCTAATGTCAGCAGAACATCATTTTCTGTTGCTTCAGACAAATTTCGAAGTCTTATAGTATATATATTGTAATACTTTTACACACAAAATTATATATATATATATATATATATATATATATATATATAAATCTGGTACACGTGCAGACCAGCAATGGGTATGTAAATGATTCGATTTGCTAAGACCTGGCACGTCTAATCACCAGACACAGAGGATGCCCCGTTCATGCATTAGACAGCTTTAACGTAATTTGACGGAGTTTGATAGGGATCACGTTGTGGGTTTGCATGAGGCAGGATGGTCATATTGTGCAATTGCCCAGCATATGGGGTATGCAAATGTCACATTCGTCCAATATTGGAACCAATGGGCCCATGAGGGCACCCACACATGTCGTGATGGTTCTGGTCACCCAAGACAGACCACACGAAGAGAGGATTGTCGTATTGTGTGCCAAGCTTTACAGAACCCCATCACATCCGCGCCTGCCATCCGGACCCAGGAACTGGACTCTCTACTACACCCCTTCTCACTCTGCACCGTGTCTTAACAACTGGCACCAGCCAGACTACGGCTTCTCCGCCCCATGCAGCTAACACCAGTGCAGACATGGGACCAGCAGTGTGCCCATACTACCAACTCTGTTGTCCATTTGATCTGATATTATAATCATTGTGATACAGTCACATTACCTTTCACCACATTTCATTTCCACCACGCTGTTATTTTTTTTTTTGTCACTGAGTGTATTTAAAAATACATTCCATGAACTGCAGTGATATGGCATTTTTGTTCTTGTATTGCTGTTTTGCTGTGCTTAGCAGAGCTGGCTGACTTCTTTTTTGTTTCCTGTTGCACTGTGTCTTGAGATCTCCGGAAGTTACACGTGCATGAGAATGCTTTCCCTTGCCCGTGAACTTTACGTACTGTCTTGTAGAGCCTTGCAGTGTTGAAACTGGTGTCTTCGCATGAAGTGTTTTGAGAAATGCTCTTATAGGCTTGACAATGTTAAGTTTATTTCATATGATGTGTCAAAGCAGCCAAGAAAAACGTAAAATGGAAGGGTAGCCTATGCATTGGTACTGTATACACACAAAGTCTCTCAGGATAACGTCAGAGGACAGATTTGACACAGTCACCTAATGGATCTGTCCCTGTCCCCCCCAAAACACAGTGATGCCCTTGGTTTTGTCATCATATATTAAGGCCACATACTGATGCATAAGCACACAATATGGATAGTGCAGGGACACAAATCCACATAGATAGATAGATAAACAGATAGATAGATGCATACATACATACTGTACACACATACATAACATAACATGACTAACATAGCTATAATTCCCTCTGCATGCCTCTATCGTTGTAGCACTAGACCTTGTAATAATGTCTGCATTTCACCATATGCTCTTATTAACTCAAATTAAGATGTATGCTGATGGGTTCTCATGAGCATTTGACCCTTCCATGTGGCCGCTGACTCTCTCATTAATCCATGTTATGGGGCACAATTGATCCCGGCCCCTGCCAAATGAAGCTATCTCTGAGCTATCACTTGACACACACAAGCGCCAGCCAGAGCTTGCTCCTCATTAACTCGCCCTCCGGCGTTGCCCTCCCCTCAAAGAGTCAGGAGGGTAAGAAGGCAGCCATGATTATGTGTACTGTAGAGCTGTTACAGTCATTCGATTGGATAACGGGAGCCAATCAAAAGTGGGATCATGGCAATTTGCAGCCTATGGCACAAAGTGAATGAGGATGCTGAGAATGTCTTTCACGGCTGCCCTGCCTATACCAGTCCTCTTGAAACTACTAACGAATCATAGGTTGAAAAAAACCAGTGAATGTCAATAGCATTCATTTTCCCTGATGGAACTTTTGGCAATTTCCAAGCACAAGCTAAAAGCTGTAAGGAGTCCCATAAAGCACTACATCACCCTCAAACTATGAATGATGAAGTTAAAACACAGTTACACACTACTCATACTGTATGTTAATAATCAGTTCATACTTCTAGCAACAGTCATTTTGTACTATATAAGTGTATAGGTTGACTGGTACAATGGGATTTGCAAATATGAATATGAAAAATAAATAGTTTATATATTACAAGCTTTTGGAGAATTAGCTTTGGAGCCAGTATTCTTCATTATTCTTCAAGCAAAAGCAGCTAAGACATGAAGGGATTTTACAGACGGGCAGCCAGGAAATACCTAATGAGATTAAGGGAGAGGGTTATCGGAGGTACCGCTTTGTTGTGTGGTTACTGTACTGTGTCTAATAAAGAAGCGTTAACTTGACAGGCATGAGAGAGCAGGCCTCTATAACTCTAATTCCATGTTGATTTTCTCATCCAAATGGGAGCCCTAGCAATGTTAATGGTAACGATTACAGGTATGTAATACTTCATGCGTACTCCCCACATAAGCCAGCACGCATTGAAATTGCTCGTAAAACAATATAATGCATACATGCTGTGCAGTAATACAAACATGACACATCACATGGCCATCAAACATGTCCTTAAACAGCCATCGCCATGCAGGGGTGCTGCTAGAGATGTAGGACTCCATGAATGTGTATCATATTGGGCTGCCTATCCAGACCAATCCAATTACATTGCATTACTGTACATTTTTAGGGCCCCAGTCAGTCAGGGGCCCTTGGAATAGTTCTAACCTCTGGCCCGTTCACGGCATCCCTGTTGCCATGGCGTGCATGACGGGCTAAAGGACCAATACTGCATTATAAATGCTTTTTGCAGGTTTTAAGTGACGTGTTACTAAGAATCTCTCAATGACAATTCAAAGAGTCGCTAAAGCGGAGCAAATAAGAGCCATTTCCTGTATAATCTCCTCAGTATGGCTTGCCCCAGGCGTTTTTCCAGTTTCGATAACATCTGCAGCTGTATTATAAAATTGTCATTTCTGCCATGAATTCCTTATTCTGGCAATTGCACAGACACATTTATATCTTTAGTACCACATAAGATCTTCATCAGTGCTTAATTTGTAATCAAAATAGATGTTCAGCCTTGGGTTGTGAATTGGGGAGGAAGAGGTATAACATTTTAGCTAAATACACATAATAGTAATGGTGCCTTGTACCAACTAAACATTGGAAGCATAGACTGTGTGTATAGGTAAACTAGGGATGCTGACATTAACATGCAAATTCATTAACATGTCACAGTTTTACTCGATTGCATTGGCACATTTCATGAAACCTACTTAACATTCTCAAGAGTATAAGAGCATTTCTCAAAACAGTTCATGCATATAGCAAAACACTATGGTTTAGCTGCAAAAGCCTGTACCTTACCCAAAACAATTAACACGTCTCAAAAGCAAATAATTCCTGCAATGAATTAGTCAGTGTCACCAAAATGAAACATATATTCTGCAACATTTTAACCACAAGAGTCTAAATGCTTATATATATTGTCAGTATGTCAGCGTACGTATGCTCCTGAGCTCCACATTCCTGAAGGATCATTGGTTCTCACTTCCTCATTGTCACTGACCGATCATTCTTCTTTAGCAAATTGATACTTATTCATGTCAAAGACACTAGTTTCAGCATTGTAAAGCTCTACATTACAATATGTAAAGTTCACTAGCAAGAGGAAGCGCATGTAAATTCTTCAGATCTCAAGACACAGTACATTATCAAACAAATATGTCCCACAGCATTTTATAGCACAACAGCAGCAAAATAGCAATACAAGAACAACAAAATGCCAAAAAAATGTACTGTGGGAACCAAAAACACAACAATGCTGTATCACTGCAATTTCTGGAATATCTCGTTTTGACAGCTTGGTTAATTGTTTTGCATGTGGTGGCTAACATGATGATTACATGCAGTACTGTGCAAAAGTCATAGGCAGCTAAAAAAAGTAATGAGAATAAATGATATTCATGTTGATGTAAAACTATAGTCGTGGCCAAAAGTTTTGAGAATGACATAAATATCGGTTTTCAGTTTTCATGAAGCCAATTTGCATGTACTCCAGAATGCTATGAAGAGTGATCAGATCAATTGTAATTAATTGCAAAGTCAATTGCTTCAATTGCTGTGAAGAAGGCTTCAGAGCACCAAGAAAGTCCAGCAAGCACCAGGACCATCTCCTAATGGTGATTCAGCTGCGGGATCGGGGCACCACCAGTGCAGAGCTTGCTCAGGAATGGCAGCAGGTAGGTACAGTATGAGAGCATCTGCACACACAGTAAGGCGAAGACTTCTGGAGGATGGCCTGGTGTCAAGAAGGGCAGCAAAGAAGCCATTTCTCTCCAAGAAAAACGTGAAGGACAGATGCAAAAAGTACAGGGATTAGACTGCAGAGGGCTGGGATAAATTCATTTTCTCTGATGAAGCCACTTTCCAATTGTTTGGGGCATCTGGAAAAATTATTGTCTGAGGAAGTAAAGGTGGACACCACCATCAGTCCAGTGTCATGCCAACAGTTAAGCATCCTGAGGCCATTCATGTGTGGGGTTGTTTCTCACCCAAGGGAGTGGGCTCAAGCACAATTTTGCTTGAGAACACAGCCATAAATAAAGAATGGTATCAAACCATCCTCTGAGATCAACTTCTCCCAACCATCCAGGAACAGCTTGGTGAAGAACAATGCCTTTCCAGCATGATGGAGCACCGTGCCATAAGGCAAAAGTGATAACTAAGTGGCTTGGACATTGAAATTTTGGGTCCATGACTAAGAAACTCATTCGACTTTAATCCCATTGAAAACTTGTGGTCAATCCTCAAGAGGCAGGTGGGCAAACAAAACCCACAGATTCTGACAAACTAAAAGGACTGATTATGCATAAGAATGAGTTGCCATCGGTTAGTATTTGGCCCAGAAGTTGACTGACACCATGCCAGCACTGCAAATATTGACTTTTTACATTGACTTGATGTAATTGTCAATAAATGCCTTTGAAACATATGAAATACTCATAATTATACTTCAGTACACCATAGAGACATCTGACAAAAAGATCTAAAAACACTGAAGCAGCATACTTTGTGAAAACCAATATTTGCGTCATTCGCAAAACTTTTGGCCACGACTATATAATATTATGCCTGTCAAAGTGTTAGATTAGCCATTTCAAAACTTGTGCTAAAATCACCCCAATATATTCAGCAGCCATCCAGAGCACCCATGTTTTTGCATATCTGTACGAATTTTGTATGAAGCAATGCAAAAATATGTTTGTTCATTGTCGTTTGAGAAATGCTTCAAAGCAACTAAGAAAAACTGTAATATGCAGCTAAACATAAAAGAGTCCAGTGCAGCTATCTTTATGTCAAGTGAACAGGCTATATGGTCTGATACAGATTATCCGCATTAATAATCCCGGGAGAGGTGCAGGGAGAGGCATTATCCAGTAGCCTTTTATATTCTACCTGGCTTCTGAGGAGCCACACCTGTTCCTGGTATTTACCCGAGATATACCCTGGATAGCCCTTGCAACCAAAATCTGATGCTTCAGATATAAATCATACAATTCTTCCCTTTCAGGGAGGTCCCAGATATGTAATTTTTTAAAGTACAGCTCATCTGCACATGATAAACCATCAGCATTGAAAACATCCCATGACTCGTCAGTTTATATACTAAAAAGCCACGGCACTTTATTACCGCAGTATGTGGTATTTATATGCCGTAAAATGTCACACTACCAAGCTATTAGCAAAGCGATACTTAATCCTGCATTTAGTGATCAATAAAATTTAATATTATGATCCATGGTCATACCTGTATGAGGAACTAATGAACATTTTGTTAATATTTTATGTCTCTTTAATGTTTGCAGCACAGATTTTTATCTCTTCAATCATTGTTCGTTTTCAAATATTTTTATAGCCATTTAGCCGTACAAACATTGAAGGCTATAGGTATTGAAGGTTGCCCTGAGGATAAGGTACATTTATAGACAGCTTTATTCCGGAACATTAACCAATGCCAGTAAAAACACTTTGATCAGACAGGCTTTGAATATATATATATTTTTTTATCTTTGTTTTTCCTCCTTCTCTTCTAGTTTTTTCTTTCTGAGCCTTAATTTTAACCACTTTTATGTCAGCCAAAAAGGTTCAGTAACACTTGTAGTACTTCTAGTAGTAGTAGCAGTAGTAGTAGTAGTACAGTCTTACTTAATGTATTAATTAAGTGTTAGTTACGTACTGATCTCATGTTCGTTCATCATTAATCAATCATAACGGTCCATGTATGTCACTATATTTCTTCATGATCTGTGCTTGAATAGTAACTGTTTTACTAAGTTACTTGTGTACCCTCAAAGTGTCACCAAAGGTTCTTAAAGAGAGGACACAAATGTAATGGGACTGCTGAGATGAGCACCCATCTGGTGTGAGCAGAGTGGTGCATAAGGGTTTCTAGTGTGTTCCTGGGGGTGCAACTGTGACAGCATGCGGAGAAAAGCAGGCCTCTCAGTCCCTGTATATAGAGCTGTGCTTTTCTGTGATCTGAGCGAAGCCTGGGAAAGCCAGGGATGCATAGCCAAGAGCTCCTGACTATTCCACCAGGAGTAGCGGACACTCTGGAGGCAATCCCATTAGAAGTGACAAGCCTCGGGCTTACATAGACGGGCTGGTTCCCCAAGCAGGGTGCTGACCATCCTCCAGGCAGCCTTGGACTGCAACAAGCACCAGGTCCCCTGTCTGTTGCTCCCTCTGTTGCCATGGCCCAGCACTGATTGTATGCCTAGCAACACTCTCACACAGCACTCGTGATTTCAGCAGACTGTGCTTAAGCTTCAGCGGTCTTCTGAGAAACGCCATCGATGTGTGAGAAGACGATTGAATCTTCCTTGGACTTTAGCTACCTGTAGTCCACATTGAACCTCGATAATCCATTCCTGTTCGTCTATCAACCCAGAAACTACAAAAAGGCTCAATGAGCCCAAGTGCTATGTTCAGCTTCAGTGCTGACTTAGGTCAACATCCTGGTAAAAGTCAGCTTTGCTCAATAGGAAATAAGGTGTAAATTTTCCCCATTAGACAGCCCTGACCTTTCGCAATTTCTTTTCACTAAAGCAATCTGGCTCTCTTTAGTAAATCTGGCTTGGTGGATACCTCCCGCTATGCAGATGGTACAATCCTGAACCTTGACAAAGGTGACACATAATGAGAACCAATGAATGTAATTAATAGCATTTGACATTAACGCACTGTTTCACTTCAAACTGATTTTTTGGTCTTAACCACTAGACTGCCTTTGTTACATTAACTTACAAATGTTCCCCAGGCCTTATCCAAACTCTTTTTTAATGTATCTACAGTATTTAAGTTTTTATAATTTTGGAGATCAATTTACATTCCATACATTCCAGCCAGCAAATCAGACTGCGTAATCGTGCATAGCTCTGTGCATAGACAGTCTTGTATGGTATTAAAATACCAAATTTGTATTCTACAACTTAATTCCAGTTGTATGAAATTTGGCACAAAATCTCCAGTTCTCTCTGAAAAGTGAACAATGAGAGGGAGCTAAGAAAAGGCCGCAGTGCGTTCGAGAGCCACTGCAGAGACAAGCCGGCGGGCACATGGTCAGGGGTCCTGACCCAGAGGGGTCTCACAGGGTCACTGATGGGGCTGCACACCAAACAAGCACGCAGTCCTTACTGACTGTGCACAGAGCATTTCTCTCTTGCCAGCTGTATCACTCTCTAGGGACCTCAGCTTATATAAGGAAAGGTCAAGATGATATTTGACCCGCCCTTAGCACAAAGAGACAATTATTACTTTCCCAGAAATTTTCTGATCACATCATTAATTCAATCTCCTGCTGACATGAGTGATCTTACTGAAAAGGGTGGAAACTGACAAAAAATGAAAGCATTGTAATTATAATAAATAACCTTAGATAGATAGATAGATAGATCCTTAGTTCATTAGCCTTGTTCAGTCATTGCGAATCAGATTACAAAGTCAAGGAAATACCTCTCATTGCTTGCCATCTACCATCGTGTAGATTGAGGCCATTGTTTTCATTCCTTTACCTCCTGCTGAAACTTCAATGATACTAGACTCCATGAGGTTTTGATGCATGACACACTCCTGTACCCCGTCTTTGTTTTAGTTTGTTTGTTTCAACCTAGGATGGGGAGCCAACCCACCACAGGGCACAAGGCAGGAAACAACCCAGGATGGGGAACAAAACCTCCACAAGGCACAAGGCGGGGAACAACCCAGGATGGGGAACAAAACCTCCACAGGGCACAAGGCGGGGAACAACCCAGGATGGGAAGCCAGCTTGTCACAGAGCACAAGGCAGGGACCACCCAGGATGGGGAGCCAACCCACCGCAGGGCACAAGGCAGGGAACAACCCAGGATGGGGTGCCGACCCATCGCAGGGCACAAGGCAGGGAACAACCCAGGATGGGGTGCCGACCCATCACAGGGCACAAGGCAGGGAACAACCCAGGATGGAGCGCAAAGCCATCGCAGGGCACACTCACACACCATTCGCACCTACATGTATAAGAACTTTGGTAACTCCAATTAACCTCAGCGTGGAACGTGAGGGGGACACCTGAGTACCCAGAACAAACTGCATAATGACATGCAATCTCCACACACATACAGCCATGGCAGAGAGATCCCAGAGGTGTCAGGCAATAGCACTAACTACTGCACCACCGTGCCGCCCACTGACCTAATGCTTTCTTTTCTGAAAGAAAGTTATTGAGATTCACTGGAGAACAGCATCAGTCCAACACGTCAGACACAGAGAGAGCTAGAGAAATGCTCTTAGCTGCATCTTAAGTAATACATTATGGGACTTTTGATCCGATTCATGCCGAGCAGGTCACATCTCAAGCCCGCCTTGATCTTCACTCAGATTAATGGTGTACTAATCAGCACTATCGGGTGTTCCAGTTATTAAACTGACTTATAATGTAAAAATTATTAACAAGAAACTCAGAGTATGTGAAATGGGATTTATTCCTTTCACTTTAATCTCCAAGCAACATCTGCCTTGTAAAAAATAGTTCTAGTGATGCTGTTGTTGTTGCCACGTCTCCAAACCACAGGGATTTACTCAGAGTATGAGACCTGCTGTTGGCTTGTGGGAATTTTACTTAGACAAAAATGTTCTGAGGGCAGAATGGAAAATGACTGATTCAGAGCAATAACAATCAGATTGTAGAGGAGGCAGGTCCACACAACTAGAGGAGGTGGGACCAAGACATCTGATTGGTTGGTCTGACATCTGCTACAAGATCTGATTGGTTATCTCTTTGAACCAATCATTTTTCATTCTTAGAACATTTTTGTGTAAGTAAGACTCCCATGAGCCTGCAGTTAGACAAAAGGTACAACCACGGGCCCTGTGGTGGGCATAACCCCTTATCACCAGTCGGCATATAGAGTTGGCACCGGAAAAGCTACCACACTGTCTAAAATATTATTTTCTGTTATTCAAAAACAATTTTTGGTGTGTAATTGGCTAAAGGTCTTGTGCTCATTCTAAAAAGACAAGGTTTTTACTGTAATCAGAATAATAAATGCTAAATGTTATTGTATATTAATATTGATACGCTGATATATATTTGTAGTGTAGATTAACAATTTTTGTTCTCTAATCAATTCAGCCTAATTATAGAAGACATTTTCATATCTATTAAGTTATTTATTTTCAAGGTCCATGTTGTCATTTAGCAGGGGAAGTGTTGTTTATCCATAGGCAAAACTAAAAAATTGAAATTAAAAGAACATTTTTATCGCAATAAACATTGCATAATACATGGTTAACCTCTGCAGAACAAGTTTTCCAATTCATGCATGCAGTCTCTTTTTAGGAATGGAAAGTGGTTACTGATCTTATTGTTGCCCGTTTTGTGAGCTCTCCTCTTCCATATCACAAAATGCATCAGCAGTAGTTGCACTTCATCACAAGCTCGCAGTCTGTGCCGTCATCTTGTTGTCGTCAATGAGAGAGCCAAGGACACATCCCCGGCACGGTGCAATCTATCCGCCTTAACAATCGCTGCACCGAGTACTCGGCTTCGGCGAAGACCGGCGACTTTTAATTACATTCTTTCTCGGCTCACTTTCAAGAAAGAAGCAAAGAGCACCTGTGTAATAAAACTTCGAGTCTTTGTTCCGAGGTGTCGCTCCTTCAGACTGCCCACATACTGACGGTGTTAATGCCGTTGTCACAGTAGGCTGTTGTCAGGGCTAGCAGTCCTGGCAGCGCTGCCCGTCTTTATGGAAGAGGAGCAGCGACAGAACAGCGGTGTCCCCCAAGACTCCGGCAGTGTTCATCTCAAACGAGACAGCATTTTCAAAAAAACAAAAAAAAAGGCTTTGGGGAATTGGAAGCTCTCGTTATTATTTCATTTATTAGTTTTGAATCCCTTGGCTGTAGATGCCTCAGAACTTCAGAAATTTCGTACTTTTTATGATCCGTCAGCTTATTATTTCCACAGGAGGAATGCTGTCATGTGACGTTAAGTCAACTTCACTCACACCTCTCACAGAAAGTCCTATTTACAAAAAAAAAACCTCTTTGATGTTGGATTTCCGTAGTAGAATAGTCTCCACACCAGAAAAGCTTGCAAAACCGTGTATTAAGTTGCAGGGAGAAACTGATGGTATCTGGATACAAGGACGTAGAATCTAGAGCATTATATTGGGGGGGGGGGGGGGGGCCCATAAAAAAACCCCCCGCAAGGTGTTTGAGGCAAAATGGAGGTGTTGTCTCTTCTTAGGTACCCTTGTTGTGGAAGGGGGAAAAAAAAAAACAATTTAATTAAA